>JARYHS010013631.1:48962052-49549899 GCA_031002005.1 Vandiemenella viatica
TTCTTGATCCGCCCTTCAAGTATTAATCTTAAAGACAGAATTGCTTCCCTTGTACCGCGATTTTTCCTAAACCCAAACTGATCTTCACCTACTATCTCTTCTACTACCCTTTCCATCCTTCTGTATATTATTCTGGTCAGTATAATTTTGAAGCATGTGATGTTAGACTAATGGTGCGATAATTCTCACATTTGTCGGCTTGGTGCTTTCTTTGGAAGTGTGAAGATGATATTTTTATTAAAATCAGTTGGAATTTCTCCTGTTTCATAACTTTTTGATATCAGCTTGAATAATCTTTCGATTCCTTCCTCTCCTAGGGATTTGAAGAAGTTCTGGCAGGGATCTCATCAATTCCAACTGCCTTATTTGCTTTCAAGTCATTCAGAGCTTTATTAAATTCTGTCCTCAAAACAGGATCTCCTAAGTCATCAATGTCGACATCGCCTTCCTTTTCCAATTACACTATTGTTCAAGTCGTCCCCATCATACAGTTTCTCAATGTATTCCTTCCATCGGTTAGCTCTAGTCTTCTGAGCTTAAAGAGGTTTCCCATCGGCAGCTTTAATGTTCATACCTCTTTTCTTCATTTCTCCAAAATTCTGTTTGATCTTTCTATATGCAACATCTACTTTACCTACGACCATTTCCTTTTCTACTTCTTCACACTTTTCTTGTAGCCATTTTTCTTTGCTATTTGCATTTCCTATTTATTTGATTTCTAAATTGCCTGTACTGCTCTCTTCCTGCTTCATCCTGAGCATTTTTGTACCTTCTCCTCTGATCCATCAGCTCCAAAATTTCTTCTGTGATCCAAGGTTTTCGGGCAGCTTGTTCCCTAAAGCCTAATGTTTCTTTAGCCAGCTTTCATTATTTCGGTCTTTAATGCATTCCATTCGTCCTCGGATTGAGCTCCTTTCAGAGATTACTTCTTAGACCTAAGTCTACCTATTATGCAAATTTTTCTCTAGTGCTAGATTGTTTCAGTTTATTCACTTCCAGTCTGTTCTGCTTATACTGCTTCCTTATTCGCTTAAATTTCAGCCTGCACTTCATTATTATCAAATTATGGTCAGAGTCTATGTCTGCTCCTGGGTACGCTTTACAGTCTAGAACTTGATTCCTGAATCTCTGTTTGACCATGATATAATCTAGCTGATATCTGCCTGTATCCCCAGGACGTTTCCACGGTGTAATTCTTCTTGCATGGTTTCTTAAACAGTGTGTTTGCCACTACTAGCTTATATCTTTCACAAAATTCTAGCAACCTGCTTCCTCGCTCATTTCTTTCTCCTAGACCAAAACTTCCTACAGTATTCCCCTCTTTTCCTTCTCCCACTATTGCATTCCAATCACCCATGACTATTAGATTTTCCTCCCCCTTCACATATTGAATTAATTCTTCAATTTCAGCGTATATTTTTTCTATTTCTTCGTCATCTTCCTGTGACGTTGGCATATACACTTGTACTAATGTGGTTGGGACGGGCTTAGTTTCTAACCTCATCAAAATAATCCTGTCACTAAACTGTTCATAATAACTCACCCGTTTCCCTACTTTCTTGTTCATTACAAATCCTACACCAGTGACTCCATTGACAGCATGTGTGCTAATTATCCTGTGTTCCCCAGACCAGAAATCCTGTGCGTCCTTCCATTTAATCTCACTAATCCCAACAACATCTAACTGAAGTTGTTCCATCTCCATTTTTAAGTTTTCTAACCTACCTGCCCTATTCAGACTTCTAACATTCCACGCTCCGACTCGTAGAATGTTTCTATCCATTCTGATGACTCCTCCCTGAGCAGTCCCCACCCGGAGATCCGATTGGGGGACTATTTTACCTCCGGAATATTTTACCCAGGAAGAAGCCATCATGATATATGTAATTTGAGAGGATTACATGTCCTCGGGATACCCTTTGGGTCTTTAATGCAGTGGTTTCCCGTTGCCTTCTGCATCCCCATGCCGTTGATCATTTCTGATTCATCCGCCTTTAGGGGCCGTTTCCAACCCCAAGGGCAAGAGGGTGCCCTGAACCGTTCCCCGCTCTTCCGCCCTCCTTTCGGAGGCCGTTGGCAAGCAGTGGGTGATTCCTTATACCGGGAATCTTTCAGTCGCCAGAGCCTCGTCCGTGCAAACAGGGTGCACCACGTGAAGGAGAGGTTGACATTTGGTTGGAAAAGGCTAGTATAGCCTCTCCCAAACCCTCGCGTTTCTATCAATATTATTTCCCGCACCTCTCACTATCACTACTCTATCATCCTTAGTGTTATTCCTACAAAGTGAACCTATATCCTCTATTACCTGACCTAATGGTGCGCGGGGTTTGAAAAATCTTGTGACCTGGTAGTCTGTGCCTAATTGATGCTGCAGAAGAGGATCTACACCTCTCCCATGCCTGCTACCTAGCACCAGATCCTTTTTCTTCCTATTTTTTCCTTTTACGCCTATATTCCCATAGGCCTGCTGCACCTTATCTACTCCTACACCTGCTCGAGGCTCTTCCCCATCTCACTCTGGTAACACGTCAAACCTATCTCTCCCCACAATTTCTGGAGTCTCTAACTTCTTCAACCTGTTAAACGTATATCCCCTACGACCTGTTATCAGTTCCCATCTTTCCTTCTCACCCTCCTCACTAAACTCGTCATTTCACCTTTCAGCGTCCGAATGCAGACCCCTCCACAGGCACAGCACCCACAAGCATCGTCTCCATAGGCACAGTCTCCACAGGCACAGCCTCCACATGCCGAGCCCCCAAAGGCCGAGCTCCCACAGGCCGAGCCTCAAGGATCTTGACCCTTTAAGGCAATTCCCTGATCGTTTCGCCCATCCCCCTGATCGTTTCCTCCTGCTCTGAATTTTTTCTATCTTGTTCTGAAAGTTTCCTATCCTTAAAACAGAGCGGACAATACCACTGAAGAGCCTCATTTAATTCCCTCTTTCCCAATGCCCTACATTCCCAGTGAAACCACTCTTTACACCCATTGCAATCCAAACCATCCACCACACTTCTGCGACAGGCGCCACACTATCCAGGCATGATTTTTCCCAAAACAATACCTACTGATATCCTTCAAACGAACCTTAAGGATTAATTTTCCAAATTCTATGTATCTTTAATTTAATTAATAGTCTAATAAAAGATAAAAATTAACTGATTTTTGTTACTGAAGTTTTTACTTTTCAATCGCTTTGTTGTAAATAATAACTGGGTGAAAACTACTTAAAAGCCAACAAAATAAAATTTACGGTTGCAAACTTCAAAAATAACCTGAAGATTGAATTTCACAGGTCGATACTATCTAGTGCTAATGTGAGAATAATAACTAATCAGTTATTTACGAGCCTTGGGCTAGAGTGTTGCAATACTTTTTTGTGTGACTTCAAATTAGAATAGAAACATTTCAGTAACTATATTGAAAGAAGAACTGGACGTTGTGGGTCATTTCCTCAGTTGCAATATAATTAATTTGTATGAGTAATTAATGTCACGCCAATGCACTTGAATTTATCTCTTATTTATTTTTCCGGAAAAAGCAATGGGATAGCAATCGGGGCTTAAGCTCCACCGAAATTAAAGTACGATGGGAAATAGCTTTAAATTGCATTTAGAAATCTGACACAAACATTCACATACAGACCGTAACGAAATTCCATCAATAGATGATCTCTTGAAATCCTGAAATATTGTCATTCTGCCCCATTGCAACGCTTTCTCTATAGTGACGGGTATCGACAAAAGAAACATCAATATTTATTTTGTTTTTCTTCTTATATACCCTATTATAATTCCATTATTTTTGTTCCCTTTCTTGAATTACATCCTTCAAAAGTACTGTTTTATTTTTAAAACCGCTAAGTCTATTTACGAGGTACGGTACTTTTTCTTACCATAGTATTTGGAAAAACTATGAGAGGAATTTTTTTCTGTTCTAGTCTAAACAATTCACCACTTGGAAATAGCAGCAAGAGGAACCTCAGATTTTTTTCATTGATGTCTAATGGCGATACCGTAATTTAAATGCTGGTTCCATGTTGAGACTGTCGATTGGTGGTCTGGTTCACCCAGGGCGCGGAATTCTCAAGCTGTGCGTAATAATATGTTTTTTCAAGTGAGTTTAGTAACTAATGTCTCTAAGAGTTGTGGAAGGAAGTATGGACTGCGTTTTAAGTAAATTTATGAACACTGTGTTTGACTGAACTAATGTGAATCTTCTGAGCACTAGTTATTGTTTTCAACTTAATTAAGAACCTGCATTGGAGATAAAGTGGGGGATAATTTGTGAGAAATAAACCAACTTGTGACAGTGTTGTTGGATACCTAGGTGACTGACTTTTTATTTTTTTAACAGTAGTGAAATTAACTTCGCCTCGCTATATCCTCAAGCAATGAGCTAATCCAAACATGAGATCGGATAGTTAAATCAATACACACAATCAATCACAATTAATTATAATTATCAATTAACCAAAACTCATTATAATTGGCTAAGAAAGAATGCCGACTTTAATATTGTATTCTCGTTTCTGGAGTTGAATTTGAACCTGCATGTTGCGTGCAACAAGTTATCTTTAGTGGAACCAACACACCGCTTTAATAACAAATTATACAGAACATAGGTTACTCTTTCACAAACAGGAGGCAACACATCTCTCACAATAGCTTAGTGATAATGGGAGAGGCGGAAGACGCGTGCAAAAATTAAAAATTGTGGTCAGAGTTCTCCAAACATTGATAAACGGTTTGTGGGTTCAGAATTATTGTTCAACGGTTCATGGTTCAGATACCACAGTTTTTCTATCGCGTAACCGTTTTTAGGAACGGACACATTGTTTTAATGGATTTATATTTATTCAGTCAGGCTCTATACCGATGCATTTTTGTCTAATCGTCTGAAAAGATTATACCAGTACTTCTCAGTTTTTATTTTACACTATTGAGTTTAATTAATTAAATCTCTTTAGCATCCTAGTAGTGATTTCAGAAGACGGCGTTTCAACGAGCTGTAGTAAACTTAAATTTACTGCCGCTATCTGGAAAGCTAACATAAAATCTTGACACAGCTGTGCTGACATGTACAGGAAGTTGTAAAACGTAGAGGGCTATGAAGTGCTTCAGTACTGATTAAAACGAAAACAAGACGGGAAGTATTGTGGATTAAATATTCTTGAACCATCTGAACACTACGTTTGAATGGAACAAAGTTCAGGTTTCTTAGCAGCAACGAACTTGTTTTCGTGAAATTCACGTCATTTGTACGTTGAAATTGAAAGAAGGAAGTCGCACTAATCAGAAAAAAAAACCTGATGGTATTACATGTTACATAACAGCCGTTTGTACTTCCTTTTGTATCTCAGCATTTTTATATTTTTCAGTGCTGTTTTGAGTATTTATTCCAGCACTTTATTCCTCAAACAATTACATTTGCTTAGGTTTTCCCATTTTTGCTGTTTTCTCTGTTTTTACCTCTTTGTTTACTTCGATTCCACTTTCCGGATTTTCAAGGCATTATTGCACATTATTTTCCTTTTAGCATGATTACAATGAACGTCTTTATAATCACCAAGCGGAATGTACTGTCGAGATAAGTAGTGTCAAAAAACAATGTTCCTAAAAAACTACTATGGCTTGAGAACCGCCTAATTCAACGTTGGTGAATTGTTTTGGCTCACGGGCCACTTTGTGGAAGCGGAGATTAGAGGAGGGCCGCACCTTTTAAAATGATTGCATTAATTAGTTAACTTTGCACTTCAGAAAAGTATAAATTGAACCATAAAATCAATAAATAAAACAGTGACGGTTTTATTCAATTTATTTATTGTGCTAAATTCCTACCATCTATAGCTGTAAGCATATTTAATAGGTTTACAACGAATATTCGGCAACTGTTCGGTGTTCGGCCTGTTCGGCCACTTTTATCCTATTCGGCCGAATATCTAAGTACCATTCGGCTGAATGAGACAAATGTACCCTGTTACTCTTTATTACATTTTTTCCAAAAATCAGTAGTGAAATTGAATGCTGAAATTCGAATCACAGCCTGCAAGTTAATTTATAGAGACCTTCTATATTTATTCGTATTGATCTTCAAGCTAGAAAAACTTTGCTCACAAATATATGCAGACCCAAAAATAGAGAAGGTTTTCCCATCAAATTTCTTCATACATGGAAATTTTTCAGCAGATGAAGATTTGTAAAAGTCAACTAAGGTCACAACATGAAACGGATTTTTCACAGTGTGATTTGAGTGCCTTGGCGGGCCACACAAACCCTTCAGCGGGTTTGCCCACCCCTGGCCTAACTAAAATAATAGGGTCAGGGTACCGTTGTATAAATGACATGTGCCGTAAGCTGATATTTTATTCACATTTATCTCCATTTTTTTCCCCGTTCATGTGTCATAAATACGCATTGCCACTTGACATCACTAACGGCTGTCAAGTTCCTATTCGGTAGCCAATCCTCGGTTTATAAATTACAGTGAAAAAGTTACATGTGATGACGTTAAAAATATTTAGCTTCAAAAACCAGATACACTGTCCGACTTGAAGCAGCTGCTACTTGAAACCCTGATCGTAGCCTTTGCAGTGTATTGCTTACAGAGCGATGACTTCATCATCACACCGAGCGTGGTGGGTGAGCGGTAAAGCTCTGGCCTAGAATTTAGGAGAATACGGGCTAGAATTCTCGTCCGGGCATTCAGATTTGGAATTCCATGCTTTCCTCAAATCTCTCCAGGTGAATGCAGAATGGTTCCTCAAAAAGGCCCATGGCAGAATTGTACCCAGTCCTTTTTCGCCTCTAATGACCTACCTCAATGTCAACAAGGCGTGAAGCAAGGGCAAAAAATAAATAAAAAAAATTCTTCGTCACCACTATTACAATTGTGAGGAGCCATTTGCAGTTTCTTGCTGGATAGCGGTACGCGTTAATATTTTCAAATATAAGTAGAACTAGATAGCGCTGGCAATTAATTATTTTTATGTTTTGGGCTTCGGTACTGACCAGAGCCGCTGCGACAAATTCTGTTCATTCAGGAAACTTTGCTTTAAAACAATAATAGAATTAACCTGCAATATCATAAATCAATATTTAATGTTCTGTAGAGCCACGGTTCAGCCGCGGTGAAGGATACTAAGTCAGTTAAGAATACAGATTACTGTTTGTCGTAGAACATTGTGGTTTGTATACTACACAACAACGTTTCTGAACTTTTGGTCCGCGAAGATCGTTCAGGTGATCCACAGGTAAAATGTTATAGATTTAGATACCGTATTCGTACCATTCAAGGATATAAGCGAGTATCAACTATAAGCCAAACATTTTAAAGGATAGAACAGTATCGTTTCTACAATAGACTATTCATTTCCAGTTGACGTCAAAAGGAGCATTGTTCGTCTAAGGATTGCAGTATCCCAGTCGGTATGCCTCGGGATTTACTATTTTGTTAAACAATTTTATTAATTATAACAAAATTAATTATTGTGGGTGGGGTTCTCTTCCGAAGTGGTCCTTCACATTAATACAAACGAAACATAATATATTCAAAAGGAACATATTGATTTTATTGATCTTTATACATAGAAAGCAAACTTTATTTGACGAAACAATTACTCGAATGGATAAATGGTTGTTCCCTCTTAGGTAGTGGAATTTATAGTTCATAGGTTCTTCAATTTTTGAACTCGCTGTGGTCACTCTGTAGATGATTGCGTACGTAGGAGTTACCGTAGTGTTAAGCAGAGCAGGCCACGTGAAGAGTCGTGTCGGCGACCCCGCGGCGTGAAGAGCTGCGTCGAGCCGATCGTGCGTGTTTTCGCCAGGCCCCAAGTAGTCTCGTCAGCTGAGCCGAGGGTGGGCCCGCTGTCTGGTGTCTATCATCTCCAACAGCCGCGTTGTTGGTCTCCCAGGAGGCCGTCAGCAATGCCCGAGCGAAGATGGCTCGCTCCGTCTTGCCGCGCCGAAACCAGAGTCCAGCATCTCTTGTGTCCAGTCCACCCGCCGAAAATCAAGTGTCCGTCTCCCTCCACTCTCCACTCGTTCGCCACTTTTCCTTCATCTCCGATTGGCCGAACATATAACAAGCATAAACAATTTATTAGCAACCAGCGGGAATGAATTCCATTGGCTGAACACAACCCCACCACCAGCATCATTTTCTTGGTAGGTCATCCCCCTCCATATAGCCATAGTCTCTGTCTTCTGATTGGGCTGCACTTCCTACGCATAAACAGTTTAGTGTTGATGAATGTTTCTTTGCCAGCGACATCCGTAAAGCGTATGATAGCTCAGGTCCACAACACTTTATTATTGGGGTTTGAAAGGAGTCTTTCATTCGTCGAATATCCAAATAGACTAACTAACAATGTCACACTGTGTCCGTTGTTTTAAACAACCCGCACTATACTCGAGAGCCACTCCATCATTTCAGTAAATTAATGACGAACACATTAGGTAACACAAGGGAAGTCTGTTCCTTTGGACGTCAACCAGACCACGTTATATTACCTTCTTTATTGTGCACTCTCTTGTCAACGGAAATACAACCATTATCCTTTCTAACATTTGACAAGTAAGAGCATTAAATATTCCTTACGATAACCTTGTCGGTCGAGAATCACATTCAAATCAAATCAAACGAACTTATGGAAATTAAATACCTTATGGCAATAAAACGACTGAATCTAACAACAACATTTCTTGTTACTGATAAACAATGAGATTTACAGTATGGGACATCTCAGGCTTAAGTAAATGATTGTTTTCTGAGGGTCTTGTAGCAGGTGTGAGGGACCGCGGTACGTGGTAGTGTTGGTAACATAAGAATGGTGAATTCATCAAAAATAAAAGGTGTATAATGTCTAGTGTCTTTATTTTACTGTGTGTGTGTAGACCGGTGGTATAGTGTTGCATCGGAGCTTATAGTAATATTAAGATTCATATGTTTACCTAACATTGAGACTCTGGTCAATGTATAATTAACATTTAACAGTTCACTTCTAGTTTCATAACGGTGTTTCCGCAGGAATTCAAAGCATGCTTCTTTATTCATTATGTTATAACTAGAGAACTGATTACATGTATTTGCATGTTTGCATATGTATTTGCATATTAAGCCCATTTTCACCGGTTATTGCATATTTTACTTAAAACCAAGTGATGATGCATATTTTCGCTAAATTTACAACACAGCTCTTATTAGTCTACGATGACTCGCAGAAGAACTACGACCCACGTCTGGGAATGTAAATAAACTGATTCCATCAATAAAGAAAGTGTTTCTTAAGACACGTTCTCGTAATAATGCCTATAAAAAATTTCAAATGTGCCTTTACCTCCGGAACCAGTGGTAACTCGATGGGCGACGTGGGTTGAAGCTGTACTGTTTTACAATGAAAATTTCGAAGCCATTAAAGGGGTAGTAAACGACTTTGATAGTAGAGATGCTATGACAGTTTGTCAGTACAAGGAAGCATTTAACAATTCTAATATTAAAACCATAGCTGTGATTAGCACTAATTTTTCCTACAAACCTGCGAGTATTAAAAAGATTGAAATTCAAGGTTTGACTTTGACTGGATCTATTCAGTTAATGAATAAAATCCGCATTGCCAGAAGTATTCATGTGTAAACTTAATGTGAGGTCTGAAAATATTTTGAACAATAAACCAGCTTTTGAACCTTTGTGTCAAATTGATAGTTTTAGTAATGGGACGGGGGAACTTATCCTAGAAGGTTAATTATCGAATTTATAAATATGTTATTCAACTATTTACTAATTGTGTGCTGATTTTGAAATAAAAAAATCTAAAAATTACTATTTTTATATTATATAATTTTGGATATTTTACTACTTTTTGACACTTTTCGTGCATATTTTAAACATTTTTCATGCTTATTTCTAGCGTTTTGTGTTGCATATAATCCAGTCCCTAGTTACAGCATTATGCCTACTGTAAAATAGATACCAG
This sequence comes from Vandiemenella viatica, assembly GCA_031002005.1. Lineage (NCBI taxonomy): Eukaryota > Metazoa > Arthropoda > Insecta > Orthoptera > Morabidae > Vandiemenella > Vandiemenella viatica. The sequence continues at coordinate 48,972,029 of JARYHS010013631.1, forward strand.
ATGTTAATAATATATACACAGGAAACAATTAGGTCCACTTAAGTTAGTGGTCCACATAAGTTAGTGATCATCCATATACTATGTGGCTACGTCCAGGGGGGGGGGGAGGTGTTTACTCTAAAGATATGCTGGGCTCCGTGGGGGAGGGTAGCTTTTCATTCAAATTATTTGTAACAGTTAAAGTGAGGAACAGAACTCACAACAGCATGTGAATATTTATTTCCGTCATTTAATTATCTCCGTATGTAATTTACGATAGTCTGACAAGAGAAAACAGTACAAAATGTCTTCTGGAATCAATAGGGAAAAATGCTACGTGCTAGGTGGAAAAGGAAAGGGGGGGGGTAGAGGCGAAAGCCACGTCAGGCTGCATTGGGGGAGGGGGAGTTCGCAGGAGGTCAAAATGGAGCTACGTGGTTTATGGACGCTCCCTTAGTGGTTCACATAAGTTGGTGGTCTCCAGCATTATTTTCAACGATTTATTAGTTCTCTGATTGAAAAAGGTTGAGAAACGCTGTTAAAAGCCATTTAAGATTATTTTTGGGAAAATAACGAATTATTTTAATCAGAAATACTTTTTTAATGGTGAAATACAGAAGCAATTTAATATTTCAGGGATTTGTATTGAATCTTTCAAGTGTAATAGGAGTGAAATGAAAACTGCATATTTCAATCATACTTGACACATCACCTTGTTATCTAAAAATTTTGAATTAATAATGTAAATTTTACGTACTTTTTTTTTTTTTTTAAAAAATTCCTCACATTTGACTACGGAAATCATATGAAGTTTATTTTACTCAATGTTTCATTTTTCACTCCACGTATCTTTTTTTAATATCACAGTAACACCTGCAGCACACTAAACACTGAAAAATACAGAGCCTACTCCGCAGTCAACATCTGACTCAACCGGCCTTGTAAGCTTCCTACGTTGGGTCCTGGATGTCAATTGTCCGGCGGTATTATATGAATAATCATAACGGGGGCCTTGTATTGAGTCAACAGCTATGCAGGGTATTTATTAATCGTGTCTGTTGCCATATAGGCCCGGAACACGTGTCTACACAGTTCTTACCACAGTTCCAGTCCTTAAAATAAAATTTCACACTGTCAGACGAGTTTACTGAATGTATCCAAAAGTATTTACAAACAGTTTTTTAATTTTTAATTGTTTTTGTTATTAGTTCCTCAACGTCGTTTTTAATGTTGCTCTGATGTTGGTAAAGGTACGTTTCCATTACTACAAATTTGTCCCGCAACATGTTGTGGGACAAGTGCCTGCACATGTGCCCGAAATTTGTTGAAATGGAAACGGTCTGCAACATGTTGCGGCACATGTGCCGGGGACTGAAGCCTCGTTCACATTTACCAGCACTTAACGTGTCTGACACGACACAGACCTAAGTTGTATACAGTAGTACACTCTCAGAAGTTGTCAGAAAAACTATAAAGTGCACGCATGTACTACTTATAAATGTTCCAAATTTTTCAATGGAAGTACTAGTTGCAGTAGCAATTTTGCTGGAAGAAGAATCGGGTTATTCAGAAGTTCCGTTTATACAACAGAAAAATCCACCTCAATCCGAAAATGTTGATAAAGTAATATTGAGTAGATGCATTCTACACAATATAATCATAAGTGAAAATACATTAAGTGAAAATAAATTACCAAGGCAAGTCGGGAGTAGTCAATCTACCGCTTTTGATGTCGGCGTCAAACTTGCTTTGTATTTTGAGTCATCTGCAGAAGCAATGTAAACAAATTGAAATAGTTATTTTCAAAAATAAATACCTGCTTACCTCGTGGAAAGTTTTTGCTATTTCATTCCATTCGTCATCTTTCCGTTTAACGTCACTATATCTTTTGTCACTCATGTCTTAGAGAAATTTATATTCTCTAAGTAATTCAATTAATTTTTCGTTGTTCATCCTTTTTTAATTAGATCACGTAGTACGCTGTCTGTGCTGTTACGTTACTGTCTTCATACTAACCGCACAGACACTCTGACATGCTCAGACACGTGCCGGCACAGACAAAACATCCTCGCCGACAATGCTGGCCGGTGCCGGCGCGTGTCTGCACGGAAACGCTCCGCTCACGCGCGGTAGATGTGAATACGCCCATATATAATGTACGTAATCATGTTTTTTTGTCTGTGCCGATACGTGTCTGCAGATGTGAACGAGGCTAAATGTGCCAAGCGACTGCGGGACACAACATGTGCCGCAAGTTGTGCCACAGCCGATGGAAACAAGACTGCGACGTCTCCCAGGGACATTCACGCGCGCGCGCATGCGCAGTACACTCACTGTCCAAACTATGAGCAGCACGTGTTTTCTTGATGTGGTAATCGTCAGGGGTGGATCCAGGGGGAGGGGGGCTATGCCCAACGCGTAATTAGGACAAATACCGGTATTACGGGTTATACTTTTTTTTCTTTTTTTTTCCGTTTCAGCCGTCTATGGACTACGACTACACAACTTCTCTTCTGAGTTTTTTTTTTAATTATTATTATTTTATTTATTGGCCTTTGGTCTGCGACCATTTAGCCATCTTGCAACTACAACAATTTACATTAACTATGTTACAATAACAATTTTACAATGGCAACATGGTAATAAGACCTTTTTAATAACATTGCAATAAAAACATTGTAACAATAGTGCGATAACATTATAATAGCAACATTACAAAGGTAACTTTACAGGACATCATTGAGGTAACAAATTTCTTACACATTACATTTTATGGGCTTTAGATCTTTATGTTTGTGTCTTGCAAGAAGCGGATGATTGCATTGTAGACCTGTATATTTTTTGATTGTAGAATGGTAATTAGGTTCTCTGGGAAACTAACCGATAGCTGTTGTAATTGTTTGTATAGTCGCTTACGTTGAGCTTGGTATTGCGAACATGAAAGTATGATGTGGTTAAGATCTGAGGTCTCTTGATCGAAAGTGCATGTCGGGGAGTTAATTATTCGGAGGCGGCATAAATGTTGTGGATAGCACCCGTGTCCTAATCTCATTCTAATGATTGTTGTTATGTGTCTTCTTGCTATATTGAATTTTTTAAACCACGGTGTCCTTGGTATTGTTGGTTTGAACTGCTGCATAATGTTTCCCTTTTATTAGCTGTGTCTGGGCCCAGTCTTCATTCCACTTACTGTATGCCTTCCTGGTAACGAGTTGTATAAAATCAGTCCAAGGTAACTGAATGCCTAAGAAGTTCCCCTCATTAATACTCTGTTTCGCCAGCTGATCGACGGCTTCGTTGTACAGTATTCCTGTGTGACCTTTGATCCAAAGGAAATGGACTTGTTGAATATGCTTCTGAGACGAGTTTGATAATTTCATATAGGTACTGGTGCATCTTCGTATTGCGTACTGGGTTTTTGTAATTTTTGGAGCACACTCTTGGCGTCAGTGAGTATTAGGATTCTAGCAAATTGTTTGTCTAACCCATACTTGATTGCTGCGCAGATTGCTAGGGTTTCTGCTGTGAATATTGACGTCTCTGCAGGTAATGCTGTTTGTCCGTAGTCATTGGTAGAAGGACAATAATAGCCGTATCCAACTCCTTCCATGGTTTTAGATCCATCAGTGTATATGTGGGTGTAATTAGGCCACGTTACTTTTAGGAAGTGTGAAAGTGCTGTATTAATGTTTTTATTCCGGATGATATATTCTGGCAAGTAATATATATGAAGTTTTATAAACATAAACTCGTATGGATTTAGGAAGCCTGGGATGATGCGGCTTTTTAGTATCAGTGGTTTGATCTTTTCATATTCCTTATGTCCTTCTGCTAATAGGGGCATTCTCCTCACTAAAGATGGACCATTATCTTTATTTCCGCTGTACACTTGTGACAGCTTCTTTTGTACTGGATGTTCCTTTAGAGCACTTGTACGGATAAGGTATTTGCTTGTAAGGAATTCTCGGCGAAGGTGGAGGGGCATTTCTTTTGCTTCTACCAGAAGTGCGTTTGTCGGGCTTGACATCATTGTTCCTAGACATAATCTTATAGCTCTGAATTGTACTCTATCCAGTTTTTCTAGAACATATTTTGGTGCATTCCCAAATAAAATACTTCCATAGTCTAGTTCTGGGCGTATTAGGGAGCGATATAAGGTCAGTAAAGTTGTGGGATCTGCTCCCCACCACGTTCGAGTGATAGATCGCATTATGTTTAGTGCTTTCCCCACTTTCATTAGAATGTAATTTATGTGACGGCTCCATGTTAATTTGCTGTCCAAATAAAGACCGAGTATTTTGGCTGAAGCTTCAATGTGGAAGGTATACGGTCCCAGGCGAATGACTGGTTCCTCGGGAGCATACCATTTCTTTGTGAATACCACCACTGACGATTTGGCTAGTGAGAGCTTAAGTCCGTGTTCGGATATCCAGTTGGATAACGCTGTTGCCGCCTCATTTAACCAACGAAACGTTAATTGCAGCGAAGGCGACATGGTGTAAATGCATATATCGTCGGCGTATTGCACTATTTTAATGTGAATGCCAAAGATTTTTTCAAGATAAGCGGTGTATATGGCGTATAACAGCGGGCTGAGAATAGATCCTTGAGGTATTCCTTTAGTTTGTTTCCTAGGCCCGAAAAGGGTATTATCTTGTTTTCGTATAAATATCGTGCGTTGACGGAGCATGTTGTAGATACTTTGACAGTATAATGTGGGAATTCCCAATTCCTGCAGCTTTTTGAGCAGTATTGTTGGGGTTACATTATCGTACGCACCTGATATATCTAGGAATATAGCTGTTAAATATCCTTTTCCTGTGAAAGCCTTTTCTATGTCTGTGGTTAGGAGGGTAAGGTTATCTAATGTGAAATATCCCTTACGGAAACCAAATTGAGTCTTAGGTAGCAGATTATTGTGTTCCAGCCACCATTCTAGTCGTTGTTTTACTATGCGTTCAAACGTTTTGGCGACACAGGATGTTAGAGTTACAGGACGATATGACGTAGCCTCATTGGGTTTTTTCCCCGGCTTTAAAATGGGTACAATAATATGCGTAGTCCAATCTTCGGGAATATTTCCTGACATCCCAATTGTGTTAAAGATCTGGAGGAGCAGTTGTTTCGCATTACATGGCAATGTAGTCTTCACGGGTGTGCAGCCGGATGGTGTTTTGAAAACACGACGTTTCGACAACCAGCTCGTTGTCTTCATCAGGCTTCCGGTGTCTGCAGGCTGACGAAAGCTGGCAGTCACCGCGTAGACTGGCTTAGCCTCCCAGACAGACCTCCTAATATGGCAAATTTGCAATCATACTATAGTGGATTCCGTCGTACCCTGGTGCTGTATTTGTTGATTTTTTGGGGACAATTTCTAATTCGTTTGCTTTGAAGGGTAGCAGGAAGCATGGAGGAAGCGCTCCAGTGAAAGGCTCTTGTAGTGGCGCTGGAGGCGATGCTACCGAAGGAGGAGCAATAATATCTGCAAATTCTTCGGTCCAGCAATATAGGGAGTGTGTCGGAATTTGTTTCTTTTAAATTTGTTTATGGTTGCCCATAATTTTGATAGTGGCGTTTCTTTTGAGATTTTGGAACAGTAATTTTTCCAACTTTCCTTTTTCTGGTGTTTTAATGTCCGTTTTACAGCAGCGTCGACCTTTTTGTAACCAATAAAATTTTCCCAGGTTGGAGACTGCTTATAATATCATCCTTCCACATTCAGGGTTCCACCATGGAACTATTATTCCTCTTGGGTGATTTACAGCTTTCTTTTGCGGGATGGCGAGATGGGCAGCTTTATTGATGCAATTAATGAAAGTGTTATATTTCTCTATTTCTGGGAGAGAGCTTGGAATATCATTAGTTTCCTTTTCCATGATTTCCTTGTATCTGCTCCAATCCGCTTTATTTAAGTTCCATTTGGAGCAAGGTTTGTATGGCGGAAGGTTAGTTGGGTTTATGGCCGATATCTCTATGGGAAAATGGTTGGAACCCAATGTGCATGAAAGAACTCGCCAGCTGAACTCCGAGGAAAGTGAAGATGAACAGAGGGTAAGGTCTATAGCAGACTTACGTTGTCCTGGCAGCGGGAGTACCGTTGCCGAACCGTCGTTTAGGATAAATAGCTCTTGTTCTTCTATTAGGTCCAATAGAATCCTTCCTTTGGTATCTGTTATCTCGCAGCCCCATACTGTATTGTGCGCATTAAAATCGCCGCAGATTATTAGCGGGTGCTCCAGCTGTTGCATAAGGTTGCGCCATTCGTGCTCTGGAATGTTGTTCCTTGGTGGACAGTACAGTGAGACTATGGTAATTTCCTGCCGGTTTATCTTCACTCTGGCTGCTATTGCTTGAAAGGCTTCTATATGGGTGTGATATATGCTGATCGCTGTATGAGGTATTGAGTTCCCGATTAGGATCGCGACACCTCCTCAGCCATCTTCGCGGTCATTGTGGTATAAGGTATATGATGGGAAGGAAATATTCCTGTCCATCTTCAGCCAAGTCTCTGATAAAGTGGCAACCGATATGTTTCGTGTACTCAGTGTTCTCATAAATGATTCTTGATTTGCAGTGAGGGAGCGTGAATTCCACTGTAATATAGTATTCGCTATCTTCCTTAATTAAAGTTGGGTTTAAAGTTAGGAAGATTAGGCTCTACTAATGTCTCAATAGATTTTCTAATTTCATCTAATTGTAAGTCCTCAGTTCCACTGTCTTTCATGTATCTCGCCACTGTTAGTATTAGATTGAAAATTTCTTCTACTATCCTGTTTTTCCCATTTATCATACGGGTGGGGTTCACTAGGTTTTGTGCTTTAGGAGTATAGGGGTTGTGGCCAATTGGTGTTGCCGACATTTGTGTTGGATAATACCAATGTTGTCGATAGTCGTTTGTCCTACTACGTTGCTGAGTTACGCTGCGTTTCTGCCTGCTCACCGTTATCCCACCGTTGTTGTTGTGTATCGCAGTGACCGCGATGTTCTGTGTTGGATGAGGTGGTTGCTCTCTGTTATTTGTCAGTATTTCGGTCGGACCTTCCTGTATCTCTTCCTGGAATGCTTTTGCAGAATTGTGATTTAGAGAGTGGCTATGTTGTTGATCTACGTTTTCGTCTACTGGCGTATTCCTTTTATACAGTGGTGGGAATTCCATTCTGCTTTGTAGTAATGGTATATAGGGTGGCTGTCGGGGATGACTGGGGGAAACTTTCGATACACAGTTTGCATAAGACATTTTCTTTAGTTGGCCTTCGGCTTCTTTAAGGGACATGTTGTGAAATGTAGCCATTTCGTGTACCTTTCTTCTAAATAAATATTCTGGGCAGGTCCGATCTGTGGTCTCGTGTTGACCCTTACAGTTAACACATACTATTTCATTGGATTCACACTGTTGCACGGAATGTGGACCTCCACATCTACCGCAGCGTTGCCCGCTTCTACACTGGGTACTTATGTGATTGACTCTTAAGCATTTATAACATTGTTTGACCGCTGGGACGTATGGGCTTCCTTCACATCTCGTGCCGTATAGGTATACGTATTGCGGTATTTTTTGACTATCAAATGTTAATATGCATGTCTGTAATTTCACAATTGATAATGAGTCGTTTCGTACAACGCGCTTTGTTATTCTTTTAACACTGGTTATTTTTACTGGGGATTCAATGTCTGTCATAATCTCTGCTTCGTTTAGAGTCATGTCTACTCCTCTTATAACACCCTGCTTTTTGACTAGAAATGAGGGGATATATGCTTCTAGGTTTCTATTTTTAAATACTGCCGACTGCACTAACTTATTGGCTACTGAGTAGTCATCTAGTTCGATTTTAATTCTATTCTTCCCTGACGGGGTAATGTTTACAATATGCCCCTTTGCTTCCGGAATGTTGGTATGCACCAGCTTTCCAATACTCATTGGGTGTAGCTTGCCTAAATTACGATCTTTACTTTCGACATACAGGTCATAAGGACCCGGATCGGAAGGCTTAAAATAATTTACTGATTTAGAAATAACTGGAGGCTTACTCGTGTCATGTGTTGATTCCGTCTGGCTGGTTGATGCTTGATGGGAGGCTGCATTGATCAGGGGAGGTGCTGTCATCTCCATATCTACGACGGTCCGGTTGGCCTCTTCTTCTACTGCAAATCTTTTCTCTGCTGCTTCGGACGTGGATTCGCAAGCTCGCTTCCTGGGAGTTCTTGTAGCCTCATCCTCTTCCAATCTGCCATCCTCTGCGATGTCCATGACTACCGTTTCATCCATCAGCTGATTTGTTTTAACTACAGTTGCTTCTGCTCTACCTGTCGTCTGGTGGGTGTTTATACCTGGAGTCGTTGTAGGGTCGAGCGGCGAAGTACTACACGGCCCCTCGCCCGTCTCCGGTATCTGATGTTGCTGGTGTTGCTGCTGCTGCGTTTGTTGTTGATGTTGTTGTTGCTGCTGCTGTTGTTGCTGCTGTTGTTGTTGCAGATGCTGTATGTACTGCTGTTGTATGTGCTGTTGCTGGGGTTGCTGGGGTTGCTGTTGTTGCTCCTTCGCTATGGTGACTGGGGTATGTATTGGCTCCCCCATGCTGTTGGCTGCCTGAAACTGTGTTACTTCGTTGGTAGTAAGATTCACCGGTTGCGTTTGCAAGGTTACATTACTGGAATATATCGTCTCTAAGGCTGTCTTAATTGTCTGCCCCGTGTCTAGCGGGACAGACATTTTCGGTTGCACCACTGATTTGTCTATTTGTTTTCTCTTAGGTTTCTCGTTAGATTCTAAAATATAACTGTTTCACTCCGGGATTCACACCCTCGTAGACTCACTAAGTAAACAACTCGACTAGCAATCGCACTCGCGGGCTGCTGTTCGAGGAAGTTACTTCCTCGGCTGCTCGGGAGGAACTGTCTTCTGAGTTTCCTTCCTCCGTCGCCAGTACTCTTTCATTCTCACTCTAGCTTTTTCTTCCTCTGAAAATTCTCTCCTTTTACTGGTTGGTTTTTCTTCAGTCAGATCCTTTACCTCCGCAATTTTTCTTCTGAATAATTCCCTGTCTTGGATGTCTTCCATGCTGATCCCACATCTTTTCAGATCCTGATGGACTTTCTTCACTCATGGAACTTGAGTCTTCCTGTTCTCTTGAAAGTTGAGTATTTTCTTTGCCATTCTTTCCGATTCTATTCTCTTGCTATGTCCATAGAAAGCTAATATCCTTTTCTTAATTGTGTTTGAAACCTTTTCAAACTTGTCATATAATTCTTAGTTCGATCTCAAACGGAAATTAAATTTTCTTCCTGTCACTTTTTTTGGTCCCAAGATTTTCCTTAGAAACTTTGTACTTTTATAAGTTATATGATTAAAGGTTGGGTTAACTTAAAAGCCACATATTGTTTATATTTTGTATTTTAAATGAGAATCACAGACAGCCATGTTGCACACATCAAGGAGACTTGATTTTCCAATGTTGTTGTGTCTAAAACGCAATATCCTTGTAATTTTATTTTATTCCTAGGCACATAAAGGAAAGAAGTGCGCTTCATATCTCTTGCTTTAAACCATAGGTTCCCAACCTTTTTTGACCTACCGCCCCCTTTTCGAAAAAAAAATTACTGACCGCCCCCCTCTTTAAAAAAACAGAACTGACCTCTTTTGTTGTTGTAATCAACGTTGTGTAATCCATAGCGCTTCAATTTAATTGGCTTGTTGCCCACTTCTTCAAAATCTTAGGTAAATTGGGCTATATTAATATTGAAAACAAGGACAGATTTTTAAAATTATTAAAGAATATTAACAATATTGGTGCCTTGTACAAAATTTTATTAAAAACATATATTGAAAATTATTGTAAAATTGTCAGTGAGATGTCTGACCTAGATGTAATGATACTAATTTTTCTGCATTTGGTGCTAAATTTGTCAGCAGGAGTCTTAAATCGCCGCGTTCTGTTAGTTTTCTTTGTTGGTAAATTGCTTACTATACTAAATCCCTTTTCGGCTAAATATGACGATGGGAAATACAATTGTTGCAGCCTACAAAGGCGGATATAAATCTGGAATTTGCCTCTGTAGCCAAAATTCTTGGTATCCATTTTTTAATTTCAATTTTAATTCATTTGTCGACAGATCTATCAACTCTTCCTGTAGCGATAAATCCGCTGTATGTAGGTTTGAGAAAGGTTCTAATACTCAATCTGGAATGGTCATGTTGAGAATATCCTGAAATCTGTTTTTAAAATCTTCTTTAAGTACTTCAAATGTTGACAAAATAGTAAAATATCTTAATCATTTGTTTCCACAGAGGAAAGATTTGGAAACTGATAGAATTGCCTTCGACCCACATCCTGTTTGTACAAAGCAAGTTTTGACATGAACGCATAAATAACTGACTTTGCTTTGATCAGATTCAAATGATCTCCTGGCAGCTGTAGGTTTGATTCATTAAATTTATGATATAGATCAGTTAAATAAGCTATATCATTCGTATATTTCAATAAATTCTCTCTTAATGAATCTTCTTAATTAAAAAAAAAAGTTATAATGGAGTCAAAAGAGTCATAAAATCTTGTTAGACAGGTACCCTTTGACAGCCAACGACCTACTGTGTGCAATTGCAAATGATTGAAATCCTCGTTATTTTCATCACAAAATTTTCCAAACAATCTACTACTGAGAGCATTGCTTCTGACCTTGTTAACTGCGGTGATTACATCTGTAGTGAGCCGTGAAGGAGATCATTTAGGGTTTTTTGCAACCAAATGGTGTCTGTGAATTACACAATGCACGGCGACTACATCTGGTATCGTCCAACCATTGCCGGAGCACCATCAATAGCAAAGGACATGATATTATTCAGAGGAATACTTTCTTCTTCAAAATAGTGTTCCAAAACTTGAAATATAGATTTTCTTTAGTATTAGTTTCTAATTTTTTTGTAAACAGTAATTCTTGACAATTTTTTTCACGTTTAATGAAGCGAACGTACGCAAGAAGTAATGAATCATTGTTTGGTAAAGTAGATTCATCAAACTGTAAAGAAAATTCGTTAGTCTTCAAAAAATCAGTTACAGAACTCTCCACATCCTCGGACATTTCGTCATTCGCCTCTGTACTGTGTTATTACTAAGTGGGAATCTCTTAATATCAGACGCCGCGCCGGCTTGTGCAGTACAGTACACAGAACCTCACTCACAGATGGCAGTATCAATTCTTCCCCAATCGTGTGCGGTTTTCCCGATTTAGCAATAAGCAAGGAAATTTTGTAAGAGGCACGAAGCCCATGTGCGTCTTGTTTGGATGCCGCTGAAAACATACCAGCTAAAGATGGACGTCTTGAATATTTTTCTTTGAGCATTTGAAAGTAAGATAAACTTTTCTGTCAGGGTGTATTTTGGTTAAATGTTCTTCTAAACGTGAAGGTTTCATAGCTTCATTTGAGAAAACTCTCTGGCAAATCAGACACATTGGTAATGTCTTGTTTGAGGGTGCCTCAATAAAGCCATATTTCAAGTGTTCGACGTTATACTATCTACATTTTTTCTTTGAATGTGTCATCTATGAAAATAAAAATAAATTTTGATATGACCACCATGACGTTATTCCATTAAATAGATTTACTTTTACAATTTAATTAAATAAATTGAAAATTGTGTTCATTATTTCATGAATATTTTGCGACCAACAAGTAAAATGTAAAAAACTTTTGTTATTTATTTAAAATGTATAAATACAAATTTTAAGAGTATTTTTAAATTACGTTACCGCCCAGCCACGGAAACGATGTATAAAATAGTATTAATGAGATAAGAATAATAAAAATTATTAAGCTTATCGAAAAAATTTAGAAATAAAAGTTGTTAATTATAACTCATTTATTTAACTTTTTCTTCAAATTTCTCAGATGAAAAATCTTTACAAAATAACTTAGATAAAGGTGACATCATTAATCTGCCACTTCCGGTTGGCAGATCTCTATCAAAAGTGGATAGAATTGAGATATTCAGGTCCGAAACTTGAATATGTAATTTCATAACAAGGTGTTCGACAGAATTTGCTCAAACTGACACACAGGCAGGCATAAAGATGGACGGAGAACAGTTAATTCGAGTTAATATAAGTCTAATTCATGGTTATATTATCAACCCATACACTGGTGGGATAACCGACTGTCTTCAGAGGGCGTCTATGTGTGAGCTACCGACAGACAGGACCACTCGCTCCCCACTAACACACAGTCCTGCAGACCGCCTTTGATTCACGCATTTTTGCTAAAATGGTAAAGATGTTCTAAGTTATTTTATAAAAATATATCAGAGATTTCCATCTCTATTAAAATTAAAACGCACAGTACACTGAATAAAATTTTTGGAGAATGAGGCGTATCAATACATTTCTTAAGCCATATATCCCGAATGCAGGCTTGAGGTTTTTCAAAACAATATATTCAGATTTTGCGTAATAAGTGGAAATGATCAAAAGAAACAGAAAAGAGACAGTAGATTCATGTGATCCAACTTGATGGTACTTTGGGGATTCGGTTGTTTATAAAAGGATGAAGAGAGAACAGAAAACAAAAATTAAAATATTGAAGAAAGAGAGGAATATATTATACCCATAAATTTGACTGTATCATTATCAAAAGTGTTTCAACATACAGGAATATATTCTACTGTGCTTTGAGAATCGAAATTCAATTGAATTTTGTAATTGGGGGTAAAAAATGTCTCGTGCAATTTTATAACCATCTGTTTGATGCACCTTAAATCTAGCGTAAGAGGCCTGTGACTGAAATCGTCAATTTTTCGTGATAAAGTATAACTAGCTGCACACAGAGCTCATAACTGACCGATGCCCTTCGAACGGCCGCCAGGACTTTCGATTTGATGGAATCCTAAGGGAGTTAGTCAGTGTACTGTAATACTGACGGTTTCCATCCACACATACGGTTTACTGATCCGTGATGGGATACTGAGTGGGATTGTCACTGTGTGTGTATGGGCGACTAAGGGCTGAGCGTGCCAGGGGCTATGACTGACGGACAAAGTCTGTCCAGGACACTCGATAATATATCTCTCCAGCATATGAGCGGATTTTGTCGACACGTTAAAAAGTTATTTTTCCATTTTCAAAGCTGGTGACCATACTATTTAATAAAGTCATTATAAAGTCATTTACGGCACCCTGATTACTTCTGTTCCATTATATATAACGATTGCTGGTAAAATGTAAGTACAAACAAAATGTAAGGGCAGGCAAATAAATTTAAAAAATAAAAAATTATAAACCTCTTTCTTCCCTACTCCACACATTCAATTCGACAAGCTCCTAAGTCGACACACTTTGCACCTACAGTTGACACTCTTTCCATAACCCTTAAATTACCATGAGGGCTAGAGAACAACAGTTAACCAACTGATATCGAGAAGAAAGTACACAGCAGAGGCCTGGACCAAGTGAAAAAATTGCAGATCCAAATGCGGTCCCATGCGGGAGAACACAGGCACCGCGAGTTGTAAGCGTCTGGGGGTACTTTATGGTCAGAGAAGCAACTGTACACAATACCCTCCATAGAAAATTTAAAAAAATAAAACTTATTTTTTAAAAAATGTCAGAAAGCTTAAGGGTGTTTTCACACACACCGGCAAAACCGGAGCCGGCGCCGGCCTTTTCACACCGAGTTCAATAAGTTTTTTGCTTTGGCGGAAGAAAGAGGCATCAATCATTCAACAAAAATTACTTCAATAGATTATTATATCGTAGAACGAAATACAGTAAATATTTAATTAACATACAGTACTGGATACATCTTGTTTGGTTCAAATACAAAACGAGTCTTAGAAAAATATTGAAATAAAATGGACACACAAATATTCTGCTATATTTTTATTTCATTATTGGCAGTAAGCAGGTCCACGTAAGGGAGTGTTCATAAACCACATAGCTCCATTTTGGCCTCGTGTGAACCACCGCCCCCCCCCCCCCACGTAGTTTTTTTCCCTTTTGATTCCAGAAGACATTTTGTACTGTTTTCTCTTGTCAGACGATTGTACATTACATATGGAGATAATTAACTGAGGGAAATAAATATTCGCATGCTGTTGTTGTGAGTTCTGTTCCTCATTTTAACTGTGAAAAATGTTATGAAAGGAAAGCTACGTGGCCTGGCTCGGAACCCCCCCTCCCTCCACGTAGCTCAGCGTAGCCTTCCAGCCAACCCCCCCCCCCCCCTACCCCTGGACCGAGCCACGTAGTTTGAGCACGCTTCCTAAGCTGTAGACACCGCACAGGTTCACAGTCGCTCTGTTTGAAGGCACTACCGAACAATCGAACACTGGCCAGTGTAAACGTATAAGCATTGTTGATCAAGCCTGAACATAAACATACTAACAATGGTGATCCTTGTGGTGCACAGCACTTGCTGCGACTCATTCACGAACTATTGAAGCAGTTGTAGGAGCAAAGCTATTGTTAGTATTGTGTACTAATACCAACTTTTGGTGCACAGCACTTGCTGCAACTCGTTCATGAACTATTGAAGCATGTGTTAGGAACAAAGATATAACGTACCTATACCAACTTTTAATCCCCTGATCTTGCTTAAACGACATTTGGAATTACTTGATGAAACATTTATTCAATGTTCTTTGTTATTAATTAATCTTATCGGCAAGTCCTTGCCAGTGTTGGCTAGGGGGGCGCTGGCTGGGCGTCAACGCCCCCCAAATTTGCCTTTGTTCACAAACGCCCCCCTCGAGCTCTCTAACGCCCACCGGGGGGCGGTACGGCCCACGTTGGGAATCACTGCTTTAAACGAATGCATTAGCAAATCAGGGCTTTTAAAGAACTCTCGCTTGATTAAAAAAAATTCTGAGGACAACAGTAAAAATCCGGGGACATTGCGGGGACGAAATCTGTCCGGGGACAGAGAACTAAATACGGGGACAGTACCCGGAAAAACGGGGACGTCTGGTAACCCATGGGGCTCAAGCCCCCAAAGTATCTAGGCTCACCTCTGACATTATAAATTTTGAGACCTTTTTTTTTAGTAGCTCTACGGATTTGAGGCCCGAGGAGACTATAAATACTCCCCTTAACCCGACTCAAGCCCCCCGCCCACCAAACCAAAATTCACTTAAGGCAAGCCGCCATCCCCAAACCAAAGCCCGCTGAAGCCCCTCCCAAACCAAAATCATGGATCCGCCCCTGGTAATCGTACTTTATTCAGAGCTAGTGTACTGTTTGTTTCATGACGGAGTGGTCGAAGAATAACGTAATAAAGCTAATAGAACTCTATGAACAGGAGACAGTGCTGTGGAACACAATTGACGCCAACCACAAGAAGTGGAACAAAAGATATATTGCTATACAACGAATTGCTGATATTCTGGAATACAATATTGAAGAAATAAAAAAAAAATCACTCTCTGAGGTCCCAATATTTATGGGAGATGTAGGTCTGCCTTCAACGTGTTATAAGCTTCTTCCGAATGTCTTTTTGCTATAAAACTTCTAATCCACATTCTCGGTCGTTTTCGCCTTTTTTTATTTATTTTTTTAAAAGTTCATAGTACGCGCCTGCCATTACAACAGAAGCTGCATTAGCTGAGTTTTCCATATCGCTCAAATATTTGAACCAACAAGTCATTCCACTCAAGAAACTGGGAAACACTGTATTTGATTCCCTGTACAAACTTCAACTATAGTCTTGCACTCAAGACCTCTCTACAAATGTTGCAGATGTTCCAGGCAATTGGAAACAGTTAAACAATTACGTGCAACATGTGCCAGGCACAAGTTGTGCGACATGTACCAGGAATTTGTCAGAATGGAAACCTACCTTTAGCGTCACAGATTTTGTTGACATCTTCTAATCCCTTTTACACTGTAGCTGGGAAATTTGCTAACAAAGAAATTTCTATTTCACTCTCCAAACATTTTCCGACTATTTTCACACATGATCTTATAGGAACCACATGTTAGATAAAATTTATTTTGCAGTTTCCATTGTCATTACTCCGTTGTGTTCCCCGGCCTTGTATATTTGCTAGTAAACATTGTAAAGTCGGAAATTAAGTTTTTTCGAGTGTTTTTGTGGTTAAGTATGTGCAGTGGCGGATCCAGGATTTTGGTTTGGGGGGGAGGCTAGGATTTCGTTTGGGGGGGGGGGGAGCTTGACTCGGCCTTCATTGCCGCCCTTATAAAAACAGTAGAACAAAAAAAAGGTCATGTTGTCGGGGGTTACTTTGGTGGTTTGGGGGGGGGGGGGCTTAGTACTGTACTTACAGATGTTAATTTTGAAGACACCCATACAGTATTTACGCCTATGTGAAGACAATAAGAGTTGGTAGGTGAATGCAGGGGCGTAGCTACTATGGGGCTAGGCGGTGCAGTGCACCGGGGCCTCTACGCTCCGGGGGCCCCCAAGCATACCTCAGGGGGCCCCCAAGCATACCTCAGGGGGCCCCAAGCGCACCTCTGGGGGGCCCAAGCGCAGTTCCGAGGGCTCACGGGCCTTCACGGCAAACTGCCGACCTTTTTATTTAGCTCTACCGTCGTCTAAGGGGGCCCCTGAGACACAGGAAGCCCCTCACTAAGGGACCTTACTGCTCAGTGGGGCCCCCAACCACCACTGCTCAGGGGGCCCCCAGCCTCAGCTCAATTGGCCCCTACCAGCAACATAAAACCAAAAAAGGTCGCCCATCTGGCCTGAGGGCCCAAAATAAATTTTCTGCACCGGGGCCCTTGTTGGCCTAGCTACGCCACTGGGTGAATGTAGCGTGATTATTGGTTTGCAGCTTGTCGCATCTTAAGCCTGAGTGTAGTGTATCTCATTCTTTATTAAATATTACATGCCTGAGCTACAGAATTTGTTTTCGTCGACTGTAAATTTCGAAAGAAATTAATTTGTCGCTGTGACACCTGAAGCCAGACTTGGTAATGGTTACCACCCACAATTACTGTTGAGATGGCATTATTTGTTAACAATTCGTAACAAGCATGTTTCCAACGTGGTTTCCGCATCTTCGTGTGGGGTTCACGGGTTGTTCCACAATCAATAAAACTGCATTCCACTCGCTGCTACATTTGATCTTTAAGAAAACAAGTAAGCAGTTTAGCCATTTTCATCCATTTCGTAGCTGATGCTCAATATTTTGAATTTCAAGAACGTTCTGCTTTTGCTTCCAAAAATGAGCAGAAACAAAGCTCCGTAATTTAAACTTGTGCAGATTGAGTGCCCATATTTCTGACAATCCCCGCGTCGAATTAATCACCAACAAAGAAGAGCGGCTTTGCTTTATTTAGATGAAGTACGTTCTATGTATGGTTGTCACCCGTACTCTATTATAGGGCACTGTACTCTATTTCACATGAGCGCACTCTATAATCTACAGTCCCTGGCCAATTTATTAGACGCACTACAGTTTTTATGCAAATTTTGATTTGTGGCTAACTAAATAAGTTTTTTAATACATAAATTGCAATAAAATTATTATGTGTAGTCTGCTTCATGACACAGTTGATATAACAAATAAATAAAACACAGTATTTGTTGAAAATATTTTATTTCAAATAGTCACAACAAAATATTAAAATATTGTGAAAATGAAAACATTAGTTTTAATATCTTGTTGAACCACCTTTCGCAGCTATGAGAGCCTTAATACGATGCGGCATGCTGTTGATGCAGGATTGTAAAGTGTCCTCCATTTGTGGATGATGATACCACACATGGATGATCTTCTCCAAGAGCTGCGTTTTTTGTCGCGATGATATCTTTTGCCATCTCCCTCTTCATGAGTTCCCATACATTTTCTATGGGGTTCATGTCGGGACTGTAACCTGGCCAGTCCAACAGAGGTATATTTTGTTCTTTCATAAAGGTTTTTACCGACCTGGCTGTGTGACAGGGAGAGCCATCCTGCATAAAAATAAATGATTCCCCATTCGGGAACCATTCTCTGACCTGCGGTATTAACCGTTTTTGCAAGACTTCTTTGTACTGGTCTTGCCTTATTATGCCTTTAACCACATAAAGACGTCCTGTACCCTTGCCACTGATGACAGACCAAATCATCACCTTTGTTGGGTGTTTTACGGTATGAATAATGCAGTCGGGATGGAATTTTTCTCCTTTTCGACAGCGCACATGCTGACATTTGTTACTTAAAATTTCAAATGTGCTTTCATCGCTGAAGCATACCTGTAAAAATCAAGAAACTTAATTAATATGTTATGAATAAAAGTACATAGAATCTATCATATCTTAAATAACAATTTTAAAGTTAAATTACCGATCTCCAGAAGTCCACATCCTTATCACACCACTGTTTAGCCCACTTCTGACGTTTTGCTTTCATTACGGCTGTTAACTTGGGTTTTCTAGCAGGTCGACAAGCCTTGAAATCAATATCCTTCATCTTTCTGCGAACAGTGCGTTCAGATGCATTCACATTAGCCTCTTCCAGTTGAGATTTTATCTGTTTCGTTGTTGCAAATATGTTTTCTAGACAAAGACAAATTCTTTTGAGAAATCTTTCTGATCAATGGCACGCGACCAAATAATGTGGGCACGGCATTAATTAAGTAGGTAATTAATCTATATGAGAAATTTATTTTTTGTCTACATAATTAGAGACAATAGCTACAAAGTTAATTGAGAATGAAACTACCTGTGCCGTAGTGACTACAGATTGCGCAAAAGAGGTAGCTTTCGATCGAATTACTGACTGAACGGCGGCGGGAGGGCGCTAAGCTTACTTAGTCACTTGTTTGACTTTGTTGACGTCGTTGACTTCTTTTACAAATCGCGCATAATTCTAGCATTTTGTTATACAGTTTCGTTAACACAGCAGCTTGTTTCAGTTATATGTACAACTATAACTATACAACATTGCTAATTAGGTAAAAAAAGTGCAAGATAAGTATAATAGAGAATTTCAACCTTGGCGGACTGAGAAATATGATATAATTATTAATGGTTATAAAGCTGTTTGTACTTTATGTTCTGTAACACTGTGTAGATCATCAACTGTAAAACGGCACTAAGAAACAAATTACAAATCTCTTACAAATCTCTTTGTCAAAAAAAAAAAAAAAAAAAAAAAGAACCAGAATAATATTAAAGACTCGCTTTGGAACCGTTGTCAGATGACTCCATTTCAGCTTGCATGCTGCTAAAAGTAACAAAGTATTAACCTAATGTAAGTTATTTGGCATCTAATTTACAACGGAAGTTGCAATAATTTCATTCTTTTCCAATTAATTACTAATCATGATTGTTTGATGGCACGTCATGGTGTCATTCAACATTTATTTAGAAAAAATGGCACATAAATCAATAAAGGTTCGCCATCCCTGCACTACACCTATGATATCCATATACCAGTGTATTCAAAATTATTTCATGTTCAAGAAACAATGTAAAAAAAGAATCCAGCATATTCTTCAATCAAATAACTTATTTTTTCTTACATTTCCTGAAGGAAATAAAAAAATATTTTGACTGCAGTATTTTTGTAGGTACAGAGACTTTCTCGATTATTTCTGTAATCCCTCATCAGTGACGTAAGACATCTATTCACCAGACTAATTTATGCGTAATTTGTGTTAATTTTATATATTATTTAGTTAAAAAAATAATTGTAACAATCCGTTGTTCTAAGCTTTGATCTAAAACCGATTTAACTTATACCTGTAACATTCTACTCTATTATTTTAGAGGTTGAAGTAGGCTATCATCGCGGAACAATTGAAGTTTGAACTTTCAAACTGTACCACGGCTACACTGTTTCTTCCCGTATTTTGTTTCAGGTATCCTATTTCGCCTCACTTGGACCTGTACCTGTATTCGCATTGTCACTAATAAAATTCGCTAGTTACGGTTGTTGACATGAAGACATCTCGAGGTGTGAAGTGGAGCTCTTGCCAGACGAGCTATCAGCAGCTGTCTGTCTGTTATCAGTGGAGCGCCGCTGTCAGGGTTATAGACTGCGTGGTTTATCAGGCGTCACTGATAAATTATCGGACACGTTTCTCCGTTTTCATATCGCGCAACGTGTGGATACAGATTCTGCTTTTCTGCATTAAGACGAGAAAACACTACGTACGAATAATGGCAAACTATAGGCCCGTTCATACTAGCGATCAGCTCAGCTCAGCTCAGCTTACGATCCAGGATAGCATTCACACTAGCGATCAGGTCAGCTCAGATCAAGTCAGTTTAACTAACGGCTATGCCGTGCGAGACGAGTGGTGAAGAATGCTTTTGGTATTTTAGCCCAAAGATTTCGAATTTATTTTAGAAAAATCAATTCTGCTCCAGGATTCATTGATAACATAATTTTAGCAACATGTATTTTACACAATTATTTAAGGGAGGATAAAATTTCATCCCTTGTAGAAAGTGAATCTCAGGATGAACGAGAGGAGCTCTTTTTTACAAATATTCCTTATGTGGGTGCTAATGCTCGAAAGAAGCTTTTGATACAAATTCACAACATTTTTTAATTCGGAAGCAGGATCTGTACCTTGAAAGTAAGAAAACATGTTATAATATTTGAGTTTTGTCAATTTTATAATAATCAGAAATTACATACTGTTAATACATTTACCTTTAGTTGTTACTATTTTTTATTGCTTATGAGCAAAGATTTAAGATATAAATAAAGAATTTCACCTGTAAAAATTGTGTTATTATTATCTTAAATTTACATACTTTATAATTTATTTTTGCTTACCTTGTATGAGTTGTTTTCCGATCTCTTACCGCAACGAGGTTTTGTGCGTAGAATCGCAATACTGCTTATCACTAAAAACATATAACTTACTATATCCACGAACAAGCTGTATTAAACATTCGCCGCCCATTTGATCTGACCTGACCTGACTGTTGCTCGTTCACACTAGCGGTCAGCTCAGGTCTTGACCGTTGTTGATCGGTGGCTGCGCGATCTTCGGTTTGACCTGCCTTGCCCTGACCTGAGCGGACCGCGTAGTTTGAATGCTCCCATTGGATTACGTGTATAGCGATTTTTGACCTGAGCTGAGCTGACCGCTAGTGTGAATGGGCCTTATTTCCGATGCTTTTTGCGGATAAAACTGTTTCACTTCTCGGTGGGATGCAGGTTTCATTAGAGTGATCGGAGCTTCACTTTGGCCTTGAGATAGACCTTCCACATAGTTGTAACGGTGACGAAACGAAACGAGAAACTTTAAACACTGCATCCCCTTATGTTTAAATTCATTATAAAACTACAGTGAAGACAGCCATACATATAAAAACAACATTGAAACCAGGTAAAAGTCTGTACATTTAGCATATTCGTATTAAAAACTGAGCATGGGGCACCATTAATAAGCTACAAGGATGGAATCTACTTTTTTGTATTATTTATGTTAGTTTGCAGGGCCGCATTTAGGCTCTGTGGCCCCCCCCCCCCCTTGTCGGCAGAGGCCCTGGCTGCCTCCGGCTATGGATGCTTCAATTTCGATATATTCGAAGAAATTCGGCCCAAAAAATTTATGGGCGACCTTTTTTTTTGCAGACTATGTAGCCTATGATTACATGCGGCCATGCTAGTTTGGGTAAACTAGGACCACGTTAAGCTGTTCATTAGCTTGATTTTTTGTATTTGATGTACACACATCGCGTTAGCCCTAGAGGGGAAGTCCTTGCTTGAAATATATAAATGTTTAATTGTGTCTGTTTGTTTGCAAGTCAGGATGAAGGGAACTCACGCAAGGATTTTGACTGGGTTTCGATTTCGTAGTACCTCGGGTCAGCTACAGTATTTTTCATTTTAATGGTCATTCGGAAAATTAAGAAATTTGAGATGAAAGTGTCGACAAATTAGTATCCATTTTTCGTTGAACGCAATCAGCGCATCAACTACTGGTCGGATGTAGTCACTCCCTGTTATTCCTTGGAATTAAATTAAATCTTTTCCCCCTGTTGCAGCTGTGACATAATAAGCTTAATCCATACATTAAAAGTCCACAGTTGTTGGGCTACAGTTCGTTAACAACAAAGACCAGACTATCATAATAAATCCTGTTTCCAGAAAAAAAAAAGATAGAAAAAGTCACCGACGGCGTTATTCAGTACCTAACTTGGGCTCCGAATTATAGAGATCGGACCGAGTGTGGTGGGTGAACGGTTAACGCCCTGGCCTCGCATTCGGGAGGACGCAGGTTCGAATCCCCGTCCGGGCATTCAGATTTGGGTTTTCCATGGTTTCTGCAAATCACTCCAGGCAAATGCCGGGATGCTTCCTTCATAAAGGCCATCGCCGAATTCCTTCCCGTTCCTTGCTCCAATCCCATCCCGCCTCTAATGACCTCGCTGTCAAGGAGGCGTAAAGCCCAAGCAAAAAAAAAAAAAAAAATACAGAGATCGAAAATAAATTAATTTGCTTTGAGACAAGAATACTAGTTTCAACCATTATAAAATCACGAAATAACTGTTTCTGCAGATGTCTGAAGACCTGTATAGAACGCTAAGCTCTCTCAAGCGTTGATGACAAATAATAGGTTGTGTTGGTTCTGGCGTTTTATCGATCAAGCGAAAATTCTTATTAATTGCAGAACGATCGACAAATCAAAAATTTGGTACGTATAGATAAAATACATTTCAAACAAAAAGATATAATATACAAACTTAATATTATTTTGCTTATGACTTTACCCTCTTCGGCATCGAGTTCGACGGAAAAGAATTGGGGCAAGTAACGGGAAGGAATTCGGGCATGGTCTTTTTTGGAGGAACCATCCCGGCTTTCTCCTGGAGTGATTTACGGAAACCATGGAAAACCCTAACCTAGATGGCCGGACGGGGAATCGAACCCGAGTTCTTTCGAATGCGAGGCCAGTGTTACCGCTCACCCACCACGCTCCGTAATATACAAACTATGAAACAAGTGTCAGCCAACCTAAAACTTAAAACTAAGTTAGCAAACAAATTTCAAGAACTTACTTAAAAAACCAGATTCAAGTTTGAGGGGCTACAAGTTTAATTTGGTAAATGCTCATCTGCGGACGCAGGATTTCTTCGTTGCTTCTGCAGACGATGTCGTCCACACTATCTGCCTCAACTAGTTGCCCGACTGGTCCCTGTCTACTTTCATACAGTCTCCCCGCCTCTCACACCTGCATTGTAACATTCGAGAAGCGAGCCAGGCCTGGTCCTCATTAAGCATTGTTCCGGCTGAGATGGGATTCCTCATGCCGGCCGGATGGACCCTTTGCCGTCTGTAGCAGCAAGACAAATCGAAGCTTACACTCATCATGTTTTATCGCCAGAGACAAACATTTAAACAAAATGGGTCTTTGTATGGACCCTGTTTCTTCACAAGTGCAGCTTAGTCTAGATACGAAATACTTGGTACAAGTATCTGTGTGCTACAAAATTTGGTGACCTTATTCCACGTATAACGCGTTTTGAAATCGACAGATGCGTCAACCTAAAATCGTGTACATATTAAGTACATACTGATGTGTAAATTTACATAAGCTAATTTTGGTAAACGCCTGCCAGTTCTGTGTATGCACATTCCTTTCCCAAGCTAATGTTATTTATCTGGAACTTATTAATTGTTCCAGCAATCAGCTTGAAATAAATGATGGATCAAGGGAGCTGCGAGTCTTCGGATTTCATCTACTTTCTAGCACGATTTGGGAGTATGTAACAGGTACGGCTTAGGAAGGCTTTAGTTAGCTGTGAATAGACATCTTATAAAATGGAACGATGTCTAGGGATAAAATGATACCACTGAGGTATCGATACTTTTACTCGATACAGTATCGGTCGTAAAGCATCGATACGTATTCAGTATCCATTGAAAAGTATCGATACTTCCTCGTATCGATTGATTTTTCGTAGTGAAATTTGGAATAAATAAAAAAAACTGTATCTAATATATATTGATAGCCTTTATTGATATAAAAATATATATTTATTTGACGAAAGATATTTATTACATTTTCGCCTTTCTGATCGTTACAGGACTAATATCCACTAGAACAAAATAAAACTAATTTTATAAAAAAAGTGCTCCCCAAAAATATTTGTTTTTCTAAGTGTTTGCCTGTTAGACTATTTCTGGATGTAGTTATTGTTGCGCCACCTTTGGAAAAACCCTTTCACAGGGTACAGAGGTACCGACAAAGTTTAAATAAATTCGCGCTTGTTTGTATAAGCATAAATACGGGTATAATTAGTAGTTTTTTTTCTTCTTTCGGCCGGGCATAAACAAACAAGTTTGCCAACAACACAAACTTAGAAAAGAATGTGTTGAAAAAATGCAATAATGTCAACCAAAAAAATATTCTTTACAGTGTAGATGAGCGATTAATGTATCAGTTAAAGTGTTAAATGAAATCATGATATTCTTGATATTGGTATCCACACCGATACGAGTACTTATGACTGATACCTACTTGATACTTGATTTTAAAGTATCGATACAAAAAGTACTTGGTATCGGAAGGAATGTATCGAGTAAGTACTTTTATTTACTCCTATCGTTTTATCCCTAACGATGTCTTCCGCGTGAGCAGCAGTTCACGGTTGGCATGTCTGGTTGGGATTTTTGCAAGTCCGTGACCAATCCTTCATTTGTAACAAAGCGTGCTTTATGGTACCACAAACTCACTATTTTTCGCATTCCGTGTTATATCCTGCTAGACAAGGAAAGAAAGCGCGAAAAATCCAAACACCTTCAGCCATTCGGAATGCCGCAGCCGCAATAATGTTAGTTTTTATCCCTCCCCCTTCTTTATTCTCGCTTTATGCCTCGACGACTTCGAGGCATTAGAGGCGGAAAAGGCTGGCGGTAAGGAACGGGGATGAATTCGGCCATGGCCTTTTGAAGGAATCAGGCAATCGCCAGGAATGATTTGGAGAAACCATGGAGAAGCGAAATCTGGATTCGAACCTGCGTCCACCCGAACGCAAGACCAGAGAGTTATCGTTCACCTATCACGCTCGGTTTTACTTTTCCGTATGACATGTGAGGGTTTTTAGTTTATTTGATCAATTATTACCAAAATGTCCTCTCTATTTATTTCTGTCTTACGGATACCAGTAATGTATTGTTAGAACCATGTCTTCTCTTTCTTGTAGGAAGAGATTAGAATTCCCCATTTAAAATGTATCAGTGATTGAACCGTCAATGATTTATGATCCTTTTATAATGGAGAAGGAACAGAGCTCTTGGTTAGCGTATTTCGATTCGGTGGTTACCAACGCATTCTACCCCGTAGTTCGCATTTTCATACTTTCTTAAATTTACATCGTAAATCTTGGAAGCTGTACAGTGTGATTGTTGATATAAGTTGTTTTCGGTCAAGAGAGCTTCCCTTTAACGACTACACTGGACTCGAGGCAATCGATTTACGGTCAGTTGCGTAGGACGCAGCCAGCGTGTTGTCAGATCAACACACAGTTCAATCTGTCCTCAGCAAACGTACAGTACATTGCAGCTACACAAAGCCTGCGGCAGTTTTCAAAGCAAATTATTTTTATAGAGCTCGGTATTTAAAAGAAAAGCTTTCATAATCTGAAAAACGTTTACGTAAGAACGTTAAACGAATTCGTTTGGGTAAAGGTTTTATCAATTTGTTATAACATCATATTGTCGTATCATTCTGTATATTATGGTCGCCACTGATTCTAATATCCTTCCATTTGCCAAATAAATGAATATGAACGTGAACGTGAAGTTGTCATTTGTCAGCGTTTCTGAAACGTCCTAATTCACACTCATTTTCACTAATGTAAAAGAGAAATACCTGAACGTAGCATCTGCAGAAAGGTAAATGTCGGCAATTTATTCTTTTTATTTGTAAGACCGTTATTATTTTCAATTAATTACTGTTATACATTAAAATTAACGAGATCGAGTATCTCAGAGGAAGCAGAGGGCTCATTCTCATGGCTGTATGCGTGCGCATTTCGCCAATGGTCGTTACCGCGCAGCCCCACACAAAAACCAAAGCAACTAAGTAGCCAATGTGAATCGGAGAACCTGCTTCAACTAGCTTTTCACAGGAATATCACTTCTGGAATCATCACAAGAAAAAGAAAACGGTAGTGACAAAGTCTCTCTCTACTTGTCAAACACTGTAATGTCTCTAAAAAGCAATCCATTTACAGAATGGGAAGAAATTAAACTTATATTTCCATGTCTGTATAAATACGCACAACAGTATCTTATTGTTGTAGCAACGTTAGTATTGAGTGAACTTTTGTTTTCTAATGTCGGTGAAACAACGTCAAACAAAAGAAACAAGCAGTCCCCAAAATATTTGGAACAATTGCTTTTTTGAGAAACCTTCAAAGAGCGGACTTTTATCGTTTAAAAGCGTTAAAACTATAATAAATAAGTATTTAAATATTAGACAAAACTTTCAAAGTTTGCTTACAATATGAGCTTTAATAAAATTTTAATAAATAAATAAAAATGTTTACTGAGTGTTATTTGATTTGATTACACTTGGCAAATAAAATAAATAATTTAGCAACTTGTCACGTATATTTTTATATATAGACATTAATTAAAAAAGTATCGATATGAGTAAGTATCGATACTTTTGCAGTACTCATATGAGTAAGTATCGTAAGACAATTTGAGTACTACTCATTTAAGTAGGTATCGATACTATGGTGGTATCGGAGCATCACTAAACGTGACCATACGTCCCGCTTTCAGGCTGTCCGTCCGGCTGTCCCCGGCGAGAGTAAAAATGTCTCGCTTTCGCAAACAAAGCGACAGCTTACTATATCTGCCTATTAAGGCCAATGCGATTTTTGCAGCGCAGCGGTCCCCTAGACGTATGGACCACTGCTGATCACGCAAGGGTTTATTAGCAGCAGCCAAGATATGGAAATGTTCGACGAATTTTCGCTATTTCCAACTACGTCACAGATCAAAAAATCACTAACCGGAACGCTGAGAATGTTGTTGCTGAAGACTGTTGGACGGAATTATTTCAACACTTCCCAGCTAACATCCTCAGCTTTACGAACTTTCTTATAACTAATGAGTAAGGTAAGTGTCTGCCTGGAAGTAACGCACCTGTCGAAATAGTTCTGTCTCTACAAAAATAAAATATGGACAAAACACAGCTACGTGTCGTAGTATTGAAAGTCATTTTGATTACCAAGACTTGCATCAACAAATCATGTAATTGTACTTGAAAATTAGACCCGATATTTTGAGAGTGATTTGTTCCTCCAATAAATAGAAAAAAATTAGTTAGACGTTAGATGTCAGACACTTAGGCTAAGTAACTCGGCTAACATGCAATATTTTCTACTTATTATTGTTCTAGTTTTTGAATAAAAACTAGTAAAACAGGCGAAAAATTCCTAAGCTGTCCCGCTCTGACGAAAAAAATTCCTCAGGCGTCCCGCTCTGACAAAAAAGATAAATGTTCACGTTATGTATGCCATGGAATTACAACTCATTAGACTCTGAGCAACCTGCGTATGTGTCTAGCTCAATGCTTACATTTCAGTTTTCAAGGGAATAGGACGATGCCTTCTATCAACTGCCTTTACACATATTTTGAGTCAATATATTTAATGAAACAATCTTTCAAAGTAATTTCTGTCTTATAACAAATAATTTCTTCTCTTCCATAGCTGATCACAGTATTCAACCCAAAATTTCACCTCTTGCATGACTGAAATATGTTATTCTCAAAACACTTTATTAGATCATCTCTGGTTTTTTTTTTTTTTTTAACAAATTTCGTCCTTTACAGTCGAATAAGATGGGCCTCGATTGTAATAGGTGCTAAACTCTTCTTCTGCTGCTGTGCCTTATCTTCTTGCCTCAACAGATTTCTGGATGAGGCAATTAGCTAGGCATTCACACATGCGCGCGCGCGCGCGCGTAAGGTCGCTAAACATTTAACTCCTTCATAGCTGCCTGGTGGACCAATGGTTAAGGCGTCTGACTGGAGATCGAAAGATCCCCGATGCGAATCTCGTAGGCCCTTAACCCGAACTTCGCCTCTGGCACAGGTTGCTATGTGATATGAAGTACGCCAGAACGCCTGCATGGTTCAGATTCCACGTTAAATTGTAACTGTCCTTTAAAAGGTAGGATTACCGGCTTAGTGCAAGGCAGCCGAGACAGAGGTGTATGCGAGGCAAGTAGAAACTCTGTTAATCGGCGGCCGAACCCTTTGGAGATACCACGGTCAATAATGCAATACGCAATACTGAAACGTGATTCATCCGATCAGGTGATATGTTTCTATTGATCCACGGTGCAATCAGTATGATAGTGTGCCCACTCCAATCTTGCTTGACGATGTCGTTAGGTTAACAAGGAAACGCATAGGGGCCTTCTGCTGTTGAACCACATGTTCAACCATGTAAGCCAATGGTTCCCAATTAGTGGTAAGCATACCCCCAGCGGAACTTCAAGAGGTACTCGCAGCAATTTCTTGGTTAAGGTAACCATCAATATAATTAAAAAAAAAAAAAACAATTACTCGCATATTACTACCGTCGAAATATGTTTTAAGACAGTTAAACTGAGTGTGTGTGAATTATATTATTGTAATGCTGTGGTTGTGTGAAGTACTCGACTGGGATGAATGCAGTGGCACAGACACGTAGTACAAACTCGAGAAATTTTGCCGACCTTTACAAAGAGCTTGGTAGTGAACACGAGATCCTGATTTTACATAATGAAGTACGGTGAATGTCTAGGGGAAGAGTTGTTTCGATAATATTTGAGTTGAGACATGAAACTGAGTTCTTGGTCGAGCAAGGGGATCAAGAGTACAAGAAAATGCTGGTTGACCATTTATAGCTGCAAAAATAATAATAATAATTGATAAAATTGCGATGGAGCGTCCGTCACTTTTGCCATCTACTAATTTTTACTTTAAATTCTTTCAGTGTTTCTGGTAAATTATTCATCACTTCTCTTGGCAATTTATTCGATTCACTTACACCCTTTCACCCGAAAGAAAATTTTCCCGCACCCTTATGCCTGAAATCAAGTGCTAGCTTGTGGTAATGGTCATCTTTACCCTTCCAAGCACCTCTCTTGGCTTACTTGTCAGATATTTTCAACGCCAGGATACAACTGTATTTACTATGCAGGAGAAAGTTGAATAACTAATTTAATTTAAAAAAATGTGTCTCTGGTCGTCTTTGATTAAAAAATGTAAATATGACCAATTTTCGAATCTGAAACTTTTTGACTTCTTCGAATTTGAATGAAGATACAAAATCAGTCATTAAATGCCACTTGCAAAATCTATTGGCAGAGCTATTTTCCAGAAATATCGCCCTAATGGAACTGGATAAAGAATCATTTGGCAAACCATTCCACCGACCATCTACCCATCTGTGACCAGGAGGAACTAATAGACATTTCATGCAACAGCAGAGACTCAAGATTCTTTTTGCGGAGCAATGACCGGTAAATGTTTGGACTGAACTAAAACAGTTTATCATGCGGGAAAGCAGCAATAACATTTTTACTATCATTTTACGCGACGTACCTTTGCGAGAGCGGATTTTCCGCCAACCCAAGCATGAAAACCAAACATTGCCATTGACTTCAACTCGAAGATGATTTAAGGTTGAAGCTCGGTAAACAGCAATGAAATTTCTAAGATTTTTGCAAAGAGAAATTAAACTTAAATAAATTTTTAATTATTACCAAATTTGTTAAAACAATTTTGGACATTTGTTGTTATTTTGTGACGTTTGATATTGGATTAAAATTTAACAAATCTCTAAAAACTTGTTTCATTTTTTATTTAACAATTTAACTATAAGGGGTACGCGAGGATGAGGTCATTCTTGAAGTTGTACTCGAGAAAAAATAACTGGGAACCACTCATGTGGTTGAAACATCAGTTCTGTGACCTAAACATGTAGCTAATTACTATAGTATTCTCTTTCATGATAGAATTATTGCAAAAATCGAGAAATATTGTTGTAAAAAATAATAGCGATTCACTATGTGGATTGCATCATGATCCACTGTTAACTAAAATATCTCTCCATTGGTTGCTTATACTCACTATAGACAACTGGTTGTTTTATTATAATTTATTTATCGCTATTCTCAATAATATCTGTTTCAATTATTCATTTTTCGGTGTTACGTTAATCGTTCATAGGGAGCGTGCACAAACTACGTGGCTCCGTCCAGGGGGAGGGGGTGGGGGGGAGGGGTTGGCTGGAAGGCTACGCTGGGGTGTTCCGAGCCAGACCACGTAGCTTTACTTTCATAACATTTTTCACAGTTAAAATGAGGAACAGAACTCACAACAGCATGCAAATATTTATTTCCCTCAGTTAATTATCTCAGTATGTAATTTACAATAGTCAGACAAGAGAAAACAGTACAAAATGTCTTCTGGAATCAAAAGGCGAAAAAGCTACGGCCAAAATGGAGCTACGTGGCTTATGAACGCTCCCATACATGTAGCAGACATGAAAATATTTAATAAAGCATTTTCTGCAATTATCGTTATGTTCCAGAATACGAATCTATTTGGTAAACTAAATCGTTTCTAAAACTAATGCTACTTATCTCTGCAGGTAAATCTGTGCGTGTGGACTTACGACCAAGTTTCAATTTGCCACACATTCCACCTCTGTCGTGACTGATCCTACAGCTTAAAGTGGAATTTGAACCATGGAACGTCCTGGTATCTCATTCGATCAAGCAGAACTCTTAAAAGTTCCTGGTGCCAAAAGAACAAAACACTGTAGCTACTCGCTATTATGTGGCTTTCGGTCAGCTCTGCGTCGTTTGCGTGGCGTCAGCCTCACGGAAGTGATCGTCTATCTCGCACGACCGTCGATAGCGAACTCGCTCACAGCTGGCTAACGGCGATAAGATGACGGCTGTCAAGGACAGGGTCGGACAGAGTGCTCGGGAGATAACGCTCCAACCTGACAAAAGTTTCCGGACTAGCCTACGACAGCGCGTAGCTTTCCCAAGAGGGAAGACACATCCTGGCAGCAAGCTGTTCTCTGAACTGATCCTTCAAAGTACACACATTGTTCTAATATGCCTGCTATCAAAACAATTTCTCCACATTGCTTTACAATAGGGAGCGTCCATAAATTACGTATCTCCATTTTGGCCTCCTATGAACCCACCCTCCACCCCCATTTAGCCTATCGTGGCTTTGGCTTCTACCCCTCCCCCCTCCCTCTTCACCAATGCGTGGCACGAAGCATTTTTCCGTATTGATTCCAGAAGACTCTTTTTACCTATTGTTTTCTCCTGTCAGGCTATCGTAAATAACATACGGAGATAATTAAATGACGGAAATAAATATTCACGTTTTGTTATGTGTTCTGTACCTTATTTTAACTGTGACAAATTATATGAATGAAAAGCTACGTGGCTTGGCTCGGAAACCCCCCTCCCCCCGGTCCCCACGTAGCTCATCGTAGCTTTTTACCCAACCCTTCCTCTCCCCCTTTATCCAAGCCACGTAGTTTAGGGAGCGTGCATAAACCACGTAGCTCCATTTCGACCTCCTGTGAAGCCCCCCACGTAGCCACGTAGCCACGTGGCTTTTGCCTCTACCCCCCCCCCCCCCACGTAGCACATAGCTTTTTTCCCTTTTGATTCCAGAAGAAATTTTGTACTGTTTTCTCTTGTCAAACTATTGTAAATTATACAGGGTGTTACAAAAAGGTACGGCCAAACTTTCAGGAAACATTCCTCACACACAAAGAAAATATGTTATGTGGACATGTGTTCGGAAACGCTTACTTTCCATGTTAGAGCTCATTTCTCAACAACAGATTCAGTGGCCGATGGATTGGTAGAGGCGGACCAATTCCATGGCCCCCACGCTCTTCTGACCACAACCCTCTTGACTTCCATTTATGGTGGCATTTGAAAGCCCTTGTCTACGCAACCCCGGTACCAAATGTAGAGACTCTTCGTGCTCGTATTTTGGACGGCTGTGATACAATACGCCATTCTCCAGGGCTGCATCAGCGCATCAGGGATTCCATGCGACGGAGGGTGGATGCATGTATCCTCGCTAACGGAGGACATTTTGAACATTTCCTGTAACAAAGTGTTTGAAGTCACGCTGGTACGTTCTGTTGCTATGTGTTTCCATTCCATGTTTAATGTGATTTGAAGAGATGTAATAAAATGAGCTCTAACATGGAAAGTAAGCGTTTTCGGACACATGTCCACATAACATATTTTCTTTGTTTGTGTGTGAGGAATGTTTCCTTAAAGTTTGGCCGTACCTTTTTGTAACACCCCGTATACTGAGATAATTAACTGAGGGAAATAATCATTCGCATGCTGTTGTGAGTTCTGTTCCTCATTTTAACTGTGAAAAATGTTATGAAAGGAAAGCTACGTGGTCTGGCTTGGAAACCCCCCTCTCCCCAAGTAACCCAGCGTAGCCATCCAGTCAACCCCTCCCCCCCCCCTGGACCGAGCCACGTAGTTTGTGCACGGTTCCTTATGGGCGCTCCGTTAGAAATTTGCTCCGTTCGCCTAGAGTTATTGCTGGAAATCGTGGAAAACACTGAGACTGCTTCTTTCCACACCCGATCGTCGACAAACAATTAAATACAGGTAATGCAGGTTTGCAGTACTGCTATGCATATAGTTTTGATGTTACCTCTGGCAGAAACTGACAAAAGTGTTACGACTAATGATTTAACTTTTAGAAGTTCCATTGCAGCTCTCTCTTTGTACACATATTGCGGGTGTGATTCCATTTACCATAGACAGCGTTTAGAACCAACACTTGAAGGTCTTACCGAATGATTCGTGGGTTTGGTTTACAGCAGTGAATATCTATAACTTCCTTTACTCGTCTCAGATTAAATTTGTTTTCAATTGCTTTGTTCGTTTCCACCAACTAATTATGATTTTAGAAATACTCCTTTTCTCATTTCGAGCTGTAATAATTCACACCGCATTTTGCTTTGGTTCTGCATTTTCTTGGAGTTTGCTTAGTTGAATTGTTATTTTCTTTTGAGGATAGAAATACAGTAAGGATGGAAAGTATGATTTCAGATTTAGGCAAGCATAAGAGCAAGGAAGATTTGAAAAAGTTTGAATAGACCTGTTAATTACACTGATTATAATCTTCTAAGCCGCTTTTTCGGAGTTATGAAGGGGAAAGCCAACCTGGTTCTGCATCATAAAATAAAACAGAAGAACAAAAGTATATCACCACAAAACATTTACGATTCAGAGACAGCAGGCATCCCTTATTTTGCTCCCTTGTGATACCATGTTCAACGACATGGCGTTAATGTTGACCTTAAGCCCATCAAGTACAAATAAAAAAGCCAGCGAGTATTACGCACAACGTTGTGGAGTTGAGAGCTCCTGCTTAGGGGAGCCTCCCCCACAGAAACCTGTTTTTCCCTTCGCTGCAGGGAGTAAACGAGGCGTTGGTTAACAAACTACGCTCTGGTGACGCTATATACACTCATACCTTGTATCTGTTAAATAGACAAACAATACTCTTTCACAGAAGAGAAACTGAACTACCTGAATGCTATGTTATGCTTTTTCGAACGCTTTAATGCTCTGGAAATATTAGGGTTAGGAAAATCTTGACATTTGAAGCTGTAAAAATAAATTCACGTTTCAAGTTGCTTTTAGACCAGTGGTGAATTAGTGGTACACGTACCCCTAGGGGTACGTGACGTTACTTCCGGGCGTACGCGTGGTAATCTCTTGGCTAAGATAGTCACTAAGATAATTGAAAAAAATATGCAAACATTACAATTAGCAAAATATATTTAAATACAAACTGTGTCTGTGTGAATTATATTACTGTAATGCTGTATTTTAGGAGGCCTTCGACTTGGATTAACGCGTTTATTTACTTATCATTTCTTCTTTAAGAGGTACGGGAGGTTGAGATCTTTCTGGAATTGGTACTCGGAAAAAAGTAATTGGGAACCACTGTTTTTAACCATTTCGACTGAATTAAATAAGATGCCTATTTGGCTCTGACAGTTTTGTGTAAGTACTATCTATATAACTCGATTGTTAATGCTCGTTTTTAGACAAAAATCGTATATGCTACTTTCAGGTTCTCTGTTTTAGGCGTTCTCTCTAATGAAAGATGAGGATAGAGAGAGCCCTTTACCGGCCGGCCCTGGGAAGGAGAGGGGGGGGGAGGGGCGAATTGACAGAGATAGAGTTATGTTCTCACTTTCTGAGGTCTCGGAAGTAGCAATGAGGTTATTTCACCAGTACCAGCGACTGAATTTACTCCTCAGCTGTTTCCTCGCCGACACTTATGGGCCAGGCAGTTTTGGTTTCGAATTTAAATGCTCTACTTATTCGAAATAC
Source organism: Vandiemenella viatica (assembly GCA_031002005.1). Taxonomy (NCBI): domain Eukaryota; kingdom Metazoa; phylum Arthropoda; class Insecta; order Orthoptera; family Morabidae; genus Vandiemenella; species Vandiemenella viatica. The sequence goes on from JARYHS010013631.1 coordinate 49,006,333, forward strand.
GAATTCTGCCTGTCCACTCAGAATTCAGTCGGTATACCAGCTGACGTCATGAACGAGCTTCCGTCGAAACATCTGTCTAAACATCTTCCAGAAATGCCGTTATTCACTTGAAAGTTTTAACAAAAAATGAAGAAAATAATAATTCTGCAATTCCAAGATTAAGTAAAGGAAATCAGTTACGACAGAAGAAAGAAGAAAACAATACAGCGAAGGGATGAAGAAATATTGGGACCAAAGAAAAGGAAACAAAACAAGTATTTAAGGAGCATCCATAAACTACGTGTCTCCATCTAGGGGGGAGGGGGAGAGGAGGGAGGGGGAGATGAGGGGTTGGCTGGAAAGCTACGCTCAGCTTCGTGGGGGGGGGGGAGGGTGTTTCAAAGCCAAGTCACGTAGCTTCTTATTAATACTGTTTGTCATAGTTAAAATAAAACATAGGACACACAACAGCAAGTGAATATTTATTTCTGTCATTTAAATATCTGCATATGTAATTTACGATAGTCTGACAAGAGAAAAAGTTCAAAATATCTTCTGGAATCCATAGGGAGAAAAACTACGTTTTACATGGGGGCAGGGTAGAGGTAAAAGCCACGTCGTGGGTGGAGTTCACAGGAGGCCAAAATAGAGGCAACGTGGTTTATGGACGCTCCCTTATTTCCCGGGGCTACAGTTGGCCGAAGTAGAGAAGTTTCGTAATTATTACATCAGTCTGAAAACAAGCTGGTATTATTGGAGGCACATAGAATGAAATTAATTAATTTCGACACACAGTACTTTCAGGAGTTTTATAGAAAAAAGTACGTATTTATCGGTCATGGCACCTATCAAAAAGTTTTAGATTACCTGAATCGAAATATGACTAGAACGTAAATTCGTAATAGACAGTGTTTGTTGTCTGCCATTTTATGAGTGCTAAGGTTGAAAGAGAAGAAGAACACATGGCTTGAAAAAAGTCTTAGTCGACAAAAATATATTGGTGATAGAAGTGAAAGATATAGTCAAATTTCGGCATGCATGGCGATGAGTGATGTTTCAAGCAGCCGATCGTGATATATTTAGCCACGACATCAGTTAATAGGAAGTATTTCTTTGCATTCCTTCCTGCACGTGCATAGCCAAAGCTTCGCAGGTAGCCAGCCAGCTTTTTTTGTGTGTTCACCCGTGGCAGGGGTGCGACAACCAGGATTAAACATACCACCTACCAACAACAAACGGTGTTTTCTCCTAGATGCTCATTAACTCAAAACACAGTTTTAAAAATCACACATCGGAAACAAATAGCGAATAATAATGTTGGCCTCGTCAAAAGACTGTCTACCACTGAAATCACCGCCACGTATTTACCTTGAACTGAGCCTGTTCACAAAAAGCAATTTCTCAGCCCTCACCTCCGTCTCAAAACTTCCAGCAATTTTTATGGTCCTCTAGATCTCACAATTGATTAAGTTTTAACATCCATAGGTTCACAATGAATGCACTCATGTAGAGAACTGTAAATTCCTCCCCATTTTCAAACAGTTCCAAAATCTAGCGAAAATACTAAATTGATGTCATAAAAAGGGATGCTGGGCAAAAATGGAATGCAGGATCTCATTAGTGGTTGCGAAAGCAATCTGTTAACGGGAAAACTCGGGTATCTGACTTAGAAAAACGTACATCAACTGCAGACCGGATAATAAACCTTCAAAATAATAATAATAATAATAAAAATAAAGTAAATTAGTTGGCACTACTCGAGTAATAGCCGTAGAAACACAAAGAAATTGCTTTTTGTAATATTTATGGATTAGGGAGGGTCCATAAACTACGTAGCTCTATTTTGGTCTTCTGTAAATCCCTCTCCCCCCACATGGCCTGACGTGGCTTTTGCCTCTACCCCTCCCCCCCCCCCCCAATATATCAACTAGCTTTTTTCCCCTTTCATTCCAGGCATTTTGTACTGTTTTCACTTGTCAGACTATCGTAAATTACATAGGGAGATAATTAAATGACTGAAATAAATATTCACATGCTATTGTGTGTTCTGTACCTAGTTTTAATTGTGGCCTGGCTCGGAACCCCTCCTCCCCCACGTAGCTCAGTGTAACTTTCTATCCAACCCCCCCTTTTTTTAAACCGAGCCACGTAATTTACGGACGCTCCCTTATTGGAGATATACTGCAAGAAACGACAGACCTCGAAGAAGTTGCTGTGCCGAAATTGTATCAATCGACGTATGTGCATGCCTGTTACCAAACAAATCTTAAAACCTACGTTGCTTTAGGTACCATATTCGATACATTCTACAGGATGCATATGTATAAGTTTCAAAAAATTAGGCCCCTCAAACAACTACATCACTTCTCGGCAGCGTCACAGATGATGTTATCGGAAATGTATGTAAATTTGTAATGCTTGATTATATGTAATTCCTATAAAATGTAATACCTAAAACCACAGGAAATGTGTGAAATAAATTTTACTATACACACTTTCTGGGAATTCTTAACATTTCCTAAACAGTTAATCGGAATTGTGTTAAATTTGGGATATCAAACGAACGTATTTAAGAAACAAGGAACATATTGAGATCTAATAACATAATACAGGAACATATAAGCACCTGTACTGAAAGAGACCGGTACCTGCAATAAGGAATAATGAACTGATTCACAACAGTGTCAGCCATTTATAAATGCCTAACATTTAGGAATTTATTGTCAATGAGAGCCTTTATAAATAAATCACTTTGATTCTCAGTATACCTGTGTTTTCATTCATTCACTAATATTACGGTAGGTATAATGTTAATTTTTATACATTACTTAGTACCATTTAGGAATTGCATACAATGCCTAGGAGGTACATACTTTTTCTAGGAAATTTACTTTTTACAGAACATTTGACAAATTATTTTACTCATTTTAAATATTGGCTCGGCTTAACTCCCCCCATAAATCAAGTCTGACCAGTGGCGGAACCAGGAAAAAAAAATAGGTCACCAAAAACCCATGCTGTCGGGGGTGACCTTGGTGGTTTTTGGGAGGGGGGGGAAGGTTTCAGCCCCCCCCCCCCTGGATCCGCCACTAAGTCTGATCTATAATAGATGTTAATAACGATAGTGGAAAGAAAGTAGATTGGAACAATGTCATTATCTGGTTCAAGGAACAATGATTCGACGAGAAATTGTAGCCAAGTGAATCAGTTATTACCAGTTTTGCCACTTTACGAAAACTAGTCACTAGACTTGATCTCAAAGCTCCCTAGATTACGGGATATTTAAAACTAAAAGATTCCCTAGAAATCACTAAATAAATTAAAGGAAACTGTAGCAGTTAGGTAATATAAAAATATTGTAATAAGTAGTATTTTAATTAAATTCAACATAACATCGTATTAAAAATCAGCATGAAATACTGGTACTTAAAATGATGCTTTCTTCATCTTGGTCTGATGATGGAGTTGTAAAACTTGCGGATGTAGAAGGATGAGATGAATGGTCAGTCTTATATTTAAAAGAGTATGTAGCATCTCTACCAACTGCAGCAATCACATAATCTCGCAACTGTAGCAGTTTTTCCACAATTTTTAACTAATTCCTTATAAAAAGAATTCTATTAAGAGCATTTATAGCCATCTTATTTCTCAATTTGTTTTTAACAATATTCATTGCACTGGAAATCATTTCTACTGCGATATTCCAGTGAGAAAGTAATAAAGCGGATACGGCTAAATCGGATAACTCCAGAACATTCTTGTAATTTTTAACTTCATCCCAGAATTCAATGACGTTGAAGTGAACATAATTAATACCATACTATTGCTGTAGACGTTTGTCAATTTTTTCAGCATCACATCATCATCTCAAATAATAACATAACATAATTTACGTGATAGAAATTAGTCGGGAAATACTCAGGGCAGGCATAGCTAAAGACATATAGACGATAGTTCTGAGTCTATGGTCAAAGTTTTTTTCTGTGATTGTCTTTTTCGAAACTCTACAAGGTTCAATATTACTTAAAAAAAAACATCAAATATGTTTTAGTGATAACATATTTAAGAATATTGTTATCGAACTTCAAAATTCACTAAATCTAACGAAAAAATCGCTAAGGTGGAGCAGTGGTGATTACCTTTGCTAGAAGTTTCATTTCTGGGTTTTCAAGTACTGAGGGCGTTTCTTCTCGTACGATGGCTTCCATTATTTTACTTTACGTCATTACTGAATATTCTGGATGTGAAGGAGATAATGCTCTATTTTTTCAGTATTTATGGCAAATCGTATCTGCTGCAATCGGTGACCTATGAAACCTTTTGGATAACATGCGATCAAAGTGTCATCCAGCTACAGGAGAAAACAAACTTACGGTCAATAGCATGACATCGTATGTAACACTCAACTGTTATAATCCTTTTAATGCAATTTAACGACAGCTGTTCCAGCTTCAGGAACCGAGATACATAAAAAAAGTCTACAAAAGATAGTACTGTATGTCAATTTCGCGTGAAAGTATGAATATTTCGCAGTTATCGTAGTCCTTGATAGATCATAAAAAACACAGACATGAATAAGGGCGATAATTCTGGTTAACAATCCGTAGAATGAATATTAATACCGAGCGTAGTGGGTGAGCAGTAACGCATTCGGGAGAACGCAGGTTCGAATCTCCGTCCGGGCAGCCAGATTTGGGTTTACCGTGGTTCCTCCAAATCACTCCAGGGCAATGTGAAGTTGGTTTCTTTAAAAAAGGCCATTGCCGATTTCCTTCCCTTCAACGTCGACGAGACGTAGAGCAATAAGACACATGGGTATAACTGATTTGTTACAAGCTTGCTTATATAGATTACGAACGCAAACTCGGTCAGTAACAAATAAATTGTCATTTACTTCATCTTTTTCTACTCGTCTTTTAAGTAGTATTATATATAGAGCCATTTAATAAATTTATTTGGTAATTTGTGTTCGTTTCGTTCAATTTCTCTGTTTGTAAGTCAAACTCTTTTCTGGATAGCATGTTTGTATATCTTTGTTCAAAGAATTTGAGACAAAAAAAAAAAAAATACAAATGGGCTAATAATTAGCAACGACAAGTGTGTTAGGGGCAACTGAGAAGGCTTCAAGAGAAGTAGTTTTTTGGGACGCCGACAGAGCTGCCATATTGTTTGGGGGAAAAGTTCACTTATATTTCGACCAGGAAAACTAGAACTGCATGAAAGAAACAAAAATTATTTTCTACCTTTCTGTATAGATTCCCTACTGGTTGTAGCACTAGCTACTAATTTTTGTTTCATTTGAAAGTGTGATTGCTGGTATCATCGTTCAAATATAATTTTATAAATAAATGAACAACTTATATTTAATTAAATTTAAGGACGCTCTGTTTCTCTCTTCCAGGCACTTTGCATTCGTCATCACTCTTTCGGTGAAAGCTGAAGTGGCGGCAACAGGAGCAGATAGGAAACATCGTGAATCACTAACTTGTTGCGTCCTGTTAGGAATATTCCATTCAAGAGGGTACATTCGTTCCGATTTGCACTAATAAGTCGTTAGGAAATTAATAATGCATAATAGTGTTTCGATCCATTGCATGTATATTTCGTTAGAAATAAAATATTTTCGGATGCTTACGGCTAGGCAAAAACATACCGACCAAAATTAAAATTAAGATGCTTTATTAAAAAAAAAAGTTTTTTTTTTTTTTTGGCTTATGCCTTTACGCCTCGTCGACGTTGAGGTCATTAGAGGCGCATTGGGACTGGGAGCAAGCAACGGGAAGGATTCGGCCATGGCCTTTAGAAGGAAGCATCCTGGTTTTCGCCTGGAGTGATTTGGGGAAACCGTGGAAAACCCAAATCTGGATACCTGGACGGGCATTCCAACCAGCGTCCTCCCGAATGCAAGGCCAGAGCGATTAAAGTTTGGCTGGCAACTCTAACTCAGAAAAACCAATATTCGATTGGGAGAGAGCAAAAACTGTAATAATGATAAATAAAATAATAAGGGCAAATGTTTATATTGTCTCTGACCATGATTAATTTCTAAAGTCTAAATGCATAAACAGCCGTTATTACAGTCAGACTAATACGAGTAACGTCATGCATTCACTAAACAACAACTCTTTTTAAGTGAGTTTTAAATGTAATTATATTACTATATAAAAGAATATCAAACTTATTACTTATGAAACAATATTGTTAATGTATTTTTGTTCGTAATCGTAAAAGACGTCACTAAACGAAGACACCATTTCCAGTAAGCAGAGAAATAAATAATGACTAGACGACCCATGCGAAAATTTCGCGAAAAAAAAAAATCTGTGAAAAGTGAAGTTGAATATGATGTCACCAAAGCTGAGTCATTACTCTTCATACTCCTACTTCATTTATCGATTTAGGTTGTATATCCAGGGAGATAAATGGCTAGAGACACAAAAAACACATTTTAGAAAAATTGTTATTTTTGCCCTTTAACGGTCGAATTACGAAAAATTCCTATCTTAAATTATAATGTTACCACGGCGGGGACCTTAATCTTTAGTATGATACCTCATTTATCTATATCGGTTGGATATGAAGTGAGATAAATGGCACGTGACACAAAAATGCGTTATAGAAGCATTTATAATTTTTCCATTTAAGGGTAGAATTCCAAAAACATTCTTTCTTAAAATATGATGTCACCAAATCTGAGACATTACTCCTCATAATCTTACTTGATTTTTCGATTTTGGTTAGATATCCAATGAGATAAATTGCTTAAGACACAAAAAATTAATTTTAGAAAAATTAACATTTTTGTCCTTTAAGGATCGAATTACGAAAAACTCCTTTCTTAAAATATAATGTTACCATGGCGGAGATCTTATTATTTAATATGATACCTCATTTATCTATATCGGTTATATAATAAGGGAGATAAATCGCTCGTGACACAAAAATGCGTTATAGAAAAATTTATACTTTTTCCCTTTAATGATTGAATTCCAAAACAATTATTTCTTAAAATATGATTTCACAAAGCTGAGACATTACTCCTTATAATCCTACTTCATTTATAGATTTTTGTTAGATACCCAGGGAGTTAAATGGCTCGAGATACAAAAAACGAATTTTAGAAAAATTAACATTTTTGCCCTTTAAGGGTCGAATTACGAAAACTTCCTCTCTTAAAATATAATGTTACCACGGAGGAGACCTTATTCTTTAATATGATACCTCATTCACCTATATCGGTTAGATATTAAGGGAGATAAATCGCTCGTGACACAAAAATGCGTTTTAGAAAAATTTATACTTTTTCCCTTTAAGGGCTGAATTCCAAATACATTCTTTCTTAAAATATGATTTCACAAAGCTGAGACATTATTCCTTATAATCCTACTTCATTTATCGATTTTGGTTAGATATCCAGGGAGATAAATGGCTCGAGATACAAAAAACGCACTTTAGAAAAATTAACATTTTTGCCCTTTAAGGGTCGAATTACGAAAAATTACTTTCTTAAAATATAGTGTTACCACGGCGGAGACCTTAGTCTTTAATATGATCCCTCATTTATCTATATCTGTTAGATATTAAGGGAGATAAATCGCTCGTGACACAATAACAAATTGCAAAAATATTGATCCTTTTGCCCTTTAAGGGTCGAATTCCGAAAAATTTCTGTGTTAATATATGACGTCACTAAAGCGAAAATCTTAATCTTTAAAATGATACTTCATTAAACGATTTCAGATTGATATCCAAGGAGATAAATGCCTTGTAACACAGAAAACAGCATTTTAGAAATATTGTCATTTTTGCCCTTTAAGGGTCGAATTCGGAAAATGTGGCCAAAGTGGGGCCAAAGTGGGGACCATAAGCTTTAAAATGACACCTCATTCATTGATTTCGGTTAAGTATGAAGGAAGATACAGGCTTGTGACAAAAAAATACCTTATAGAAATAATATATATGATTGCGTGTCTGATACATTCACATCACCTGCTGTAACGTGAGACTCACTTTAGTTATTCTGTTTGGAGTCATTTTAACGATTTTTCAATGACGCGATTCAAGTTGTCACCTCTTGGAAGTTAGATAGTGTAGTTTCTCGTAATGCCGGACAGTCTGTTATTCCTAATACAGTCAGTGGCGTACCTAGGGTGGGTGCAGGTAGGGCACGTGCCCTGGGCGCCGCTGAAAGGGGGGCGCAAAAATTGGCAAATTATTCAACTTAAAAATCAAAATAAACCAACAATATAATTCATATTCAAATATTCCAGCGCATTGCTGGTGAGCTATCGAGAACCAGCTACAGGGAGTAAGTAAACAGCGAATCGTATAAGTTTTTGGTAATCGGAACACGGAAGATATATTACGTGCTCTGTTCATGTGTCTTTGAATGGGCCAATAGTAGCGACCCCTGCCCCGCACCTAATCTGGCAAGTTTTGATCTAGGGATATAATACAAGCCATACTTTCTCCATTGGCTAATTGCTGATATTATTGGCGTGGCGCAATTGTGCATTTTATTTGTATTGCATTTGTCGCTAGCGAACGTCAAGTTACTCGATATAATAAGTTAAATTACAGTCAAAGACAGTGCTTTGAACAAAAATAAGTGACGTACATACATTAATCTACTGAAATTCTATTTTCTACAATAGATAATACGCGAGATATAAACATTCGTAAGTGACATGATCTCGAATCCAACTGTGTTTATTTACAGTGAAATTCATTTGAATACCGTAATAATTAATAACATAAGAACACAACACGCTAAAACCTAAATATAGTTAGTAGGTACCATAAAACACATTTTATTTGGTTTACGGACCGATGCAGGTACCTGCTCAGGGGACGCTTTCAGAGACTTTGAGTGTGGTTGTTTAGCATTTTTAAGACACTTTTACTAGCTTAGTAAATACATAGTTATTTATAAGTTAATCTAGGTAACTTTGAGGCAAATCTGGCAACTCAGTTTTCACCCACTTCTAAATATTGTATTAGGCTGAAAATTTGGAATCTTCTAGAGTCTGGTGACAATATAGTGTTTTCCATTCGGAAACCTGATGTGGAATCCTAGTGGTTCGGGTAAACTACTGAAGATAGAAAATATTCGCTCCCAAAAAAAAAAAAAAAAAAAAAAACAATAATAAGTTGTTGAGAATCCTAGTAAATTTCTAAAGAAAAGGAAAAAATACAGTACATACAGCACTCATTTCACGATAAGATCAACACAATATGAACTAACTGTTTTCAAAGAAACAAGAGAATGGCGATGAGGGACGAAAAAATAAAGGAAAATTGCAGGATTAAGTAACACAAAAATTCTGTAAGTACCTACTTCAAGAAGTCCGCTATTGCCTACCTCAACATGTACAATAAAAATCCAAGGTATCCAACACTAATTTAGCACAAGACGAAGAGGAAGTAACTTTGGATAATTTTGAGTGTGACGGAATTAATAACAGTGAGGCTACCAGTTCTAAGATTACTGAAGAATTTGAAGAAAACATTTGTAATTTAGTAGGAGAAATACATGGTGGGGGGGGGGAGGAGGGGGTGATACGGAGGAAGATGTTAAAAAAAAGCCATACCAGAAGTAAGAATACAGCATTATATTGGACTTCTGAACTTTGATAAGATTACCGGGAAATGATTTCTGACAGATGGTTTGAAAACAGAAATAATTGAAATGGGTTCAAAATATTTTGAAAATACTGAGGATCACTACCTACAAACAACCTTTGTATAACAAAAGTTGTTTAAGAAGAAATTACGAAATCACTGTGGAGAAGTGACTTGCTCATGGCTAGTCTATTCTCTGACTAAAAAAAAAATGCTTTTTGTATCTGTTATACGTGAATGGCTCACTGTCCATTAACATGCGAAGAATCATGGTGAGTGCTTCACCCAATGGGAAGAAACTGAAAGAAATTTTGCAGCAAATAGAGGGAATATTGACGCCGAATTTTAGACCTAGATCGATACAGAAAAACAAAAATGGCGTAACGTAATAAAGAGAATCTTTCACTGCACCAAATTGCTTACCATTCAAAATCTTGCATTACGAGGTCACAGAGAGTCATTGAGTGCATGCGATAGATCCAGATGCCATACAATTGGTAATTTTTTTAGATGAACAAAGCTTCTGGACATATTTGACCCCATCATGAATAAACATCTTATTTAAGTTAAAAATCAGCCTATAACCCCATAGTACTTCTCGTCTCATGTTCAAAATGAATTCATTTATCTGATGTCAACCACTGTTTGCCAAAGCTTATTGCGAAACATTCGAAAATAATGACTTCTGACCTTTTACATCGTGAGAAGATTTCAGACGTAGTGAGATACGTAGAAGTTGATAGGAAATGATTACGCTTTAAAGCGTCCTTTCTCGGATCATCCAGCTGGAAGCTTAGTTGATGAAATCCTTAAACAGTTTGAGACAGACGGTGTGGCTATAAAGGATTGTGTTATGACAGCGATGCTGTGATAGCTGGTCACTGAACTGGAGTTCACAAAAGCAGTACCGCATTAACCACGTAGCAGGAGGTAGCAAATGCTACGGGCCTCGCGTCTCCCAGGGGGGCCCCGCACCTAGGCTAGCCGGCTTTTTTTTTTTTTTTTTTTGCTCTACAATTTTCCCTTGGACAGCAAAAATTTGGGGCCTCTTCTTCACATTTGCTACGGGCCTCGGGCCTCGTGCTGTCTTAATCCGGCCCTGCACAAAAGAATAAGCAAAAATAATAATCTGGCGATATTTGTGAATTACGGTATTCATATACTCAAATTGGTTGGTGTACTTGCAGCCAAGCAGGATACTATAATCGTCTCGTTTTTTGAAACTATTTGTGTAGTCTTTCCTTGTTCCACTCTGCGGTGTGAAATATCACAAGAACTCCTTGCCTGTGATTGTAAAATCAGAGTCTCAAAGTTGGAGTGCAGGGATGGAAGCAGTTAAGTCAGTTAACATATACATTGAAGATATTCTGAAAGTTCTCCAAGACATGACAGACGATGGCAATCAAACTAGTGGAACAAGAAGTGAAGCAAGACATCTATATATAATCGTTTGTTGTCCTACAATTTTCCGACTTAGGATTTTGGAATGATGTATTCGCTCATATTCACAGTGTTCAAAGCGAACCCAGGATCCTAGCACGAATTTTCATGGTGCTGTCTTAGATATAAAAGCCTCCTAGCTCGCTTTACATATGAAACAGAGGTTGAAAGATTCTGGTTTACTGCTAAGGAAGGAACAGAACGAGTTCTGAAGGGATAGCTGGATTATATTGCGTTTGAAATGAAGGAAACGTTCAATCTTCTGCATGAAAACGACGCCATATTTGAATTTCTCCTAGATATTAAAAAACTATGTTCCAACACTGACTGTTGTGACCATTTAAAAAGATTTTTTTTTTTAGATTTCTGTTCTTAAATAGTTATACGAAGAAATATTGGATGTTCGAATAGTGTTATCCACAAAAAAGTGTAACCATAAAGACATCTGAAGAGCTTCTTGAATTCATAGTTCAGTACAGAGATGAGAGCGTTTTATTCCGGATTTGTGCATTTCAGTTCAGATTATACTTACGATTGCAATATGCATCGCAAGTTTCGAGCTGTATTTCAGTAAGCTAAAACTAATACTTTCGTATTTGAGAGATACAACGAGCCAAGAAGTTTTGCTCAGTATATATCGAGAAGAAACCGAAGAAACAGATTTCGAAAATGTTATTAATCTATTTGCATCGTACAAGGCAAGGAAGGTGCAAGTTTGAGATAATTAAATAATTTCCTTAATTTTGATCTAAAACAGAAGATAAAAGTATTCTGTAAGATTTATGATTATTTTATTTAGTGTATCTGTTTGTTTTATATTTAGATAATGTACAAAAGGGCGCAACTTCGATGCTTGCCCTAGGCGCCATATCCGGTTGGTACGCCCCTGAATACAGTAACAGTTTCAGAAAAATTATTTTACAATGCCACGGGAACTTGGCAACACCCACTTTCCTCCTTAAAGTAGAGCGTCTTTAATGATTCACGATGTGCAGCAATTTAATATTGATAGAGGAAGATGGAAACCGCAATACCTACTCAATACAAAATATATTTTGTCTACGTTGGTATTGTTCTGGTAGTTCCATTGAAAACCTTTCTTCTGAGTGACAAATAGGTTAGATATTCACGTTATACCGCACCTGCACCATCTGGCGGCCAATGATCGAACTTTCAACATGCACTTTAAGCCTGTTGCGTGTTGCCGGTTCTGGCGGGCAAACCAAGCAACTTGTTTGCAGAGTTATTCAATTATTTCGAAAAGAAACACATATTTCCTTTGGCAGAACCGAAATATGGTTGTAAATGACAAACAAGCAACTTCGACCTTCTCCACTGCAGGTTATAGATTAAATTAAGTTGATGCAATGAGATATAGTGCAACTTCTCCCACTTTCAATGAGTGTCGTAACATCTAGTGCAGTGATTCACAATTGGTGGTACGGGATGTTGCTTCAGGAGGTACGTGGCAATCTCTTGGGTAAAAGTCATCATTAAGATAATTATAAAAAATAAACAAAACATTAATATCGCCAAAATATCTTTTAAGACAAACTGTACGTATGTGTGCGAATTATATTTTAGGACTGAACTAAAATTTTTTATCACGTTAGCAAAGCAGCAATAACATTTTTATCGCCATTTTGTACGACGTATCTTTGTGAGAGCGGGTTTTCGGCTCTAACATGCATGGAAAACAAACATTGCCTCTGACTTCAACTCGAAGATGATTTATGTTTAAATTTTGTAAACGGGAACCAACTTTCTTAGATTTGTGCTCAGAAAAACGTGCAAATTGTCCCATTAAATTTAAATAAAAATTTGTGATTATAATTATTAGAATTGTTATTATAACACTTTTGGACATTTATTGATTTTTAGGGATTTTTTATGGATTAAAAGTTAATAAATGTCAAAAAACTGATTTAATCTTTTAATTATCATTTGAACTATAAGAAGTATGCAATGTTGAGTTCTTTCTTGAAGTGTATCTTGGAGAAAAACCTATTTGGTAACCACTCATCTAGAATTTGTACATAATTTCCAAATTGTTGTGCACGATTCCTATACTAATTGCTTGATAGGTGAAGTTTCCATTTAATCACACACTTAATGAGAGTAAACAATGTTATTTTCTTTCCCAGTTTACAAAGTTCCAAACAAAAATTTCTTTTCAAGAGTGAGCAGGAAATCGCAAACATGGCGACATTAAATAAAATAATTGTTTAAAAAACATAAAAACCGCCCTCAAAAAGAGCACACTAGAAATTTTAAAATAACGTTATACCTTGCTTTTTTTTTCCTGCTTTCGTCAGCCTTTCGACTGGTTTGATGCAATCCTCCACCATACCTTGCTTAGAAGTAAGTAAATCTAAATGGACAATATTTTACACTACCGTCATTGAAATTTTTACATTAATTAGTTATTTTTGGAGTCGGTGCCAGCTGTCAGATCGCGAAGATCGAATTACTGAACTTTATTTGATGTTCGAGGGGAATACAAACAAAAATTCCAAATATTTTACAGCATGTCGTGAGGCAGATAAGTTATTGCGGGAGACAGCTTAGGGAAACAAATTAACAGTATATGTGGCTCGGCCTTGTTGATCATCCAAGCATATCTCTGGCTCTACAGTGTCAGTTTAAAGGCTGCCTCATTCAGTAAACGCTTTACGGTTAGTATAATATCGGCGTATCATCTGCATGTTTCAGTTTTGTTGAAATATGTTTCTAACATTAATTGTAGGTAAGTAGTAACATGATTTTTTATGTATTATTGTTGTTCATTATTGTTTTCATCTTTTTGCTTTTCTTGCTTTGGCTGGCACCGACTCCAAAAATAACTAATTAATAGAAAAATTTCAATAACAGTAATGTAAAATATTGTTCATTTAAATTTACTTTCTTCTAAGCAAGGTATAAAGTTATTTTAAAATTTTTAATGTGCTTTTTTTGAAGGCGGATTTATATTTTTTAAATTTTTAGTGGTATTATAGTTTGTTTTAAATATGCCGCAGCAGTTCTCATTTTGCGAACATCCTGGTAGCTCAGTGGTTAAAGCACTAGCTTTAAAAAAAAATCTGTCTATATATAACCCAACAACTTCCAAAAGGGGTGAAGCAGATGTTGTGTTAGGGAATGTCGGTTTACATTTTGGTCCATGTTTTGTTTTGAACAAATCATAACATCTATTAAAATTGCTGCTCGATAATCGAAACATGTAACATCTGGGCATTAATACATACCACATACACAAATCTGTCTCTGGAATATATATGTTTGTTCCGGCATCACATAGAAATATAGATTTTTAATTGGTTTTCACAACGTGATAGCTTGGGGTCCAAGTTGAAATCTGAGGTACATGTTGAGACATTAGGACACATGTATTTTATAAATATTCTGCCATGACTTAAAAATAACTTAATTGATTTTGACGGGATTTAAAATTGTGGATTTTTGTAAAGAACATTGAAAATTAAAAGGGATGGGGGTAAAGGGGAAGAGGTATTGGGCTTTTGTATACCAAATGTAGACTGCCTTTTCTGATTGATTAAAGTATTCGTGTGTAAATTTCTATGTATATCAGATAAAAACTGTAGGGGTGTATAAAAAAACAATTAAGGGGTGTGGAGATGAAGAGTAGTTTGGTTTTTGTAAAGCTAGTGTGGAAAGTATTTTTCTTTGTGTTTTAAAGTATACACGTGCGATGTTCCGTCGAAATCTGATAAAAACTTTGGCTATTTATAAAGAACATTGGAAATTAGGAGGGGTGGGGGTATATGGGAATAGGGATTGGGCTTCTGCAACCTAATTTAAACACAATTGTTCTGTATGTTTTAAAGTATGCATGTGCAAATTTCCTTCAGAATCAGATAGAAACCGTAGCTTTGTGTAGATTAAGGGGTGGAATGGGGGGGGGAGAGAGGTTTGGCTTCTCGAAACCAAATGTAGAGAGTATTTTTCTATTTGATTTGAAGTATACATGTGCATACTTCCTTCAAAATCAGATAGAAACGGTAGCTTTATATAAAGAAAATTGACAGTAATTAAAGGGGTAGAAAGGGGGGATAGGGTTTGCGTTTATGTGAAAGTAATGTGGTCAGTATTTTTCTTTTCCTATTTGTTTTAAAGTATACGCATGCGAAGTTCCACCGAGCCGGATTAAAATGTAGGTTTGTATAAAAATTAAGGAATGCAAAAGGGGGGCTAGAGTAGTTTTTGCGTTTTTTGGTCATCCATAAAAAAATACATATATATACCAACTTTCATAAAGACGGGTGAAATGGTGACGACTGTAGCTTTTTAAAGAGAAAATTGAGAAAAAAAACAAGTGGGTGGAAATGGGTAGAGGGGTGCAAACCAAAAGTTGACATTATTTCTCTCATCGTTTACAGTAAAAATTTGCTAAGTTCTATCTAAATCTGATAAAAACTGTGAGTTTGTATAAAAATTAAGGGGTGTGGATATTGTAGAGTAGGTGGATACATTTTCAGTATTTTCCTTTCCTTGAATTGTATTTAAATACTTGCAGTGATTGAATTTCTACAGAACATTATTTCCACTAAGTGCAGAGAACACAGAATGGACACAGCATTTAATCAAAACCATCATTTTTCCAGGACGACGCAAACCAGTTAACCCAGAAATGCCTGCAAACCCCTAAACTGCCAGGACCGGCGATTTTTAATCATCACTAAAATGCAGCGATTGTGACCGTCGAAACGCTACATATTTTAATATCGACGCAACTAGACTAGGGGACCGAACAAAGTGTTTTAAATTGTCCCTTGTGGATATATTTAACCAAGAAAAATAGTACTTTACTTAAATAAAGCTTTATAAGTACATAAAATCATGTGTAAATGTTAAACTGTTTAAATTCCCGCGCAAACAGTATATCACGTGATCTTGTCGCGCGTGACGTCATACGTGTGTAAAGCAATTTGATCTGCTATTTGTTATTCCAACAGTATTAAGTGATTTTAAGCGTTTCGTGAAGTTATAGTCATAATGAAACGAAAGACATATCGTTGGTGCGTAGTACGAATACTTCTATATCTTCTCTTGACAAATTACTTAACTGATGTACAACGAAGATGTATAAATACGAATCAGTGGTTGTAACTAACAATACGACGGAATTTCAATGGATAAGATTTCGAACGAATTTCCGTTCACACCTTGCACTTGATAGTACATATACCCAAAGCACGACGAACTTGTGCATATCCTATGTCATCATCATCATAGGATTGTCTCGGCGACCTAAAAATACCAGAAATCAAAACTGTCTGTATGCTAATAGATAAAAAAATCACACGACATTCATAACAAAGACTGAATTTGCAGTCGGTAGAGGTTATGTTTCCTTTTATTTCAAAATTCAATTAATTAGGCAAACAGTTCGCCAGGAAACGCAACCAGCTGCTCGCGGCGAGCGAGCGGTCAGCTTCCCACATAGTTCGGCCGTCAACCGCGGAACTACTTAGAAATAATTAAGTATCGTTGTTTTAGCTGGCAGTAAAGCGCTAGGATATTTGCGACGTAATTACTGCGACACCTTTTCAAGGACTTTAATTCCCTTACGTATCATACAGGAATATTTTTTTGTTACAAATTTTAACGTACCATAATTCAATTCGCGTTCACACACAATACTGATTAGTAAGAGACTGAAGTCACAAACCACTAAAACCGCAAAGAAATCTATCTAAACAATGGAAAAGTTAGCTTTATGTTGCGTGAGTTGACTGTTGGTGGAGGGCTGTTGTTTAATCTCGCCGGTCATTCACTCTGCTGTTTGGCGCGGGCTGGCCTTTCGCAGTGAGATGCCGTCGGCAAGACAGTAGGTGGATAGCGTTTCCTGGCAAACACCCAGGCCCGCCGTAAGCGGGCGTGCAACGCGTGCGCCGCACGCGGGCGGCACATCGAGGGGGGCGGCAAAACGAGCGATCGACAGTCGCCACCCCGCGATAGTTGCCACTCCATTGTCGCCGCGACGAAATTTGCAGCGTATTATGTAAGGGGCGACCTTTTTTTTTTTTTTTTTAGCTCAACAGCTGCTTCGGGCGGCCGGCGACACTCGGAATGGCAACAATGGGGGCGGCAAATAATGTTTGAAGGGGCGGCAATCTCACAGTTTTCTGACCCGGTTCGGAAATTTCCTAAATCCACCACTGGCTAGTTAGACAGGGGGCGGCATAATCGGTATTGCACGCGGGCGCTCAAACAGCTAGCGGCGGGCCTGCAAACACCCTGCACTTACAAAAATGTTTTCACACTTAGAAACTCAGCAGCACTACAATCCAAATTAGAGGCAAAGAAATTCCAAATCATTATTACATTCACTCTCTGGAGTTATAATTACTAATTATTACTGTTCTAACATGTATGTGTCTTATATCATTCATAGTTTTTCCTGATTCGGAAAATTAGGAGGTAGGTTGTTTTTGGTAGATGGTCGTCATTACACACAAAAGGCCAGTATGCTCATCATAACACGGCTGGACATCAGCAGACAGATGGGTTTCAGCTCTCTGTACAGAAATAACCTTACGAATGGAGGCTACCTTTTTTTCTGTAATAGTTTCAAATTAATGTTGAAAACCAACGCTATTTTTTTTTAAATATTAATAAAGGGTGTCCAGGAATGAAGGATAATCCTGCAACGGCAGTAAAAGTCTCACCATTTTCGAGATACCGTATTAATTTTTTTTTTTTTTAAATTTTGAAACTTGTGACTTTGTTCAATTTTGCCTAAAAAATTTAGTTTACGCGACGGGAGTACCTTCGCTTACACAGCTGCGGAACACATTAACCGCAAAGGTTATGTTCGCGAAAAAAAAAGATCATGTACCAAAAAATTTAGGACATGCATAAGAGCGAATGGCAGCCATTTTGATCAATTTTTATAACTAACGAAATAAAAAATATTACTTGCATTTATTCTATCCATTATTTGTATTAACACCATAGCAAAAACCTTTATTTTTTAAAATCATCATTTTTTTACTACAGATTTAAAATGCACAATGGTCTCTCTAGCAGATTTAACTACCATAAAACAATCATTTTTTTTTTTAAAAAAAATACAATTTCAGATTATTAAAAGTTTTTTTTAACGTTTTAAGAAAAAAAGAACATTGTTTTAGATGACTCAAATACTCTGATTAAATAAAAAAAACAAGGATCAAAAAGTTTTAATTTTTAGAAATGGCATGGAATAAACTGAACACATGAGTCACATGTTTCGAAAAAATATTAAAAATCAATATCTCTAAAATGGTGAGACTTTTACTAAAATAATATTTTGTCATATAGTAGGAAATGAAGTGACCTGTCTGCGGTTGCAGGATTATCCTTTCATTCCTGAACACCCTGTATATACATTAATTACTGACAACTCGGTCATATTCGGAAGGTTTAGATATATTTTGTGTCCGTATGTAATACTATTATAGGAAAATAATAATAAAGGTTAGCTGTTGTATGTTTTTGTAGTGGTTCAATATTTTCACCTTAAAATTAAGATTTGAAACAGCCATAGTGAAAAGTATGTGCTTTGCTTAAATCTACTTGTTTACTATAGTCCATGGCCGAAATACTTCCCATTCCTTGTCACCAGTCCAATCCCGCTTCTAATGACCTCGGCGTGGACGAGGCGTAAAGACTTAAGTAAAAAAAAATATTGTTAATCTTAAAAAAAGCAAGCAGGTAAATATTAAATCATGTGCACAGCTTCATTGGGTACAGTAACACTTGTTTTTGTATTGTACCGAGTGAACTTGCTTTAATCAATCTGAACGTTTATCTTCTGCTTTTTTGTTTATGTCCATGACTCATCTGCTAACAAAATATTGAGATATTGATTATTTGTGTTCAATATTTTTTTTGTTTGAAGGAACACTATTTTCATATCATTTTTCTGAGTTTCAAAGCGTATTATTTATACGTCAGACACAAACTGCAAACTGTTATTACAATAAGTACGCGGAAAATTTTACCCGATTTGTAACTCTGAAAGTATTTCATTCTTGAATTCACACCTGGATGTTGCACTTATGATCCACTATGATCGCCTGTTACATCCTTGTTTAATCTTCCCAAGTGAATTTATAATCAACAGAGTGGAAATGTTCTACAAACAGCAAGAAACATAAAATGGACGGGTACGTCACTCATGCATACAAATGAAAACATACGTCTTCGTCATGTCATTTACGCAAATTAATAAAATAACTGAACAACTATCTAGGCCTGCGGGGCACACTTTACATCATTCCAATTAAACCGCTGGTCCGTTCGTAATACTGTTTCTACCACTAATTTGTACTCAAGTTCACTATATGCTGCAAAGATTTATAACTTCATTTTCTGATAATTTCATTTAAAACTAAAAACACATTATATACCAGCAGATTCTTTTTATACCAAAAAGAATCACACACTGTATACTCTCTCCCACACAACCAGTTTCTGTTGATTGCTGGGCCGCGTTTACACGGTGCGAGTTGACTGGAACGAGTGTACTGTCTTGCTGCGCGCGCAGCACTGTATAATCCACTCTCCTCGTGTCAACAGGTACAAGACAGTTGACTGACGATAGTGGACTCAGTTCATGACAAAATTTTGGCATGCGTGTTCAACAAACTAGATGGTGACAACTATCAAGTCGTGTAAGCAGAGTGAAGCAGAGGCATTAAAATCTTTAGAACTGCATGAAAGTGAGGAAATTCCGTGGAATTTTAAGAATAAAAATTATAAGAACAGGGATTTTAGAGACTATGCTATCAAAAAAATTGCTTCGTAATGGTCTCATTTTTTACGTATAGGCAAAAATATTTCAGAGCAGCTCTTTAAATTGAGATAAAGTTATTATTAAATGATGTAACTCTCTACATTTCCACTTGCAACTTCTTTAAAAAAAAGAAGGTGCTGAGGCATTGTAACATGACGCGCTGTCGCCACGTTACAAGGTGCATATTTTATTATATATGTCATAATGTTAGAGTAATTTACATAAATCTTGGGCGACCACCTAAATAGATTTTTGTTGTAATTTTATAAAGATTCCAAGTGAGGACTGTAATGAAATGGTGAACACACAGTGTATCTTGGTAAAGCGAATATTAAAGAATTATTGAGCTATGTAGGCTTGAAGCTAATCGTGGTCTTCCCGAACCATGGCGACAAGAAGTCGCGGATTTGGGGTTTGCCGGACCACACACTCTGCTCCCTGGGGATGGGCGGTCAACAAGGTCACTCACCGGGCGGGAAATGCCTGCCGCCCGAACACAGAGTCATCCCCGAACGCAGCCGAATATGTCCGACCTCTGTTAGATACGCTGGGCAAATCACATATTGGGGATATCACGTGACATTAGGTGCCGACCTGAAGATCCAATCCAAATGAGCGTATAACTTAAAATCCTGGGAATTTCTGTTATATGTGAGCTTCGAGACTACAAGGGGCGGAGCGAGAGAAGAGCGACGAGCTTGAATTCGATCTTCGAGTCCATGCTATGCGAGTCTAGTCTGAGGTTGACTTGGAAAGTTGACTTCTTTCGCCAACTGCTGCTATACGACTTCTGGCTGCCGGCTTGATGGAGCAAGCTTATCACAGCAACACAGCCGGTAATGCGATGACGCGCATTGTCAGACCAGAGATGCCTGTAGCCGACTTGTGAGATAGTCTCACATACCGTGGGTCCGCTCCAATCACCACAGACATCAGACGCAGAACTACAATGGTAACTTATTACGACCAAGCCATCTGATTGTGCATTCCGTGAAACAGAACCCTCAAACGACTTTGAGAGGATAGATCCATGTTCTCACTTTGTAATTGTAAAAAACCCCTGAGCTAGCGGCATAATTTGCCAGAACTAGTTATTTTCGAATGATATATTGTTCATTCGTGGCGCCGATGATTTTCTTTTCTTACTGTAAAGTCACAGTATTATGATACCTTTGTCTGAGGTCTTCATAACTTGTATTTTTCATTGTTTCCAATTGTGATTATTTCTTGCATTTTGATTCTGAGATATATTTAAAAGTAAATATACAATTGTTTGTTTGCTAATGACGGCTAATTGTACCTCTGAGCGTTGCTTTTATGATTCTGCCAATTTGTGTTAATGTTAACGGTAAATTCGCTCAGACTTGTAATCGCCAGTGATAAGAAAATAAATGTCATATTGTGACAATTTTTCCTGAATTCCAACTAACGTCGAGATTCTTGCAAAATTAATAAATTTTCACTCCTTCATAAAAATTAAAATTAAAAATCCACATTTATTAATCATAAAGGTATGAAAGATAATTGTAACGTAGTTTGCCCACCAAGGCTCCCCCTACAGCATTTAAAGCGTTTCTTTTTTTATATCCGCTCTTTTAACCTTTTTATAAGTTTCATTTTGTTATTATTTATATCATTCAACATTATAATTAAAAAATTAGCTACCATGTTAATTCCTTCTTGTAATATGGACGTACTTTCAAGAGGAACAATGTGAAGGACTAGAGAACTGTCCGACAGTGGAATGTCTTCAGATTATTACTAGCATGCTAGTTCACTCTCTTTCCCTCACGATAGTGTAAACGTGGCCTAGACACATGAATGGCTTGGTGGCTTCTGATCGGCGATCCAAAAGTCCCCTTTTCGAATCCATGTCTCGGCGGAGATTTGCCTAAGCCCTTAACCCGACCTTTACCTTTTGCATTGCATGCTGTATATTGAGAAAGTGCGTCACAACGCTATGTCGTTTGTATTCCACGTATGTGCCCCTTACTCGGTAGGATTACCGGGTTAGCCTATGTTAGCCACGAAAGAGGCACATGCGTGGTAAATCCAAACTCTGTCAATCGGCGGCCGAACCCTTAAGGTGTACCTGGACCAATAATGCCCATATGCATTCTTATTATTACTAGACACACCGACAAAGACTTTACAGCAATTCTCTCCTACTTCACGCCTGCCATTCGCCGAAACCATATAACAATATCACAAATATATATATTATTTACTAAACCGTATTTTTTTGATTTACTGTAAACTATCATAAAACAATTCAATTTAACAATACTATACGCTTTACATTCCACATTTATATAATTTCTTCTGGAATTCACTCCTGATACCTCCATTAAAAATTGGTGGCTTTTACTTCTTCCGTTCATTACATAGAGCGGCTTTTCAGGAATCTCAGGGTACCGAAGATGCTTTTATTACTTGGCTTCCGATGTCCATGAATCAGTGTCTATGCCAACTTTTTCTTAAAACACTACTTTTAGTTCTAAAGCTCAGATGTACAGCCAGTAAAGCAGACGCTTTTGTCTCATATTGAATTTTGTGAATTTCCAATCAATAACTATTTGCTCAAAAAGCTTGATCTTTAATGAACCACTTAAAATTCGGATCGTATGTATTAGTTCACAGACACGCTTACTTTTTGATAATAGGGGTTAATAACGTTTTCTTCCGAATGTAACTTTCATTGAATAAAAAACTCCACAATTGACTGGTTCGGAATGCTGCGCAATTGCACAAAAGAATTTTCTTAAATGGTACATATGGGTGAGAAACTATGAAGTTTCGGAGGATATTTTAGTTTGAGAAAAAAAGCAAATCCTTTGGAACCAAATCAGATGAATACCGAAGTTGGGGAAAAGCGGTATCACGATTTGACTAAAAACTCGTTTGAAGGATCGAGATGAAACAGGAAGAATCAACGAATTATGTGCTCACAGGAGCAATGGAACTACAACGGCAGAAAATTGTTTGTGACAGAATACAGTGTAAACAGCATTCAGCTACAGTCGCCTGTTGCGGTGTAATTTCAGAATGAAAAGTTCACGAACTTCGTGGACAGACCTACTCATCAGCTCAGTAACGATTATCTCTGTATGTCGTCGTTGCGTGGTAAGCATGTTGCACACTTTGGAAAGAGAATACTATAAGGGAGAAGCACCTCGTCGCCTGGCTCTGCGACCTCCAGGAACACATTTAGGCAGAAGTGGTTATATAACAACAGGGGCTCCAGCCCGGCTGCGCCTTGGAGAAGTGCAGAGATCTTCATCCGAGATGCCGCAACACTCGTAGCAAATTGAGTTGCTTATTTCGTTACTTTAGTAGTAGCTGCACTGAACAAAGTAATAAATATTCGTTCACAAGCTTTTCGAATCTTTAGACGTTTTAAACGATGAGTAATTTTTTTTAGTAATGTAGGTCTTGTTTGTTTTGTAGAGAAATGTTTCAATATATTATAATCTATGTTTAAAAATCTCAATTATTCACGAATGACGTTGCGCAATAATAATAATTGAAAACAGTAATTTAAATATATAACATCCTTTTGATCTTGTCTAAAGGTTAAATCATGTTAACAAAAGATACTAAGAGAATCAGCAAGCCTTTACATGCAGATGAAATAATAAGAAAATTATAAAGTATGTAGGTTGCCATTATTCCTAGTTTATTCAATTATATTAAATTTACAAGAGATGTTGATCACAATACAAAGATGTAAGGAAACACACATAAATCTAACTGAATATTGTGAATGTAATAATAATAATAATAAAAAAAACATCATATTAACAAACTCTAGCCTCGACTACCATCGAAGTCACATTTTAATCGTACAAAAAATGTAAGTTATTAGAAACTGAAATAAAAAACTCGCCCCTCTGTATGAACAGCTTCTTCTGCAATAAACAAACAACACCCTTGACTCTAACAACGTTCCTTTATAGTTTCTTATAACATACCCCTCCTTGGTACTCTCTTAATTCCACCTCTACCGTACCAGCTCCAATTACAATCCGAACATGGCAGACCTCACAAAGAGGATAGTGAAAAGTTGTACCTAAACAATATTAGAGCACTAGACTTGGAGGAAACAGAACTTACAGAAAACTTACACAATGAATGATTATTGATTGTGTTCATAAATACAGTAAACCCTTAACTCGAGTGCAGTAGAAACTTCCTTGCTCATCAACCTTAAATAAAAATATTTATTTGTTGTTAGATTTGCAACCAATGTGTGGCTGAGGGATAACTGATCACACCAGTCATTCAGAAATCTCAGAATTTTTTGTGGGTATACGTTAAAATTTGGAGTTATGTTCTAGTAATCGTTAGCAATAAAATAATCGCTAATTTATAAAAAGGAACACTATACATACAGACGATTGGAAAACGATTAAAATTCCTACAATAATTTTGACTTCTCATTGCTTGATCTCTCAGACTTGTTTCAGAGTTTGGATGGATATATCTTGGTGGACGAGGTACTGGACAGTGAACGGGAAAGTAAAATAAATTTGTTTGCCCTTTCCCAGTAAAGAGCAGCAGGCACGTGAGCTTAGTGAGCTTCGCAGTGATACCAACAGGTAAAAAAAAAAAAAAGTTTTCTCACCGCTAGCACTTCTCAAACAATTAAAAATACAGCTGCGTCCAGAAGACTCGAATCATTGAAATAAAAATTTATTTCTAACTAGAGTTTTCCCACAACCTCCTCCGCAAGCCTATAAATGAACCAGCGAAACTAAATATAACTTGTTTTTTCTTTCAATGAAGATTTATTTCAGGTTTATTCACACACATATATATACTGTAGAGTCCTGTTATATTCAAGAATTAAAAGCTCGACAAAATATTACTGCCATACACTGGCGGAAATTAAAAGTGCAACACCCAGACAGAAATGGTGGAATTTGAGGCAACTTGGTGGATATATCCAGAATCCTACCCAGCAGAAACAAATAGAAACGGATCAGACCAAGTTTATTACCTTTAGATGCAGTTGTCAATAAGAAATGCGCCCACCTTGAGCACCTATACATTCGTGGATCCTTGCCTGCATTGAGTGTTCGGATGTCTCCTCCGGTATGTCTCTCTACGCCTGCATGTCTTGTGCAGTCAGATGCTGCACAGCTTGTGCTGTGTGGCCATGTTATCTAATGTATCTACCTCTGCCATCCAAGACATGCTCTTTTGAGGACAAATATGGGAACTGTGCGGTCCAAATTGTGATCGTAACCCCTTGTAAGGCGTGTATTGTGATGGCCACAGTATGAGGACGCGCATTATCCTGTTGCAGGATGCCATTTGGATAGTAGATTTTAAGTGTATGATAAAAGGTACATCACCCCGTCTACATAGTGGTGGGCTGTCATTGTGCCTTCAACAACAACCAACTCAGTCCTGCTGTCGAATCTGATTGCTTTCAAACCATGGCACCAGTGGCTGGACCTGTGTGACGTTCTGAATCACAGCAGGTAAGCCGTTTCTCCACTACGCCTAGTACATGTTGTCGATTATCACTTTGCCACAGACAGATTCGAGACTCGTCTCTAAACTCAAACGCATGCCATTCACGTGACCATATGCATTTTGCAGTACCCCAGATCAGACGATGCTGGAGATGAAATCAGGTTAATGGAACACATTGCATGGGGGTCAGAGAATGTAACCCAGCTTCAAGCAATTTATTTACAATCGTCCAGGGGGTGAATCTCTCTGTAACCACTGCTTGGATCTGGCCTGCAGTAACCTCTCTGGCAGCAACAGCCACCCACACAAGTTGGTGGTGTTCATGTGCTATTGTCCTTCTGTATGCCCCAGTGCCTGCTCTAGGAGTACTAGATCCTTCTTTCATCCACTGCGTAATACGTCTGTATACTGAAATTGCGCTACGGCCAATATTTCGGAAGGTTTCACGATAAGATGCTTCATTTCAAACAATTCTCCGATCTCTCCCACAGTTAGACATTTGGGCGTATAGGGTCATCACTCTTCGCCTTTGCATACTTGCTCAACAATATCTGGTGAACAAAAAAGTGTCATGTTACACCACACCGTTCACCACTAATACACTAAAAAACATTTTATATAATAAATTTTCCTGTAATTCTCGTACTATTATATGTAATACTTTCAATTTTTAATAATTTAATACTATTCATACGGGTATACGTCGCGCCAAATTTCATTCATTTATCACAATTCGTTCTGGGTGTTGCAGTTTTAATTTCCGGCAGTGTATCAATTACTGGTAACTGTGAACCATTAAAACAGAATTTTTCTCGAATGACTTAAATCAACATCACTATGAGTTGCTGGAAAAAACGACGAAATTCCATTACGATCCACGCTTTACACTTTTACGACTTCGATATTGATGGCGCAGTCCGTGAGAAATTTATATACAAGTTATAATTTTTTCACTTACTGTGTTCTCGTTCCATGCAATTAGGCTATCTATCGGTTTTAAGCACTGAATACCGAGATTCATGAAAAAAAAACCCGTTACATGGCATTAGGATAGTGTCCTATTGTTTGTTACTATTGCTATCACATATTAATTTTGCTAAGGTAATGTGATGATCAATACCTCAGATTTTAGGCAAGGCTTCCTATGTTTTCAAACTGGGAAAACGGCGTCAAAGTATATTCAGTAGTTTTCAAGTTATGTAATATTATGGGTAAAATGTTTGAAGTTCAGCTAAGATCTTAATTTCCTGTTCCGGAATGAGGTAACGTGGGTTGAAGAGACATAGATCAGACTTTAAGTTTGAATCTGAGCTTCCAGATTGGAGAAAACTCATCAAAATTTGATAAGTAACTTTTTTGTGTTGTCAGAACAAATAAAAATTCTAAGGGAAATTGTTTTAGACTCAGAGATCTCAAAATAACCGAATAGAATCGTTGTATAATAAATATTGATGTGCGGGCACACCCCAGTTGCAGAAAACTTACAGTTACACTCAAATGTGAAGAAAGAACTGGTAATGCTAGATGATACGCCACAGTGCAATCTTCCTGGTGGGGAACATCACAGTAGAAAGAGAGTTCAATGCTTAGCAGCTCATCGTGGAGTGCTATGATGTTCGCGACTGCGCTTAGACAACCAATCTAACCGCAGTGTGCAGCAACATGTCGTTTTACAGGTTTAAGCTTTCCTTTCTAATCTCCGACATTGAGCAGGTGTTATCACAATATACTACAGAGCTAGGCACCTCTCAGTACTAGGCACACATTAATATACACTGAAGTGTTTTAATTCATGAGATAGGAAGATGCAAATATCCAAATGACGGTAGCACCTCGATAGAAATCTACCGCGTAGTGCCGGGGTATTCATTTTTACTGGGATGCTTCCTTCAAAAGGCCATGGAGGAATTCTTTCACGTTCCTTGTCCCCAGTCCCTTCCCCGCCTTTGCGAGGCGTAAAGCCATAAGTGAAAGTCCTGTGAAATGTTTTCCGACGTTACTAAGGCCTCACGACATGAATTAATGGTAATTTGCGTTAAACGCATGGGGCATTCCATTTCGAAAATTGTTCGTGGATTCAACATTCCGACATTACGTGCCGAAACGCAGTGGCTGATCACGCATACTTAATGACCGGGACCAGCGACGTCTGCGATGATGAGTCAGTGTTGAGAGACAGGTATCACTGCGTCGAAGAACAGCAACTCTCACGACAGGTGTGTCTCTGCGGCCAGTGCAGCGAAATTTACCGTTAATGAGATATGGCAGAAGCAGGCAGACGTGAGTGCCTCTGGTAACAAAACACCGATTGGCTGCAGTTCCTCTCTTGGGCTTGTGAACATATCGGTTAGATCATAGATGATTGGAAATAGGTAGCGTGATCAGATGAGTCAAGATTAAAGTTGGTAAGAGTTGAAGGTATGGTTCGAGAGTGTCGCAGATCCCATGAGGCCATGGACCCAGGTTGTCAGGAAGGCACTGTGGCACTGTAGCTCCATCCTGGTATGGGCTGTGTTTACTTGGCCTGAACTGAGATATTTGATTAAACTGAACCGATCATTGAGGGTAAATATTTATGTTTGATTAACAAACTAATTTAATCCACAACCCGGTGGTTGGTTGGACCCTTCCGAAGGAGGCATATTAAGTCATTGTATTAGAGGTAGGACGGTCAGTTACTTTCCTCTGGAATCCGAACCACGGAAAGACCTAGCTTAGTTCATATGATCAAACACAAGTCTTATAATTTCCTGCACCCGCCGGGATTTATACCCGAGACGACTTGGAGACAATTTGGAGCCATTCATGACCTTTGTGTTCCTAAACAACGATGGACTTTTGTCGAACCATGTCACCGGGCAAAATAATTCAAGATCTGTATATCAATATCTATATACATAAAGATGAATGTATGAATGTTTGTTTGTTTGTATGTTTATTTGTTTATTTGTTTGTATGTTTTTTTGTTTGTTTGTTCTTCATACAAATCCACAGTTTTCATCTGATCTCGATGAAACTTTGCACACTTATCCTTTGAAACAAGGAGAAAAATACCGTCTACATTTGGTTGAAAAATTATCTGTATAAATAATACATGTTGTCTCATAATTTCGAAAAATACTGAACGGCGATAGACAGACGCGTTGGATATGAAGGTCTCTGTACCGTTTTACCGTGTAGTGGTCTGGTAGCTCAGTGGCTAAAGCGCTTGCTTGCTAATGTTTAGGCCTTGGTCTCCGGTTCAAATCTCCGTGGAGGCCAAGATTTTTAAAAACTGTTTTTGATCGTAAGAGTCACGCCTTGGCCGGTCGGTTATTCGGATTGAATGTTAAACTGTAGATATCACAAAGTTAGGGGTGCAATGCGAGGCAAATCGTAGGTAGTCTTGCAATGCTGTATGTGTACACTTTTTTACGTTATATTGATCCCTCAGAGGTGATTCGTAATCAGTGTGTATGTGATCTGCAGTAATAATACCGTACAATAAATGGGAAGTAAGTCTCTGTTTTTTGTTACGTTTTTACAACTAAATGCCTTTACCGATACTGACGGAATTTCACATGAAACTCTGTAGGGAGGGCACAGGACATTTATTTTTCGGTATGATTAACAGCTGTAGTCGCGAAATTTTGAGAACTTATCAAATGGTAACAGAGACGCGGATGCGTGCGTTAGTCTGTAATGTTACGTCGCTTGCTCAAGCTATGCTTCTCGCGCTTTATGTTAGTGTATAATTTGTTAAAAAATTTCGTTTAGAGAAAAAACGTATTAGTTAGTATAGATGTCGATTTTCTCTGTCATTTTACTTAGTGTCTGCGTAAATGTTTCTGGCACCAGTTTATTTTGCCTTCTTTTTTGACATGCCTTACGGGCGTAACTGGCCTAAGTTGAAACTCTAGCAGAGCACGAGCAGTAAAGTTATTAGAACCCAAGAATCGAATGCTCATGCTAAAGAAGGAAGAAACGTCGATATTTTTTTTTTACTGCTTTACGTCTCTCAACAGCGAGGTCTTTAGAGACGGGAAAGGATGGGGGCAAGGAATGGGAAGGAATTCGGCCATGGCCTTTTTAAGGAAGCATCCCGGCATTTGCCTGGAGTGATTTGGGAAACCATGGAAAACCCAAATCTGGATGCCCGGACGGGGATTCGAACCTCCGTCCTCCCTGAATGCGAGGCCAGAACGCTAACCGTTACACCACCACGCTCAGTGAAACGTCGAAGCTGAAATAAACCTGCCCTTAGCTAACACCCCCCCTCCCTCCTCCCACATTCCCTCACCTTCGTTTGATTTTCTGTTTTTAAATATATTGGAAATTGATTCTCTTCAAGAGACAGGTTCGACGGTAGAATGATATAGTGATGGCTTTCCTGTCGTGTTATTCCGACTCGGTGTTGTTTGAGACCAATCCTTCGTTATCAACAACTTTCTATATTCAATTCTGGCAAAGAAATTCTTAATCCACTGCGTACGAAGTCGCGGGTATCAGCTAGTTCTGAATAATTCCAGCCAACGGTTTGACCAACTAGATCGCCAGACACGAATGTAATCGAACATATCTGGGATATGATCGAAAGTTTAGTTCGTGGAAAATGTCCTGCATTGGCATAACTTTCGCAATTATGGAAATCTATAGAGGAAACATGACCGAACATCTCTCCAAGGGAATTCTCATGACTTGTTGAGTCAATGCCACGTCGGGATGCTGAGCTGAGATGGGCTAAAGGTTTCTCACACGACACTAGGAGGCGTCTCATGACTTTTGGCACTTCAGTGTATGTATGTCTAAGGTCATGGGAAACATATAATATTCAAGGGGGAAGGGTCTTGTGGAGTGCGAGTCGCGTATGCAGGTAGCTAGCTGCGTTGTATGTCATTGAACAAACTCAAACGTGGCAATAGAGGAATCTTACCAGTTTAGTAACATGAAAAGTCGATGAGTTAAACGACCTAAGATCAAATGTGGCAGCGGTAGAAAATTAGTGGGCCTGATTCAGTTCTTCTCAGTGTCTAATAACAATACGGCTACAGTCATACGTTATTACAATAACATCATACAGTCTGCGAGTTATTTTATTGTGCCTTCAGAAAATTAGAGAACCAAAACTGAGCTTGAAGAATCACAACTGCATCATTAGTGTGTTGCCGGAAGACCAACGACAGCGCTGGATAAGAAGAGCATGAGATATCAGAGAATACATTACTGCGTGGGAGGCTTTGTTTGTGCACTTCTCAACACAAAGAGCTCCCACCCAGTCTTTATATAAGATGTTGTCTTCTCGCCGTCGTGAACGTACCGCTAACAGCTTTTGTTTTCAGTTAGAGTGGTCTGGGTGGGTGTCAAACGTGATGTGTGGAGTAAGAAACCAACTTCTCTGTTTTGATCTCAAAATAAAAATAAAGCTCGAAGCGCTAACACTTCCATGGCAGTGGTAACAGAAAAACTATGTAGAGATTATAATTTTTGTATCAGCAAAAATTTTGAGGCATGAGTCCGGAAACGAGAATGGAAGGATAATGGTGGCGAAAATATACCGCATTTCTGATCGTGAAAATCACTTCTCGTCAACGATGATTAATGTCTTCTCACAACATATATCTTTTAAATTTAGTGTGGTTTTTTTTTTTTTTTCGTTCAGTGAATAGCTTTTTACATAAAACTTTCCTTTAAAATCTGTAAAAATTCGTTGCAACTAAAATTGGCACAGGAGTACGGTATTCTTAGAGACTTTAAACAACGATATCTCGTTGCCTTTGTAATATGTATGGGTATAAAATATACCGAAGAAAACATTAAGTACAGGCGATCAACCAATGTCTATGTATGAGGCATGGGTGACTTGTACGCTCATCATTTGATTTTGAATTAACATTGTTTAGTGGTTTGTCCCTTCAAGTGGAGGATATTTCCAGCTTTATCCATGACCGCTCGGTCGTCATTTTGAGGATTCCACTAGATGAATCCCATAATGCCAGTTGCAATCTGGTATCACCGTTTCCCTAGACGCGGTTTGTTACAGTGTGTAGCTATAATATATCTATAAGATTGTTAAAGCCATTTAGGAACAGGTTCATCCTGCAGAAGGAATACAGTAAAGCATTCCTATCAGTTATTTTAAAAAACTTCTGAGTCGAACGTCAAGACTGTCTTTGTGAAAGATAGAAACTTTAGTTGGAGTAGTTTTTCAAGTCCAACGGTTCTTCTTGCATTCATTTTCACTACTAAATCTCATTATGGAGATCATTTTAAATTATACTTATAATATCTAGAAAAATTTAGTTTAGAAGATAATTTGATTTGTTGATTATGTTAACCCACGAGGTCAGAGGGGGCTGAATATAAAATTTGAAATAACTAGTAAATGCGAAAAGACACAGCAAAACTTTTATCA
This sequence comes from Vandiemenella viatica, assembly GCA_031002005.1. Classification (NCBI taxonomy): domain Eukaryota; kingdom Metazoa; phylum Arthropoda; class Insecta; order Orthoptera; family Morabidae; genus Vandiemenella; species Vandiemenella viatica. The sequence goes on from JARYHS010013631.1 coordinate 49,038,045, forward strand.
CCAGGTGTAGTCAACATCGTCTAGCATGTTTTAAACATAAAATTAATTAATTAGGGATAGAGTAAATAGGGTTTTTAACTAAAACAAACGTCTAAATCTAAAATAAACTAGGCAGAAGCAAGAAATTAATTTCAGAGCATAGACAAAATGAAGAGGGTTAAGATGATATATTTTTTTCATCAGAAAGTTCAAGGCGTTTGCAAGATAAACGAGACCTTCGAAATGTTTTGTAATGATTATTGAAAAATGCGCCAAGGTTAATGACGTAATGGAATTTTGGATTAATTTAATAGAAGCTTCCTTGTGGACTAAGATAGATTAAGAAAGGTAGAATAAGCTACCAGGAAGCCAAAGTGTTAATTACAGTTAGAGATATTAAGTACTTAGAAAGGTACAAATTTTCAAAGTAGAAAGCTGATGTCACAAGGGCAATCAATTTGATAAATAGAAGATAGCCATCTTGGCGGACGAGCAGTCTTCCGGCAGCTTTCAAAAAGGTGAACTCGCGTGGGGCTGGCGCAGCAGATGGCTCCTCGTGTTCGGTGCAGTCCATCCTAATATTGTTGTAGTTACACTTTCATCTCGATAAGGGGGCCGGATGAGAGTTTGTCTTCTCTCGTGTGTTTTAACTGCAATCATCTGTGGAACTATTTGCCTATAGCCTTATCCAAAAGTCTAGTTTCTGGCACTGAAGATTGGAAGATTACAATTTCTTATGGAACCATAAACGGTGTGAAGTGTTTTATTTCACGTTTGAAGGGCATATCAAACATGTGGCGACCGGATCATTCAAATATTATATGTACCAGAAACCACGATCATTCATTATTGTTAAAGTTAGACAGTGTTGTTAGTTTAACCTCGCGAAGCAAACATTTTGAGTTCTACATGGCGCCCATTGGACTCAATTTTATCATTAAAATAAGCACATTCCTCCTTACATTGTATAAGTTCAGGCAGTGTTGAGGCCAACCCCTAGCTTCACGGTAGCTTATTATTAGTAAGGTCTACAGTATCGAGGTTAATGGCCGTATTTTTGTGTTTAACGAGTAATCTCACTTAATTTATAACCGGAACTTCCATTCTTACATAACCCAGATATGTCAAACGCCGAAATATCACTATGTTTTCGTTTACAGAAGATTAGATTTTAATGTGTCGACAAACATGCCGGGTTCTTATCGGGCTTAAAATTTATATCTCAGGTAATTTATGTCACATGAATTTTTATACCCCAACAGGGGAGCATTTATGGAAGAAGTGCAAAGCTAGTCCACCAGTTTGCATCGACGCACAGTTGGTTGTGTACCTGTCAGGGGATTATTGAAATCCTATTACTGAGCCGTCACTTCATACAACATAACGAGTAGGCCTATCCTTTCTGTTTTTACAACTAAAATTGAATTGAATACGTGGAAATCACACTCATCACTTTGAAATGAGATATTGCTTGAAAAAAAAAAGTTATGGGATAGTACTTAAAGTATTGCTAGTTGTAGAAAATGTAAAAAATTAATCATCTTAAAAAGTCGAAATAAAACAATCAAATGACATTTTAAGGAGTTCATGTTCTCTTCTACACTGATCAATGAGTTTGCGTAGATCGTCCTTTGGCTGCCATCAGAACAAATCACTACTTCCACCTGGAGAGTTTTTACACTGGATTTTTACTATCATTACTCCGCGATTCACTAAAAGTGTATGGCGGAGGGTGCTTTGCACCTATCTGAAAGTGTAATAGTTCGGAAGGGATATGCAGGATATGGCAGGAGGCGCTCATGGGCTATTTTGAGGAACCATCCCGGATTCACCTGGAGCGATCTGAGAAAACCATGGAAAACCCAGACGTGAAAGGTCGAAGTGATTTATCGAGAACTACTCCTGTCGGATTTTAAGTTTACTCGCCCGGCAAATACTTCCTATTCCATTCCCTAATCGCTCGTGGAAAAAATGAGTACAGAAATGAATCGGTTCTGGCCCAGATTTCTCTTATTTTATTTTCGCGGTCATTCCTAGATATGAATGTTGCTGGTAGTAATAATTGTTTGCTGTCATTCCGAAATACGCCAGTCGTGAATTTTTCACTTAGTTTTCTTCAGTGTTCCAGGGTTTCCCAACCTAACTCCTTCAACATCGCACTTACGCTTTCCCTCCAACTATATATACCTGTCACGAATCGGGCGGCTCTTCTTTGGACCTTCTCCAATGTCTCCATATTCTAAGTGAGGACGCACTAGTGATTTGTATGCAATCGATTTAACTTCCGGTGTGCACTGTTTTAAATTACGACCTAAAAATCTGAGCACAGAATTTGCTTTCCCAGTTACCTTCTCGATATGCTCATTCCACAACAAATTATTACGAATTGTTACTCTAGATATTTAGCGGAATCTACCGTTTTAATGACAGTGCTATTAACTGTATATTCAGAGCTAAATGGTTTCACCTTTTTACTTATATTCATGACTTGGCACTTTTTATCGTTTAACTCCAACTGCCAGTCTTTACACCACGCAATTATTTACATAATATAGTCTTGTACTAAAGCGCAGTCGTCCTGGGTTTTGATTTCACGATAAATAATAGCATCATCGGCAAATAGCCTTTTCTTCCCCCTTATTACGTCGCACAAATCATTAACGTATATGAGAAACAACAGAGGCCCTATCACGCTTCCCTGTGGAATCCCGGACCTTGCTTCTGTCAGTGATGAACGCTCACCGTCGATGACTGCACACTTTGTTCTGCCCTTCAGAAAGTCTGCAATCTAGTCGCATTTATCACCACGTAGCCGCTACAACTAATCACTGGAATGTCTACTATGTACTACAAATACTCGTAGTTCCATCTTTCTTCTCAGATTTTCACTTGCAGCCTTTACCAATCCAATTTTAAAATGCTCCCTTTTATGTTATATATTTTCTGGAAGATTTTTTCTTCGCCCATTGTTTCCTAAGACATGTTCATAACGTACTTTATTGGTTTGGTTAATTTTTAAAATCGTTCTTTTCTGCTTTTATGCTTTTCTGCTGACGAAAATTCAATTCCATAAAGACGTATCAGTCGTCCATAAATATAATATTAGAAATTTCTTTTGAAAACCGATGTCCATGTTTGAGCGTAAGAGGTTTTTTCTTATAAGGAAAGTTACTGTCACTATCCTTTAGATTTTATCCTGGTTACAGGCTTCAGTAGTTCAGTCCTATATAGAAGAATTCTCTTAATTTTTCTTCTAATCTCTTATAGTTTTTATGGTTTAGTTTTAAGGTATTTTCTGTTTCTACAAGATGAAATGAACTTCTTTTTTATTTAAAAGAAAATACATTTACATAAAAATGGAATTTAAAACGGAATTAAAAACATGGAATTTTAGTCGAGTACAAATCTTACAACTGACCAGTTGAATTGAAGCTTGTTATAAATCAGACATGTGCAGCTGCAGTCACGTTCATGACACGTCAAAATGCGCTTATCTGCTATTTCCTTTAGAGAAATCTTTTTTGGTCTACACGTGATATTCAGAGATACTTTTACGTCTCATTTTGAAAATCTTCAATAAATTGAGTCCATTACGTAATAATATCTCATATCCTCACAGTTTTAATAAGAAGTAAGTTACTGGTTTTGTACTGTTTTTAAATGGATTTATAAAATGCTATTCTGCCAGCTTCATTACGGAAAATGTAATAGCAGGTTTGATATGTATGACCCAGTCTGTTTTTTCCAAAAGCTTACGCTTCGATTGTTCGGCAGCAGATCATCTCCTATGCCACGTCAGCTGATACGTAGTTACAAGACCACGTTGACTCATACGGCGAATACAAGATCATTTCCTGCTATTTCTTTTACCTAATACTATCTTTCACTTGGCGAGTATAAAGAATATTTTTCTCTTGTAACTGTAATGTCGTTTACATGGGATGCACAAAATTTTTATGCTTTCTAATAATTGTTTCCGTAAAAATTGTAATATAGCGAAAATTGTACATTACAAAATGGAAACAAAAATACTCATAAAATTCTAGAGGATGATCATGATACTAAACGAACTATTTTTCCACATTCAATAAGTATGATTATAATGAATCTACTTATTCTAAATTACTCTAAATTATTCTAAATTAATTTTTATTTTCATTGTATACAAAGCAAACTGAAACATTTTCGCCACGCAGTTCCAATTTCAGCTGCTAGACTGCTGAAATCAGATAAACTGTATCACGTCTGTCCATTACAGAAGAAGAAATTATTTCTTTTCTTAGTCACAGTTCTACGACAAGCAGATGAAGCAGCTTCTTAAAAATACAAGGAATTTGGAGTATTTTTGGGTAAATTTCACAAACTATTGTCAGACAAATGAAGTGTAAACTAGGTGAAATGGTTTCTTTGAGCTTCTCAGGCTTTTCACTTGAAATATAAAAACTATTTATGAAATAGCAAGCAAAAAAACTAGCACAAGATACCAGTTTTAAAAATTGTTTTATGTATCAAATGTTATAGAACATATAAATTTATACGAATATTGCACTATACAATAAATTTTGAATCACTCTCGTAAGATTCCCATAGATTCTATAAATTGCCACCGGAGCGTGCACTCTGTCGCAGTTAAATTAAATTAAGAAGTTGAGGATAAATTCTTACGGTCTAAGTTAAAATACTGAAGTGTTAATTAAATGTTAGGAGTGAGTCGTTACACTTGTTGGACTAAATCAACCACGAATTATCAAGAAGATACTCGGGCGTTAACATTAACTAGATTAACGAATGCTATCATACTGTAGGAGAGCAGGCAGAAAATTTTCCCCACAATAAGAACACAAACGGGATTACTGTTTTATGATGTCTGATGTAATCTCTATTAGTCCACTATCATAAATTCACAACATATATAAACATGAAGACGGCCGTTTCAGTGGGTTTTCTCTGCACACGCACAACGCAAAACCTACAGAACTGATTTGGATGGTGTTTTCACAGTTTGAAAATTTAATTCATAAACTGCGGCCTGTCTTATGACTCTACATGAACGGTGGACTGTACTTTAAATGGTAATGTGTTCTTAAACTGAACAGATAGTGCCGAAGATTACGCTACACCAAACATAAACACATCTCTTTGCATTAATATTGTTGTTGACAACGTAACGTTTGTTATTTAGTAACATGGCACACGTGTATGTAATTCAAATAATAAAAAATTAAATTAATCGTGTCGTATGCTGGTACCACGTTAAGAAATTATTATATTATATATATATATATATACAGGGTGTTACAAAAGGTACGGCCAAACTTTCAGGAAACATTCCTTACACACAAACAAAGAAAATATGTTATGTGGACATGTGTCCGGAAACGCTTACTTTCCATGTTAGAGCTCATTTTATTAATTCTCTTCAAATCACATTAAACATGGAATGGAAACACACAGCAACAGAACGTACCAGCGTGACTTCAAACACTTTGTTACAGGAAATGTTCAAAATGTCCTCCGTTAGCGAGGATACATGCATCCACCCTCCGTCGCATGGAATCCCTGATGCGCTGATGCAGCCCTGGAGAATGGCGTATTGTATCACAGCCGTCCACAATATGAGCTCTAACATGGAAAGTAAGCGTTTCCGGACACATGTCCACATAACATATTTTCTTTGTTTGTGTGTGAGGAATGTTTCATGAAAGTTTGGCCGTACCTTTTTGTAACACCCTGTATATATATATATTTAGGTCGGCGAAATGTGAGAAGCTGCTGGGAAATGTTAGCATACTGTATAATAATAATCATTATCGCTCCACTTGGTGAGCTGGAGTAACTTATCAAAGATATCTCGAAAAGCTACTGTAAAAATTATGATACGGCTTTGGATAAAGCTGGAGGTTTTTACTAATCCCCTCAGTTGCTCGAACAACAATTAAATTTAGTGCTGTGACGTTTTATCGTATCTGCGCATTTTGAAATCCTAAGATGTGAATCTGGGTGCAGGCGGCTGTTGTTGAGAGCGTTATCCCTCCATAGTAACGCACCTCTAAGATGTAACACGTGATTTTCTCCTGCTGTTGCAGTGTGAAAGTGTTAGTATGTGTGTGAGGATGGATGTGATGATTTGTGTTCAGTACTTTTTTTAAAAAAAATGGCTTTCGGCAACTAAGCCATTCAGCCAGCTCAATGTGTTTATTATATCTCTTCCAGTGAATTAGTTTCTCCAGTACATTATGATTCGTAAGTATAGACACCACAGGACGGACAGGACATTCACACAGACACACAACACTTAAGCATCCATGCCCGTGGCCGGATTCGAACCGCCGACCTTCGGCACGTGGAGCTAGTGCTCTAGCCCCTACGCTACCGAGGCCGGCATGTTTGCGTTGTGGATGACAAATGGAAGAAGGAAGTATTGTGCTGCTGACCAATGACAGCTTCGTCAGCAGTGTCACATGTCTTCGCTTCATATGCACTGCAGGGAGGTTAGGAATTTAATACAGGATTTTTGTACACAGTCGGGTAACTACAATAGTCAGTCGGTGGTGACATCATTTCTTCTAATTCAAGATAGACTCAAGCTAGTTGGTTTGTTTGGCCCTTCTGTAACTGCAACTTCAATAAATACTTTTCTTCACTGTTTCACTAGCTGCTTTGAAGTTTTGAAAAATCACCAGAACATGGCGACAGAGTTTCCGATGGCCAAAATATCGCGTGAAAACATCCTACTCACTCGTCTAATCACCCGAGAAGAACATATTAATTCTCAACGCCGAGAGAAAGTTCCATCTTAATAATCAAAATGTTTTTCGATAACTATGATGTGATATAATATGAACCGTGAGTTGTACGTATGTGTAGTGGATATATGTAAATGTGGGTGCATATATATATATATATATAAAGATACAGCACTAACTATAATATATCTTGATTGTATGGCCAATAGGCCAAGTGTCAAAAAAATATTTGTAACACCAAGACTTATAGTTCTTGGAGGGAAAAGAATATGCTCCTGTATGTTAATCCTAGAGTAATTGCGGATGTTTATTTCTATTCTCAGCGTTAGATGGTTAATTCACTTGGTGCTTCTATTTCTCTTAACTGAATTACGTTAGGTTAACATATAATGCAGTGCGTAAGACAGAATGGGAAGTGTTGTGATAAGTGTTATGCCTTAATTCTCCTAATTCCAATATACCAGTGTTGGTCCGCGAAGATGGTGGAGGTAGTCCGCAGTCATAACATTATTATTAATTTGGTTTGTAAATATTGTAGCGTATCACCAGGGGGGGAGGGGGGGGAGAGAATTATTAATTAATTCTTAATTAATTACGCTATACAGGATACTATGATTAAATATCAAAATGTAAATTATTCAAATGAGAAGTGGATGACTTTGGGATTTGAAAACTGTCACAAAAAGACACTTTAATAAAGATTTTTACAATGGCATCTACAAATCTGAGCGTATTTACCATTACGTTAATAAACAAGAGGTTGTGCAATTTTCTAAGCAACGCTCAGACGTACAATGAGCCCTTTAAATGCAAGCAAACAAGTATAGTTTTACTTTAAAAATCTCACAATTATTCTAATACAAAGTATGTTACCAGTTATGATGATAACAAACAGTAATGAATTTTAATGGGTTGGGACGCCACGAATGATTAACCTGTCATTCGACAGTTACACAGTCTAGGTCAGTGGTTTTATCAGATCAGAGCAAGGATCTTTATCTCAGATGCGCTTAAGGGTACAGTTTCAAAGGGAGTTGCAGGCTGAATGGCTTCGTAGAAACACATTACCGTTCCACGGCAGGTAGCGCTGGGCGGAGATGACCACTTGGTTGATCGTCGTAACTGGCCACGCCAGCAGTACGCGGCAAGTCGCAAGTTAGAAGTGCGCCTCAGATGGTCTCCAGGACACAAGTCAGCCCAGCACACATGGACCTCAAGTCTCCAGCGACTGTCTGGGCTCCGGAATGGACGTGGTCTTGGCTGGCCTCCCGACTGGAGGGAAGTGCCCTCGTCCTTTTCTGCCGCCTCTTGTGGCTCGAAGACGACATAGAACATAAAATTCCCCGAATCTTAGTACTATATTCCCTGTGATTGGCTGACCATCTGACGTCATGTGATCTGTGGATTCTCTTGGCCACGTTAAGTTTCGGCAATCCTCGAGAGCTGATGTCTCCTTCGGGAGGAAGGAATTCTGTTTACAACCTGCCCGACAGAAATCCCTAATCCTCTTAACATTCTGCCCAAAAGGCGCCAGCCAGACTACCCTTCACTGAAGCGTAAAATCCTTGCCTTTCACCCTTTAACGCGCATCTTTCGAACATACAGTGGACATCCCAAGAAATGGAAAAATATTTTAATCCTTTACTTTATATACAATAAAAAGTGATATGTAACGGGGAGCTTAGCGAATCGTTACAATATTAAGAGTTGTGCAGCATCTATCTCACTTATAATGGTCACTTGTAATTTCGTAGCTGTGTTCCCGTAGAAATTCAAAACATGTTTTAGTTTTATTACGTTAATAATGCTACAATACAATATGTCCCAAGTGTTGATAATATACAAATAAGTGAAAAATTAGACCCATTTAATTTAGTGATCCGTAGAATTTTTTTGACATTTTTCTGGTCCTCAGATTGAAAAAGGTTGAGAAATGATACAATATACTATATTGATTTTAATCAAGCTTGACACAACAGGAGATTCTACATTCAAACAACAGTTTTTATTTGTTAGGGCTTTATGGTTTGTCCACGTCGGGGTCTTTATAGCCATGAGAGGCAATTAACAGGGAGAAATTCGGACATGGCCTTTAAAAAAAAAAACCATCCAGGCTTTCGGCTGAAGTGATTTTAGGAAAACACGGAAAATCGAAGTCAAGTTGACGTAGTGGGAATCGAACCTACGCCATCTAGAACGCCAGACCAACGGTTAACAGCTCACCCGTTGTAATTCAATAAAAAATTAAAATTAAATAATTGAGTTACATACTGTTATTTTTATTGTACTCTCTAACTTCGTAATTGCTTTTGAACCAATTCTCCTATGGGAAAAACATTTTTTTTTATTCAGATGTTTACAGACGTCGACAGTGCAGTTGATTGTAGTCACGTTTACGCTCATGCCTGAACCTTAACTCGGTTTATAGACGATACTGTCTGACCACATTTCCTCACCAAGCTACTTCATGTAATACATAAATCTATCGTTATTTCGTCATTTTATTTGTGAGAATTTTAATATTAATGCATTGTTACACGATCAGACGTAGATGTTCTTCTGTTTTACCTCTTAAACAAATAGGAATAAATGTTGCATCATGAATGATTGGAATTTGAAATATGTTGTTACTTCTTCCAGTAAATCAGACAAGGCGACCAATTTCTTCATTTCTTTTTCTTTTTTGATAGACACTACATTCAAATTATAACATAAATATCGACCCACGTATTTACAGCAAAAAAATAAACAATATATTTATGTCAGTATAACTTCACAAAATGTCATCTTTTTCGGATTTACTAATAATACGTCGAGGAATTGCTGAAATTCTTATAGTGACTATTATGACTGTTACGGCTTCGTCGTTTACAGAGTACAGTTTTGCTAGCACGTGTAAAGAAATATTTTATTATTAATACCAGTTATATCACCGACCCGCCATCGCCAGTGTGGGTCAGTGCGTTGAGGCGCCGCGCACTGGGTCGGGGAGGTACAACGGGACGGGGCTAGAGACCTCGTAGCCGTGCACCGGTAGTCATGACTGAGGTGTCCCGCAATCATATAGGGACAGTCCCCAATCTCTGCATCATAAACTAAACATTACACAAACAAAAATACATTTATCAAACATAGCACCAAAAATAACTAGTTTCTCAGACGAATGGCAACACAACTTGAATAGGATTCGGGCAGGACACAATTTATTCACCTTCTCTCATGATTCACACTGCCAACTGTGTTAAGCACGGGGACGGTGGTGCGTGGTTTGTAGCTTACCGGATCGAGAGAGAAAAAAATCATTTATATCGTAAGGAACTTTGAAAAAATAGTCCCAAAATTTGTTTGTTAGTAATACTGAGCAATAAACTAAGAATTACAAACAAATGCATAAGCAAATCATTAAGACTGCTTGGAATCTAAAGCTAAAGATTGATAGGTTGCTCACTTAGCTTCTCAAGTGCACTATTATTTTGTCACTGGTTTATAAATAAGAATAAACTTTTTCAACAAATCAAATATAATTGCCTAGTGAAATAGAATGTAAAAATGTCTAAAAGATAACAAGATCAAATTATACGAAATCATTCAGATTAAACAGATCAATATCAAAATCCATCAACACGTGGTCAATCTTTCACGAAAGTATGTTCTAGAGCAATGGTTCTCAATTATTTTTTCCCGAGTACCACTGCAAGAAGGAGCTCAACCGCGCGTACCCCTTACAGCTGAAATGATAAATAAATGAATTCGCTCATCCCAGTAGAGTGCTTCTCACAACCACAGGATTACAATAATATAATTGACACAAACACAGTTTATCTTAAAATATATTTGGGTGATAGTAATGTTTCTTTTCGCGGATAAAATTGGATTTTTTTCAATTATTTTAGTGATCACCTTAGCCAAGAGACTACCGCGCGTACCCCCTGAAGAAACCTCACGTACCCCTGGGGGTACGCTTACCACTAATTGGGAACCACTGTTCTAGAGTATTAACAGACAAGTCAATATTAGTTGTTGGGCAAATTGCTAAGAATTTTACAGATGCCATAACACAAGTTAGTACAAAGTTACGAGTAAATCTACAAAATTTCATCAGAGGTGCAAATGAAGTAGTGTGATTTCATCAGAGGTGCGAATGAAGTAGTGTGCAACGAACTATTTAAGCAAATGAACTGAAAATAGTAACGCACTTTGACGTACACCACCTCACTAATCTTGTAATTTATTATTAAAGCATATGTTTGTCATTAAGTTATTAAGGTCATATATAGTAAGTTGGTATTAAAGTTTTTCAAGGTCACAGGTAGTCAAACCAGACTGAAGGAAGTAAAGGAGGATCTGGTTACTAAGTAAAAAACGTTGATGAAAAGAAGATGTCTTGGGAAGCTGAAATTAATATGACAAACCAATCCTGGCGATATGGATATAAAATTATAAATTGGAGTATTGAAGAAAATAAGCCCGAGGTCAATGAAGAAGGAACATTATAAATGAATTGCACTGCTTATGTTTTAAATTGAATAATATATTGTAAAAAGAACAATAAGATAAGTAAATGATAAGTGTTTTCTTTTTGTGAAAGTTAATAAACCTTGTGTGTTGATCTTAGAGAAGTAATTTTACTTTACTTAAAATACAGTATATTTTAAGGAGTGGTATTATACCCAGTGTTGGGTATAGAGGTAAATAAGAAGCCACCAGCAACATTAAGCATGTCTATACACATACAGGCTACCCAGGAATGAAAGGATAATCCTGCAACCGCAGACAGGTCATGTCATGTCTTACTATATGACAAAATATTATTTTAGTAAAAGTCACACCATTTTAGAGATATTGATTTTTTTTTTTCGAAACATTATTCCATGCCATTTCCACAAATTAAGACTTTTTGAAGCTGATTTTTTTTAAATTTACTCAAGGACGTTTGAGTCATCTAAAACAATGTTATTTTTTTTTTAAGTTTAAAAAACTTTTTTTTTTAAAAAAAAAAAGTTATTTTCGTCATTTTTTTACTACGTGTTTAAAATGCACAATGGTATTTTTAGCAGATTGAACTACCGTAAAACAATCTTTTTAAAGGAAGTATAAACTAATTATACAATTTAAGATTTTTATAAGGTTTTTTTAACGTTTAAAGAAAAAATAATGTTGTTTTAGATGACTCAAATATATTTGAGTAAATTTTTTTTAAAAAAATCAGGCTTAATTTGTAGAAATGGCATGGAATAAACTGAACGAAGTCACATGTTTCGAAAAAATATTAAAAAGATCAATATCTCGAAAATGATGAGATTTTTACTAAAATAAAATTTTGTCAGATAGTAAAAAATGATGTGACCTATCTGGGTTGCAGGATTATCCTTTCATTCGTGGGTAGCCTGTATATTCCAAGCAGACAAATACGAAATTTAGTATAAATCCAGTCATTTTTGTTCGATAAGAATTCTGTAATTTGCATAGTAACACATACAGGAAGGCTAAGGTACAAAATGATTGAGACAGTAAAAATGATGTTCAGCTATTGGTGGTTGTCTTTTCTCTAGGACATCGTGTTATCGAGGTGAGCCTTGAACCTTGCATGCCGCTTCCTGGTGAGCGCAATATCACGCGGATGACCTAAGAACAACGCTTCCGCTATGGAATCGCACCCGAGGTTGTTGGTGGCCCGAGACGATGTGTAAATCGATAGTGGTGCTGCGAGATGGGCTGGGCGCGGCAGCAGAAAGGAACCTGTCCCGAGACCGCTTTCTACTGTGCGGTCTCTCTTTCGTCTTGTTTTGCCTGCTGTCCGGTCCTACGCACAGCCCTGCGTCCAACACGTGCCACAGGAAAACTCAGTCCACACTGCAGCAGAAAAATGCTTATTCTAAGTACTGTTCAAACAAAAATTTCGCAACTTTCTCTACAAAACAGCTCTTCATTTTATCTCTGAATGATGTAAGATAAAAAGAAACAAAACGTTGAGGGTGAGTTCGAATCCCCGTCTGCCATCCAGATAGTTACCAAAAATCACTCCTGGAAAATGCCATAATGGTTCCTTCAGAAGGCCAACTCCAGATTTCGTCCCATTGCTTGACCCCTGTCCTTTCCCTCCTCTAATGTTATCGACGCCGACGAGATGTAAAGCCAGGGGCAAAATAACTAAATAAATAAAATCATACAAAATGACTTGTAAAACGACATTCATATAATCTCTTCGGCCTCCTCCCTTATCAGTTTTCAGTAATCAGTACGACGGTTGTCCGAAAAGTTCATGGCCTGAATATAATGCGCATGAGTAGAAAGATAAGTTGTGGTCATTTTCAATATAGCCCCCTCAGAGCGCTACATTCTTCCTCCAACGACTGTATCTACACTTTAATGACATCCGCGTAAAAGAATTTCCGCAGTGTGTCAAAAGATGAAGTGACAGCAGATATGTCAGACAGAAATTTTTTAAAGCATGGATCAAATTGACGTCTGTGGGCCCAGATAGCTTAAAAGAGGGATTTCGGTATCAACTAAAACCCATAATCATGAATTGCAGCCATGGTAACGAGAGACTTGTGACCGTGAATTTTTGCTGATGAAACAGCATCTTTTTTTTGACAAGTTATCTCTTTTCTTTTCGATAATAATTGCTCACAGTGTGCGTAATATTTCTCCGTCATGGCTTTACCTTTTTTCCTGGATTCTAGAAGAAGAATCCACGCCTTTGGCTGAGGTGATTGTAGTTCCGTGATGGTGTCCGGTGCCTGGCTCTAATCCGGCAATGGAAGAAATTTTCATCATCATGACTTGGCCGACAGGTGGTGATACATAATTCCTAATCACCAGAGACCAGACCTCTCTGAAACGAGAATGGATTGAGGACATACAATACTGTTAATGATGATTCGTCAATCGGATGAGTACATTAAGCATTGTGGCTCCCCCCTCCCCTTATGTCTTTCGAAAAAGTGGACTTGAATGAGTCGAAAACGGTTTTCATTCTTCACATTCCAGAAAAGACACGATACTGAACTTACACATATCATAGTCATCCGCACAAAACAGTAAATAGTACGCACACTTTCATCATTTGGAAATGCTAGAGGAAACCACCACATTTAAAATTTTCGAGGAAAGCAGCCTTTAAGGAATAACTTTCTTCAGGACAGCCAGATCACCAAGTCCGGGTCGTCGTGTGAAGAAGGTACGTATTATCAGAAGCAGTTCTATATCTACATCCATACTCTGCAATTCACAAATATTGTGGTTGCCAGAAGTTGCTTTGGACCAAAACTAAGTCTGGGCATTCCAATCCCGAATAGTCCGAGGAAAAAAAAGAATACATACAGGATGTTACAAAAAGGTACGGCCAAACTTTCAGGAAACATTCCTCACACACAAACAAAGAAAATATGTTATGTGGACATGTGTCCGGAAACGCTTACTTTCCATGTTAGAGCTCATTTTATTACTTCTCTTCAAATCACATTAAACATGGACTGGAAACACACAGCAACAGAACGTACCAGCGTGACTTCAAACACTTTGTTACAGGAAATGTTCAAAATGTCCTCCGTTAGCGAGGATACATGCATCCACCCTCCGTCGCATGGAATCCCTGATGCGCTGATGCAGCCCTGGAGAGTGGCGTATTGTATCACAGCCGTCCACAATACGAACACGAAGAGTCTCTACATTTGGTACCGGGGTTGCGTAGACAAGGGCTTTCAAATGCCCCCATAAATGGCGGTGAATCGAGGAAGTACAGTACATACTAACGAAACTAAAATGAGCTCTAACATGGAAAGTAAGCGTTTCCGGACACATGTCCACATAACATATTTTCTTTGTTTGTGTGTAAGGAATGTTTCCTGAAAGTTTGGCCGTACCTTTTTGGAACACCCTGTGTTAGCATTAGTACGGCATATTATTTCTCTAATCTTATCTCTCCTGTCATTACAACCTAAGTAGGTTGGTGGACGAAGTATTTCATTGCACTCGTGAATGAAAGTAGAATTTCGCATATCCGTCTACAAATTCAGACGAAACCGACATCGTCTGTGTGACAGGCAAACCGAGTCCAGTTTATGTATCATTTCTGTGATGCTTTCGTAAGGGCTGTAGCAAGCAATCACGAATCGAGCGGCTCTCCTCTGTACTTTCTCTAACGTGTCAATCAATCCTTGCGATAAGGATCCCAAACTCCACAATAATTCAGTTGTGGACGCACAAAAGTTTTATAAGCTGTTTTCTTTGTATGAGCGTTGCGGGTTTCTTCAAAATCCAACCCCACCTTGCGAATTCTGAAAAAGCCCTTACAGAAGGCAACAGTCCTATTTGCAATGCATTGTTTGTAGCTTTGATTATGAATTAAAGAGATAGTCGCAGATCTATTCCGTGATAAGTCGTTATAACAAAATCTACTGGACAGTCTCTAAAGATAAATCCATTTTCTGCTTCCCAAAGTAGGCCCTTTTGTATGTGGGGACTGGTAGTGTACGGGTCCAAACATTTGATCCAGGTGGGGCAGCGACACCATTGGAGCGCTTCGGAGCGGTCGTGCACTACGATGTCGCTCTGCGAAGCTTGGACGAGTGTGTGGGAACCAATGCTCTTCAGAGACACAAAATTGCTGACGGTTGGTGTGTGGGGGAACACACACTAGGAGCTTGCCTTGTAGAGCATGGCCCGGTGGCCGGCCGACAGCTTTGTGCTGCTGGTCGGTTGCTGGGAGGCGTGCGCATAGGGCAATCCAGCGATGTTGCTCGGTTGCTGCGGCTTCCGCCTTCCCCTGCGTGGTACGGGCGCACGTGGGATTAGCAGAGATGCTTAAGCTACACGGCCTGGTTTTGGAAGGGTCTTCGCCCTGGTCGTGGCAGGCGCTGGCTCCGCGCGCCTCCCCGTGGGCACGCTTAATGGGTGGCGAAACGCGCCTTGCTCACCGTCCCCGCTGTAATGGCCGGTAGTTCGGAAGAATTTATATCCTGCGGCGGTGGTGGATACTGGATGGTGGGTGGTTGGGGGTTATCTGGGAGGGATTTGAAGGATGTCAATCTAGTTGTTCCCTTTGACAGGACCCACAAACCCACTGCTCTGTCTCTGACCTCGTCTGTCACCACCAACTAAAACACCGCGTCCACATTTTCCTGAGTGATTGCTTTCCTGCGCACAGTCTTCCCAGCACGAATTTGTTACAGAGCGTGGGGGGTGAGCAGTAACACTCTGGCCTGCATCCGGGAAGACCCAGGTTCGAATCGCCGTCCAGGCACTCAGATTTCGATTTTCCATGGCGGTTTCTTCGCGTTCTTTGTCTCCAGTCCTTTGGCGCCTCTAATGATGTCGAAGAGGTGTAAAGCCATAAAAAAACAGAATTTTTTCTTCTTCATATCATTCGCTTCCAAAACCTGTAACGAAACAAAGGTTCATTTCAAGATGTAATTTTGGACAATTTTTTCCAAAGAAATGAAATGCAGTTTTAGCAAGGTTTCATTCTTCTGGCCAGGTTACCAGCTAATGGGACGACGCTTTCAATAATTCGTAATGTAGGTACTGCTAATGTTTTAATAACTACCCAAATGAAATGTTTGTATAAGACAAGTAAGGTGCAGATTACTATCGTCATGATGTCATGGACGTTGGTTGATACCATTCATCCCACACAAAGCACTAAGAAATTAGAGATTGATTACTCCTATCGTCTTCTCAAAACACTGTCATTAGGTGCCAACAAGTAACAATACAAACTTATATATTTCCTTCTGTACATTTCCATCAACATTGCGGTCAATACTTAGGTGCAATAGGTAAGTGTTATTCCCGAGTTTAATATCATTTCACCAACTACAAACGCGTTTTCAAAATTATTAAAAAAGGGATCCTTAATTAGTTTCTTAAATAGAAGATACCCAAATCGAGCCCATAACAGTATCATTATCACTCGTGTTTTCTCTTTCATAACTTTGTTTTCGTATGGGCTTACGCCTCGTCAACTTACAGATCGTTAGTGGCTGAAGAGAACCAGGCGCAAAGAATAGGAAGGAATTGGGCTGTAGCCTGTAGAAGGAACCATCCTGACATTCGCCTGGAGTCATTTTGGAAAGCCATGGATAACCGAAATTTGCATAGCCGGGCAAGGATAAAATACCTTCACACCAACGGTGATAGACTGCAGCCCTTTAAATTGCACTGAAATGTACTGGAAACGCTAAAAAGTGACTGTTTTAAATAAAATGATTCAGCATAGAAATTAAACTAACAATGCGATCACTTCTAGCATTTAAAAGGCGACAGCTGAATTAGGAAGCTACGTTTTATTGTATCCACTAGTTTGGACCGTGGGAAGTATAAAATTCCCATGTTCAAACTTGATCGTGGCCTGACTGCATACAGGCAAATGCTGGGGCGGTCCCCAAGACCCGCCTCAAAAAATTAATATACATGACACAAACAAAAACTGGAAGTTAACGTAGGACATACTAATTACACGGTTCACCGACAGATGACGACCACAAAACTTTGTATTACCAGGACGAAAATGGAATACGATATAAAATACTTAGCTCACTCCACAACCTGAATATTGGTTGGATAATATTGTAGGAGACATGCAAAGCTTGTATGTCGAAGGTAGGGCGACCAGTTTCTTTCCTCCGTTACCTACTGGTTAACTTGGAATCAGAACCATGGGGCGTGCTGCGATAGAATCTATATTAATATTATAAATGCTAAAGTACCTCTGTATGTCTGTTTGTTACGTTTCTTGGGCTAAACGGCTACTCCAGTCGTGATAAAATTTGACAAGGAGATGCTATCTGACATTAGGATGGACATGGGATACTATATTCTGTATAGATAATAACATATTGTCATTAAATTATGAAAACTATCTGAACTGTGAAAGACAAACGCATAGTATCTATATGTTTTTGTAATGCGTAACTTTAAATTGCAATGGTAGCGTAGCGCAGTGGTAACGTGTTTGCTTCGTAAGAAAACTTCCGTGTGGCTTCGGGTTCAAGCTCCAATGGAACCAAAAATTTTATGAATTGTTTATCATAGTTTGAGCCAAGCCTGGGATTTTGTAGTAAGGATACAATGTTCTGGCAAATCTTTGGCGTTAGAAAAGTGCCCTAAGCGTTTACTTTATTCACGCTATATGTGTTTACCGATATACCGAAATACTTTGTATCATTAGGAACGTAATAGGATACTTTTTTCCGATATGAATAAATGAGACAGGTCCGATGGTAGAATGGTATATCGATAGCGTTCCCGTAATATTATGCTGACATATCTTAGGTAACTTTCAGCTTTGTGTATCCAATTCTAGATACCAAAATTCTAAATCCACGCGTACAAAGTCGCGGGTAACAACTAGTACTGTATATGAACAAAGCAAAGTTTGTAAATATTCCTAGTCGCACCTTGAGTTTTGAAGGCGAGATCCTTAATCTCTAAACTACGAGATTAGACGAGGAGACATAATATGACGATGATAAAATAAACGATGTGGTCGGAGGCTTCCGCGGCCGGTAGTTCTCTCTTGGCTGTCCTGGTGACGCCACGTCGTGATTTGTAGTTCAGACGTTCTGCGGTCTTCTTTCTGGACACAAACTGTGTTGGTTGCTGTTATTTACCAGTGGCCCTCTGCCCGTCTAGGGGACTCTAGAGCAAGGATGGCCAATCCGCATTGGCATTAGAAAATATTTGCATCACAAAACCTCTTTGTACGCAATATTTGAAGTGAAAATATGATCATCCTTTTGACGGAATGTTTCCCAATAGCTACTTATTCTAGAACAAAGTTTATCACTGTCTCTGTGATATGTCGTGCCGCTATCTAGCGGTGTGCGATCACTATTTATCGACGCCAGTGAAGCCTAGCGGCTTGATTCAGAACTATAACATCCCCATGACCTTGGTTGTTCATGATTTTGCCATTTAAGGGTTGAATTTCCAAAAAAATCCATTCTTAATTAACGACGTTACCAAAGCGGAAAACTTAGATTTTAAAATTATACCTCATTTATCGATTTTGGTTAAGTTTGAAAGGAGAAAGATAGCTTGTCACAAAAAAAACTCCTTTAAAAATAATATATATGATGATATCGTACCTGGTGAGGTCATATTTGAAGTTTCTGATTAATAATGTTTTAGAGATATACCCCGTAACAAAAATGGTCTACAATTGACAACATTGACGGGCGCTCTCGTTTTTTAACAGTTAAAGGTCTGAGTAATATATCTTAGTCCTGTATTTCATTAGATCTAAACAACTATATCTCACACGTTACAGTAAAAAAATGTTCGTACTATTTACTTTCGTGAGAATACAAATTTTCAACTTTAAAATACGATTTTCACGCACAGCACATGAAAATCTGAAGTTTGAAACATTTTCGGTTCAAAAACGAAAGGCCTGTGACAGACATACGTACATCGGGGTGACAGCAATAGAGCTCCGTTTCTCTCTGGCAGGTAATTATATAATCCGAAGCACGTTTGACCTGCACCGTTGGCTCAGATTGTTGCGACACCGTGATGGTGTCCGGCGCTGACACGGGTTAGCTGACTCGAGTCCTGGTGGTAGTGGTGGAACAAATTTTAACCATCATGACTTGGCCGGCAGCGTGGGTAAGGTGGTGGTGGACAATTTCTAATCACCAGATTGTGCGCCAAATTCCTGGGTTAAATCCCAACCTTCCGTATGGAGGGTGGTTATACTACACTGTTGATGGTGATTCGTGCGTTGGAGAGGGACGTTAAGCCTGGCGGCCCCACGGTATCATTCGGAAGAGTAGGCCTGTGTGGGCCGGCACTGGGTTTCGTCGTCTCCCTTCTTTCATCTCTCATCCACAACACAAACAACACACTTTCTCAGTCATCCAAACTTACAATAACACAAACACTGTCACACTGCAGAAAGCAGCACGTTGTCTGGAGGAGTGAACTTCCCCCATGGTAACAGCCTGCGCTCAGATTCGGGCAAGACATTCGTAAGAAGAAGAAGAACGTTGGAAACCTCTCCACTGATATTTCCATTAGTGGTTTATACAATCTGTTCACGCATTCATGTTACGTTTTAGACATAGTATCCGCCATTCGTGTGAATGAAATAAAATATGTAAGCGACTCATTCACGACTGCTGGGGGCATCCATAAATTACGTGAAGTGTTTTTCCGGACCCCCCCCCTCTGGTGAGACTTTGTGAGATCTGGTCCCCCCCCCCCCCCGCTATAAATCGCCCTGGTAACTTTTTGTTTTTTTAGGTCACCCTTCCAAAGCCGGTTACACCCCCAATTTTCGATGAAAAATCCCCCTAAAATCGACTTTCGCGTCATTTGTAGACCTTTTTTTCTTTTTTTTTAACGCTACAGTTCCAAAAAATTTAGAAAACCTCACGTGAGATTTCCGTTGACCCCCCCTCCCCCTTGGTGAGATTTCGCCGGACGCCCCCCCCATTTCACCTCACGTAATTTATGGACGCCCCCATACAACTTTTCCTGCTTCAGCTTCAACAAGAAAACTGTTCACAGAATAATGGAAAAACGTGTGAGTTCGATAACAATAAATTTTTTTAGAGATGGTTAGTACAGTTTAATTAGCCACATTAAAACAGCGCCGTATAACATCGGTACAATGAATATCACTGGCACTATTTAATTCCACCACAGTGGTGATACGGGGTCTGTATATTATATGGATCGGTTTGAGTCAGACGTAGCTGTTCGTGGTGTGATTCATAGTCTCGTGTCTACTGAGTTTATCACGGGCACGACGGGATGAGTCCGCTGTATACGTCACGCCGATAATCTTGTTCGCTGGAATTCGATTGTCTGGTGTATTATCATACTTAAAATAACATTGGCACTCTAAATTCGGTAATTTTTAAGTTGATTAGATACTATAAAATTTGTAGAGTTGATATCTGACACCGAAAATTATTGCAACTATTGTTTTTTTAATTGCCTGCCATAATTAGGTAGTTGTGAATACTCTGTTTAAATCGCTTCTGATGGTGCGTGAGGTATGTGAATCAGTATCGATACATTGAGAATTTATTTTTTCATTTCTCAAACCTCTGACCATACTTTTCAATAACCATGCGTTCTAAAGTCATTTTCGGCATCCTAGATATCTCTGTTCTATTATATCAGTATCAGTTGCCTTAAATTGTAATGGGAGACATATAATTTAGAAAAAAAAAATGAACCTCTTCATTTGCTCCTATTGTCGACATCCTGAATTGATAGACTTCTAACATATTTTACCTGTAGTCGACAAACTTTCCATAAATACGACCAAGGTCAGAAAATAACAAGAGTGGACCAAGGGTATCGAAAGGAAAGTTGAAAGAAACAGCATGGCACAAGTGGAAGCAATTCCAGAATTAGATGGAGTCCCATAGGGATCAACACAGGTCCAACAACGTGTGAGGCCGTAGGGGATAATGTAGACTCTGAGAAGCAACTCTGCACCAAGTTCCTTCATAAAATAATAATAATAACAAAAACGTGTCAGGTAAAGTAATAATATCATTCTGAACTATATGTCAACTTTACATAAAGTATTTAACAGGTGATGAATTTCGCTATATCCGTATTACATAATATACATAACTACAGGCTATTAAATACATCAGACGTGCCGAAGACCGACAACTAGGGCTGCCAACCGGCCGGTTTTCGACCTGACTGTCCGGTTCTACAGTAAATTACTTTCCTTTCTCCTTCCTGGAACGTCCATAGGAATTTTTGTAGGCTTTTCCACTGGTTGTTAACATTTCTGTATTATCCATTAAAGCAAAAAGTAATAAGATATTCAGCTGATACAAAAACATTTCGGTTATTGGGGAATTAATACTAGCCACGATTTAAGCTGTTACATTATTGCCAATCAAGAAAATTGATGTCACGGCCAGTATAATGGTTAATGTGATTCGTTTCATTTCTCTCTTGTTTTACTGTAATTTTTCACAGTACACGTTTTATTATCAATTGTTTTTGTTGCTGTGAGTAGTTTTTTTTTTCCACGGACCCGTCTGATACGTAACTGTTTCACTGACGTCAACTGCTAGTAGCTGCATTGACGTTTCATCAGGCTTTGTAGGTCATATACGCAACAGGGCTGTAAAAGTAACGGGTTCGTCGCCTGACTCGAAGTACCGAATCGTTACTCACAAATTCATTTCGTTACTCGCATGTTTCGTTACTCGCATTTGTCGTATAGATACGAACACGTTCCAGCTCCCACAAGTAACTAATTTATACATTATCATAAGACTCATTACTTATTAACTAAAGATACTGAATTTATTGACAATGTTTTGAACAAATTTGTACAACAACCTAGGTGCTTTAAGTTATTATTCAAAGAGTGAATGCAAGTGCACCCCCCTCCCGGCGCCCTTGTTTTTTTTCGTAAGATCCATGTGCTAATTACTTTACTTTAAGTTTTGTCCAAACAAACAATTTACCTAAACTTATTTTACTAAATAAACAATTTACTTAAACTTTACCAAGTACGAACGAAGTCGTCCGCGATGCGATGCGATGCTTCATGCTAGTGTTCGATTGTACCGAAAGTAACGAGTAACGAATCGATACGATAGTAACAAAGTTATCCCGTACACGGCGCGACTCGATACAATGCTTCATGCTATTGTTCGACTGTACCGAAAGTAACGGGTAATGATTCGAATGTAACGGGTATTGATTGGTTTAGTAACGAATACTTACGGGTACAGAATTTCTCGTTACTTTTACAGCTCTAATACACAACAGTCTACTCCACTCTGAAGCACGCAATTAAATGTCCGTGGTGTAAAGGAGAAAACGTCCCTGACCCTGCACTTACGGAACGTCCATAAACTACGTGGCTCGGTTGGGGGAAGAGGGGTTGGTTGGAAAGCTACGCTGAACTACGTGGGGGTATTGGGGCTCCCGAACCAGGCCACGTAACTTTCAATTTATATTATTTGTCTCAGTTAAAATGAGGTACAGAACACAGCAGCATGTAAATATTTATTACCGTCATTTAATTATATCCGTATGCAATTTACGATAGTTTCACACAATGAAGCAATACAAAATGTCATCTGGAATCAATAGGGGAAAAAGCTATGTGCTTCGTGGAGGGGGGAGAGGAGGGGGTAAAGGCAAAATCCACGACGGGTTACGTGGAAAGTGGAGGGGGGAGGATTTACATTAGGCCTAAATTTAGCTAAATTTAGTTTATGGAAGCTCCCTTAAAACGTCATCTCTTTGCACCGATTTTTATTTATTTATTTATGTATTTTTTAAATGTCAACAGATAAATACCCCCTTATTATTTTCCTGTTCAGTTCGTCTTTTGTCCTATCAAGCTCTTGACATTTTCCGAAGTTCTCTCGAACTCGGTAATAAGAGCACTCGCTTTTAAATAGTTGAATGATTCATGCTAAACCCTAGGCATTCCAGTAGCAGGCGCTTTGAAGCTCGGTCGTCTGCCTTGATTCTACTTGTTAAATGCTGTACAGAATTTGGTTCCTCCACTTCTTGTTCTTATTTTACAATCTTATCACCTGTGGATAGCATGAAATAATTTACTGCTTCCTTCTTCATTCTCACTAGTTCTTCATGTTCTCTATTTCATTTTTGTTCTCTCCAAGCGATTTTTATATGTTCAGCTCCGATCTTTTTTACATTGGTGACTGCATTCGAACCATCTTTTCTTTAAGATTAATTTTTGCTGCGTTCTTTTGAATTACTGTACCGACGGGTTTGTGTTTTGATATTTTCAAAATGACGCATTTCAGAATACAATAACCTCTGTTAATAGGTCGTCAAGGCAAACAAAAAGCTGATGGTGACACTTAGAAAAAATAGTCTTGTTACTATGGAAACTAAAAATTTTGCTCGGTAAGAATTTCCAGTGGAAACAATCCAGCGAGTATTTCCGGTTAAAGATCAACTGATTATCTATGCTGGTGAGATACGTGCAAATGTGCGAAGTATGTTTGAAAACTCCATATCTCAATGAAAGGTGTATTTAATATTTTTATTATATTTGTAATCTACAAATGTAAATATCGGCATAAACTATTAATTATAATAAATAAAAAAGCTTATTTTACTGAATTAAATAAAATATTTTTGACTACAAGTTGTCATATTTAAACAAAACCATGGAAAAACAGAATAAGAAACGAAAAAAGTAGTTTTTCTTAGAAACCATGGTGCCTGTTAAAACATTAACACCGATCACTGAGGTCGTAGATACTTACTTCAACTCTTCAGACATAGTTAAAAAAAAAAATACGGTGAAGAATGTGTTTTAAATCTGATTTAAAATGTTGAAATAATTAACATAAAACAGAATTTGAATGATTGCGACGTTGCAATAGACTTGGAAATTTTCTTACACTCAAAGTTAAGAATACCCGTATTATATTATTCCAAGTAGTTCAAACAGTTTTTCATACGCTATTGGAAGTTCGTATAGAGAGATACAGGCAAATTTAATTGAAATGCAATTATTAGAACAAGGTTTAAAACCGAGAAATCTGCTACTGTATTTCTGCACAATAATTTCAGAACACCGTGAAACTTTTCGGGACAGTTTAGCAATGCAGTTACGTGAAAACTATTATTCTACCACCATGTTGCAGAAATATGAATCATTACACGCAACGTCCTTGTGTAACTTGTAACAGGCGCGGTGCGATAATTGAACTGGACTTGTAGGCCTATCAAATAATGTTTCGTGACATCTAGTAGAGTAGGAACAGCAATGTCATTCACTCGTAATCAGAGTTCAGGCTGCCTTATTTGTATTTTACGAATGGTGGACAGATACATGAACTATCACTCCCCAAACAATGTCCATTGTTCATCCAACTGTAAAAGAGCGATAATAATTTCATGTGTTTTTAAGTTGCGGCGCATTCCGTCGTTGTCTTGATTGAATCTACGGCTTATAGTGGACTCGAGCTACGGAAAACACCAAATTTGTCAATCAAAAATAAAACACTGATTAAGGTGTGGTTAACGGCCTGTAAAAAATTCGGCAGTATTATGTATTCCAACACGTAGACAGTACCTTATAACTTTTATTTATATATGTTATTTTCAAGCAATATAAATGCGAGTTTTCTTAGTCGCAAGCGGTCAGTGAAAGAAAGATACGCTAAAAACATTCCTAATACCATTGATATTAGTTACAAGAAGCAATACCTGAACTTTTACACGTATCTGTTGCTAAGGCTGTAAGACTACACGTGTATTCGATACTATTATTAACGATAGTACTCTAATCGAAGAAAATTATTCACGCTGTGTTGTTTGCTTCACACTTAATTAGTATCTTGAGAAGTGGAGAGGAGTCCTGCCTCACACTATGGGTCTTTCTAACATACGACAAGATTTGAAAAAACTGCGATACAATGAAGGAATATTGGTAGAAATTTGAAAGTTATAGATTACGCACAGCGAGGAATGATATGTCTTTGTTTGAAGTTATTGATTAACTGCACATCTTGGTACCATATCAACTGTTTTGCTAAGGATACGTGGACAGCGAGCGGTGAATGTGTCTCGAAGACTAACAAAACCCACTGACAACGAACTATGGAATATCAACGAACGACGATAAGCACGAATAACTGGTTAACATAAACAAATAAAATTACTCGTATCAGATGTAAGGCCCCGACAGTGATGGGAGCGACAGAGCATTGGGACCGTGCACAAACTACGTGGCTCGGTCCAGGGGAGGGGGAGGAGGGATTGGCTGGCAGGCTACGCTGGGCTACGTGGGGGGAGGGGGAGTTCCGAGCCAGGCCACGTAGCTTTCCTTTAATAACATTTTTCACAGTTAAAATGAGGAACAGAACACACAACAGCATGTGAATATTTATTTCCTTCAGTTAATTATCTCCGTATGTAATTTTCGATAACAGAAACAGTACAAAATGTCTTCTGGAATCAAGCTACTTGCTACGTGGGAGGGAGGGGGAGGGGAGGGGGAGGTGAGGCAAAAGCCACGTAGGGCTACGTGGGGGGGGGGGGAAGGTTCACAGGAGGCCAAAATGGAGCTACGTGGTTTATGGACGCTCCCATTGCAGAGTATTCAAACACCAAGAATACGCCAGTGCATCACGAAGTGTGGAGACACGGTGTGATAGCAGATACTACACGACTGCGATGGACAGTTCAGCCTCAGAACAGGTTTTAGCACAGCAATGAAACACTGCAACCGGTGCGGCATTGCCTGCCTCCACAATACGATGACCGTCTGCTTCCTGAGACATACTTTCACGTCTCAATCAGCAATGTTTGTTCATTCATAATATGTTCTTTTTTAGTATTAACCCTTCTTAAAGCCTGCTTGCAATGACGTCCGCATACACACTAGAGTAGCGCTTCCCAATTTACTTTTGGGCACGGAACCCTAACTGATCATACATTTTTGGGCGTGTCCGCATTTTTATAAGCGTAAGCAGAAAAACCAGTCTAGCATCGGCATGTCATCACAAACGGATGCAGAACCATGATAGCCTTCTCACGGCGAAGCTATGACTATTTTCAATGAACATTTTATTTAATTCTTGGACGGAACACGGAACCTTTGTGACCCTTTCACGGTACCCCAGGGTTCCGCGGACTACCATTTGGGAACCACTGCACTAGACGGTATAGTGGTATGATACTTTTCCTCGGAGCTTCGTGAACGCTGAAGGTCAAATTTGATGATGTTGGGCTCCATTGAGACAACCGAAATGAGATAGTTCTCTACAATTTCTTGGCTAGGAAAGTTATAGATGCAGAAGTTATACTAATACTAGTTCTATATGTAAGCTGAAAAATGACTAACCACATGATTTTAGTCGAGCCAATGGCTCTTCTCTTGCAAATTCCTTTGCCAGACATTTTTAGTAAAATAAAAAAAGAATATAGTCGACAAACTATAATCTACCTAACACGAACATGATCACTTGGAGGTGTCCCACTGGAGTCTTGCTGTAGTCGGTGCTCGCCTGACTCTAGAATACCATACAAAGTCTCTTCAGTATGGTGTCATGACTGGGGTTCGGATCTTTATGACCAAAAAAATAGAGAAATATGCAGACAAATATGACCCTCAAAATGGGTAAATATGGCATAAAACAAACAAAATATGACCAAACATTTAAATTTACTATACATTAAAACATACTCAATTATGCTTCATTTATTTTATCTAGTATCGTCGTTTTCATGTAGACAGCATAATTTGCTTCCGTGCACTCACTGCACGATTGGGAAATTAAATTTTAAATTGTTTTGTTGAAGTCGCTTTAATTTCAAATAATTTACGAAATAGAACTCATTCATCTGTACTTAAATACTCGTCTCTAAATTCCCTTACGTTACTTCGCACTTTCAGAAAAGTTTGTTTTCGGCATGGCGGTAGGTCTACTCACTGATCCATTGTAGATTTAACGATAACTGAGGATATTTCATTGAGATATTGATTGACGCGGATCGACACTGGCATGCTTCTGCTGCATTGTCGAGATTAAAAGGCGGGCGGAACATTACGTTTAGAGAGTGATTATAATGTATAACTTTAACTCTTGACTGGTGATTTCTGACCGCAGTGAAAATTAGTTCCTCCCTACCCCCCCCCCCCCCACACCTGCAAGTACAGTTTTTTGAACAATTATCTTAATTTCTTCTCATCTATATCTAGTGAATTCCCGGTAATATTAAAAAATTTCAGATTTTTTCCTCAAAGTGACCATAAATATTTTCGAAATATCATCAAAACTAGGAAAATTGTCTGAATATGTATTTATATGCTATATAAAATACATTTAAATACAATAAGAAACGTTGAATCGATGTTTAATTCAGGATTTCAGCTCAAAAAGAAGACAGGAAAAAAATATGTCTTGATCTAAAGATCCGAACCCTAATCATGACGTACAGCATATCTTAAAGGCTTCAAAAGACAGTGATGTTTTCAAATTACGGTTGTGGTATTCTTTTGAATATTTCACTCCATTTCTACAATTAAATCAGTAATGTATGGTATAAGGGTCATTGGGCTTTCGCGATGTTATAATTATCACAGGTTTACTTCATCCATCACTTTTCTCACTATCAATTTTAAGTATCATTCTCTTGCGAATTCTCTTCGCAGCTTAGACGCAACAGACAAGTCTGTCGACACCATACTGCCAATCTTAAATACAATATGTAACACTTTTTTTTACTATCTCAGAAAATTATCTTATTAACAATAATTTCTATATCAGCCAATACGAGGGTTGCTATTTATATTTCTGGCCTAAACAAATGTTTATGATCGAAATTGGCTTCATTGTTTCTCAAAATATTCTCCGTGAAGATCAATTCACTTTTTCATGCGTTTGAACCAATTTTCGAAGCACTTTTCCACTCCGATGGAGGTAACTCCAGAACATGCGTCTTGAATGTATCAACCGCTTCTTCGGGTGTCGAAAATCGTTGACCACGTAATTTGTTTTTGATGTGCGGGAATAAAAAGAAGTCATTGGGTGCCAAATCAGGGCTGTACGGCGGATGACCCATCAATTCGCCGTTTTGACTGGTCAGAAATTCTTTTGTTTGATCCGATGTGTGTGACAGCTCGCATTGTCGAGATGAAGAATTATTCGCCTCTTCTTCGAATTTTCCGAATTTCTCCAGACTTCTGGTAAACAAATGGTCGTGTACCATTCAAAGTTGACCGTCTTACGTTGCTTGTCATACTAATCCCCAAAGATGCCTCAATCACACATGACGATCTTGTTTTATCTGTTCACGCACAGCATCGATATTTTCTGGCACAACAACCGATTTTGGACGGACCCTGAGGGAATTCGTCACTGAAGCGAACTTCGGCCATGATTGAATTCGTTATACCAGTTTTTTACAGTGCTATATGATGGTGCTTTATCGCCGTATAAAGAATTAAGTTCATTGATAGTTTGATACACTCTTGTCTTGATAATCCACGTCGAAAGTTGTGAAAAATAATCGCAAGATAACGTTCACGAGTTAATTCCATTTTTCGCCCGAGATGAATTTTTAAAGTTACTGTAAACAGCAAATCGCGATCAAATGACACATTGTTATGAATAAGGCTATGTTGAACAATGTCAATGTTTCCAATGGAAACGTCAGATGGCGCCTGGCAACACTTATTTTTGCCAAGGCCAAAAATATAAATAGCAACCCTTTAGAGAATAGAATTACAAGAAAAACATATTCTAACAGACACATGGCCACTACAGAATATCGGTTATAACTAATTAGTCCTGGTATGTTACCAATTTAGAGCATTTCCTATATTCTATGACTACTTCGACTTTTAAGTAAGTGGCATCTTTGAAAACAGTCCTCGATCACCACAACAGCCCATATGGATGTGCGAACATGACAGATAAGAAGAGAGGCGAATAATTCAATAACTCCAACTTATGGTGTGTTTGGAGTGAGGGCATAAGGTTTGTTCGTCTTATACAGACTTTAAATGTGGCAAGGCCTATGGTGTGTTTGGGAGTAGTGTGCCTAAACGGACAGTTAGCCGGTTTTACCCTCTCCCTTGTTTTATTAAAAACACAAACAACACGCTATACTGATTCCTAATGCTTCCGCGGCCGCCATGATTAATAGATTTTCGCGGTTTAAACAACGCGACATACCCATAAAATCTATTAATCATGAACACTCTATACTATACACCATCACAGACACCCATACATTCCGTAACAACGGCGTAAACTTTTACTCTGGGGAAGGCAACAAGAAATAACCCCACTTCCCCGCAAAGTTGTTATGTGTAACACCCTCCGTAATAACCACTTATCCCCTGATAGTGGTTAAGGGCCGCATTTTTATTTAAAATATCTCAGCCATTTGGCGAGTGTTCAAATTATAGTGCTAGTTTGACATTTTGAACGTCTTCTGTGCTCGTAATAATCTCAATAAATCCAGAAATGATAGTCTTTCAGTGGTCACATGGATAATATACAGAACAAAATGTTTCATGAGTCACTGCACATGGCAGATGGGACTCTCCTTGCGGCGTGGTTGGAGGCTTTTAGCAGTGGGCTGCCCCGCCCCATCCAAGGATCCAATATCAACGTCTCCCCTCGACAGCGAGTCATCGACCTCACCTGTCACCCCCAGCGGCCTATCTCCCCATACTCGATAAAGTCTCACATGTTTTGGTTATAATTCTATGTTCAGGTGCGAAGCCCACCTGTGATGTACAGCTGTGCAGGCACGTGTGTTAAATGACCGAATTTCTGCATACCCCTGTTTCCGAATTACCAAGACTACTAAACTTCACAAATTTAGTTTCTGTGAAAGATTTTCGCACAGTGAAAGTATTTTACAGCCAATAAATAGTAACAGATATTGTGTCAACGATGATACCGTTACTGAAGAACTTCGTTTGAGAAGTTATTATTTATCAAGGCCATGTACTGTGCGTTTGAAGGCAGTTACAATGGCAAAATCTGAAGCATTACATAAACTCCCATCTTTTTTGTTTGAATTTAAAAATTAAAGTTTAAGGTAAAAGATGGCGTTATCAAAATTGCGACTAATATTTATATGGGCTAAACCAGGGATGGCCAACTCAAATGATCTTGCGGGCA
The DNA here is from genome assembly GCA_031002005.1 of Vandiemenella viatica. Classification (NCBI taxonomy): domain Eukaryota; kingdom Metazoa; phylum Arthropoda; class Insecta; order Orthoptera; family Morabidae; genus Vandiemenella; species Vandiemenella viatica. The sequence continues at coordinate 49,068,397 of JARYHS010013631.1, forward strand.
ACTTCGAAAATGCATCATAACTCCGCGGGCCGCATATAAAATTATATATTCACAAGATTATTATTTTAAAATCAAAGTTAATTTTTCTCATAATTTCGGCACTTAATTTTTGAATATATGGATGCACAAATAATGTATTTTTTTTTTTTTAAATCCATTGGTTTTTACTACTTTGGCCATTATAAAATAACTATATTTTGTAAAGTGTGATGAAACTCGCGGGCCGTAAAAATGTTCAAGGCGGCCGCATACGTTGTTGTACTGAATGCCTGAAATAATTGGAAATTTGTTTACAGCTGAAACGAATTCGTAGCCGCATTTCGCATCCGACTCATCCCGTGGTCTGGGTATAATTCTCTACTGTAGCACTCAGATCGTGTTGTGACATTATTACTACCAATTTACTTAGTATAGTCGTTGATACTACGTAACATTGATAAAGATGACCATATTCACATATCACGAGCATGTTACTAAAACATTAAACGTAAAAGCTTCGTATTAGCGAAAATCCTTCCTCTCAAAATAATTGCTACACAATAAGTGAGTTAATTCTTCTTCTACTTTATTTTATGTTCGCAATTACGCCCCCTGACATTGTTACTGTAGTATTATTATTAATTTAATTGCGATGGAGCACACGCTCCGGTGGCAGTTTACTTTATCATCTAAATACCCCTTTTTATTTTATTTTTTAGTTACCTTATATAATTTGAGTGTTAAATTCCTGCCCCATCTACTTTTGTGATTTACGAATTTTAATTTTAAATACCTTCGGCGTTTTCGGTAAATTATTAATCACTTCACAAGGTAATTTGCTCCAATATCTGACACCCTTATCCACAAAAAAAAATTTCCCACTCCCTTATGTATGAAATCGAGTGCCAGCTTGTGGTCATGGTAGTCTTTTCGCTTCCATGCACTATTCCTAATTCTTCGACCAAGTCGTCCTGGTCTGCTGAGTATTAGGGCTATCGAACGTAAATGTCGCCACCTGTCTGATGTGTTTTGCGTTATTTTATTTGTGTGGTGGTTGTACAATATGAAAAGGCGTGCTGGCCGGGTCGCCGTGGTGTTGAACTCGCAGTACACGTGGCTGCCACCCGTCGTATCGACCGGTCCGCTCGCTCACTCAGCCGCAAATTAAGAGCTCCCCTGTCCACCAAACATCTTCCTACCTGCCTGCTTTTTCGCTGACTTTCTCGACAGAAGAGAACTTTTATTAATGATACTGCGAGTAAAAACGTATTTCCAGATTTCATCGACATTTTTTCGCTGCCCGTTCTGAAAACACCATTTACTTTGAAACTATCTTGTAACAATGTGAAACTACAGTTTACTCCTTCACACTTCTCACATTCTTTTCAAATACCATAACAAACTTCTCACCTACAACACCTCTTACCGAGCGTGGTGGGTGAGTGGTTAGCGTCCTGGCCTCGCATTCGGGAGGACGTCGGTTCGAATCACCGTCCGGGCATCCAGATTTAGGTTTTCCATGGTTTCCCCAAATCGCTTCAGGCGAATGCTTTCTTCAAAAGGTCATGGCCGAATTCCTTCCCGTTCCTTATCCCCGGTCTCATCCCCCCTCTAATAAGTAAAAAAACTGCTCCTCTTGAAGTGGGCTCAATCAGGCATTACCTGGAGTGTGTAAGGTGAGAATATAGTACAAGTAAATTCTCTTCAGTCGATGATCTCTTCAGATCTTCCTCCGAAACTTTGAAAAGGTGAGAAAGGTATGAAAACTAATAGCTGAATGAAAACAATTAGTTTATAATTAAACCCTCTCAACTTAAGTTTAATGCACAGTTTCATTTAGATTATACTCACCGACCGGTATAATAATAAATTTCATCCAAATATTCTACCACAATAAAAAAAAATTTCACGTAATAATTTTTCTTAAAAAAATATCCTTGTGTTACGATGAAAAAAATAGCTTAAAGCTTCTTAAATAATTCCATAACTATTCCTAAAATCTTCTCTCAACCACATGTTACGTTGCGCAAATGAGTTTTCCATTTACAAAAAAAAAAAACCTAACAGTTTCTTACAATCACTTACCTATATGTTACACATTAATGACTTATCACGCGCCCTGCACGAATAAAAATTCCTGTTCCTAACCTGCTGCATATGTTGCACCATGACGAAAAACATACTTGATTATAAAATACTTTAGTGACCAATCTATCTTCACTTTCCTAAAATGGTCTGACTTTAATAAATTTGGCATATTACTTTGCCTCGACGGAAAAAACCCAGCCTGGAGCTACTACTCCTAAAAATAAACCGCCAAAGACAAATACTCATTTCCAAACAAACTCAGATGATTTAGCCAACAGCCACACTCTTCTCTACGCTGATACAGCTGAATACATCCTCCACTCCACCAAGCGACCGCACCCCCACGACGATAAAATGCACCGATCTAACTCCGCCCCTCTATAGTCCTTCTCCCCAAATGACACACTCTGGTGCAATTCCTCAACGCGGTTTCAAGTTGTGGTTGCAACAATTTACCCTAGGTGTCAATTCTGACATTCCGTCAAGCGCACAATCCACAAATATTACTGTAAAAAAACCTTAATAAAGCCTTAATTACTCGCAATAAAGCCCCAGAGGTGTCAAACACAGCATAATTTTTAAAAATCATTTTCTGTTCTGGATTTTTTTTTTTTTTTACTTATGGCTTTACGCCTTGTTGACGTCGAGGTCATTAGAGGCGCGATGGGACTGGGGGACAAAGAACAGGAACGAATTCGGCCATGGACGTTTGAAGGAAGCATCCTGGTATTCACCTTGAGTAATTTGTGGAAACCATGGAAAACCCAAATCTGAATGCTCGGACGGGGATTCGTCCTCCCGAATGCGAGGCCAGAACGTTAACCGTTCACCCAACACGCTCGGTTTCTGGATTTCTACTAACCTTGACAGTTATTTATTTGTAATATAAAATTACACAATTATTATTGTGGTGATTAAATCTTTATATACAGATTAGCCCAAGCACGCAGTAATCTGAGCTCCTTCATCTCTATTTGCAGTCCTGCTGTCCAATTTGCGGTGGAATAAGAGCAGACGTTGATTACATAAAAGCCATCTTGCATCTGTTTCGCTGACATCCCGTAATGGTGCGACGGACAAAGAAACTTTGTTGCCAAATGCGTCACGCCATGTTTCCTTCACTGTAACGTCACGTCATATAAACGTAACTATGGCTTACGTAGTCGCACATCAGGTTCACTTCTTGGAAATAAACAGATACCCCTTAAATTCTGTATTTAGGATACACGTTTTCGATATACCTGTCGTTCAATATTCTACCGAGAATTTCTTCAAGTATTGCATTTTAATTATTATTTTGTATTTTCATGAGCTCTGCCAGTCTTACTTATAAATTTAAGAATTATAATGTTGATAGCAGGCGAATGTTATACAGAAAAAATAGCTTTAATCGTAGACTATATACTCTATTTAGTATGAACGATTAGTATGGTAATAGCGGCCTGGTAGCTCAAGGATTCAGGCGTCTGACTGGAGAGTGAAAGATTCCCGGTTCGAATCCCTGTCTTGGCGGGGTTATTTGTAGGCCCTTAACCCGACCTTCATCTCTGGTACAGCTTGCTGCGTAATGTGAAGTACGCCAGAACGCTTCCCTGTTTCTGATTATATGCTAAACTTTAGGTCTTCTATATGAGGTAGGTTAGGATAGGCTAGGCGGCTACGATAGGGGCGGATTGCTCAGCCGATAAGAAACCCTGTCACTAGGTCATTATGACCGCACGAATTTACTTTAGTATTCCAATTACACTGATTACGCCACCGTAAAATTTCCGCTTGATTGAAGTAAATACCATTATTTGGACCAAAACTTAAAGTACGGATGGGATGCGCTATGTTATGAGTACAAGAGATTATTGGCTTACTCTGCAAATTACACCGTTCTGATATTTTTATATACTAACGCAAATAAAACACATGTGCAATTTAATCAAACCGACTGTGGCTTCTCAGAGCTTGGAGTTTAGGCTCTGTATTAAGGAATATTGTTTAATTCCATTTTTAGTCTACTTAACGTATTAGTAATTTCTAAAAAAAAAAAAAAAAAAAAAATTTAATGACTCTAACAATCAGAGCTACTTGTTTAGGTAGGAAAGAACTATTCGTCAGGATTTTTCCACGTACAAAGTTAGAAACAATCAGTCACAGTTTCACGAAAAACAGATTGGGGTTTTTTTTTTAACTCATTTTGTAACCAGGTCATAATCTATGAGAGGATAGGTAATTTATTTAAACGGGTAACTTCATACTTCATGAACTATAAACATTTGTAGTCAAGTGAACAGATTATTCACATTTATGTAATTGCGCGTCTCTTCCTCACAAACATTCTAGGGCACACAGAAATGAAACGTGAATTCCCGTACAGATATGTATGAGATTCATTTTCCTCTCAGACAGTCAATCCAATGGAGTAGCTTGTTTATTGTTACAGGGGATTCAATTTGAAGGAATGAATTTATTTCGTTTGAGCTATTTGAAATCTCGACTTTGAGGTGGTTAAAGGGAGTGTCAACAATAAAAACGAAAGATGGGCAGTTGCCACTCGAATGAAGACGACCGTAAAGCTACTTAGTAACATAGCCAAGATAAGGCACAGAATTCTTCGCTAGACTCTCTATATGGAAGCTTTTTCAAAGCTCGTCGCTCACTTCTAAAAATACTTGCGTCAAGCGACACAGAGATCATAGACCGAATGTAGTACACTCTGACTCTTATCTAGGACCGTGACTCTCCCTAGAAGAAACATTGTATATGTCAGGGGTCCCCAAAGTGGTCGGTATCGACCCCTGGGGGTCGATAAGAGTTCTCCGGGGGTCGATTAATACCCGGGGGTCGAAAGGGGGTCGATTGATAATAAAGAGGATCAGTTAAATGGTCTAGGAAAAAAATGGGAATATTCCAACAAAAATCCAAAATTACTGACTACCCCCGTTATAATTTGGGTTTTACCGAAGCCTGCGTCGCTTTAGGTACGTGTTAAGGAGATAACATACTGGAGCGGAGAGCATAGCAACGACGAGAGCGAAGAACAAAGCAGCGAAAACAAATAAACCAATTGTATTGTTGCTGTTACTCATACTGGGGCGCAAAGCGTTGAGGTAATAATGGGGCAAAGCTTAGCGTTCAAACTGTTTGATTTCGCCGCTTTATTCTTCACTCGCATTGCTGGTTTGCTAGTGGTTGTTCCTGTGAGAAACGAATGTAGACCAATTTACGAATTGTGTCTCTTCTAAGGTCCGTCTTTGGGGTAAGAAAGAAGTTCAACATCACAATTATTTTATTTTAGCTAAGCTACGTGATGAACTCAACAAGTATTAAAACTTTATTTTTTATTTACTTTGGGTATTTAAGCATTTTATATTCGGGAGGACGCTGGTTCGAATCACCGTCCAGGCATCCGGATTTGGGTTTTCCATGGTTTCCCCAAATCACTCAAGGCTAATGCCGGGATGCTTCCTCCAAAAAGCCATGGCCGAATTCCTTCCAGTTCCTTCTCCGCAGTTCCATCCCGCCTCTAATGACCGCGCTGTCGACGAGACGTAAAGCCACCAGGGAGGGGGGGGGGGGAGAGAACGCTCCTGGTTCATTATACACAAGTTGCACTGTTAAATTCTAGTATGGTTTCCACTCTATGTATTGTATATCTAAATGTAGATATCTAAATGTAGATTACATAGATGATATCGTAATATACCGAAAACCATTAAATTTAGATACTTCTTTTTTTCCCTATCTAATTCTATTGAATAGGTTACTTTTAGATGTAATTATTATTCCTTCAAGTCTAGATATCCATTGTTAGAAAAAAGTAGCAACAATGCACTCTGAGTAAGAACAGGCAGTTCTTTATAGCTCGTGCGGTAATAAGTTGCGTCTCTTACTGCTGCTGTTTTGTTGTGCTGCGATCGTATCGTGTTGTTCATATTATAAATCTGAGTTTAATACCTACGATGTCGTCTACCAGTGCTAAGAAGAAATGCAGACAATATTCACACGAGTATTTGAAATATGGTTTTGTGCTATCTTCTGCTAATGAAACTATTCCTATGTGCTTGTTATGTGAAAAACTTTCAGCAATGATGCTATGAAGCCGGCGAAAATAAAAGACCACTTGGAAAGGATCCATTCTGATAAGAAAAACAAAGATTTTGAGTATTTCAAAATGCTAAAAGAGAAATTGAGAATTCCGCCAAATTAAAGTACATATCTGAAGTCATCTGCTAGCGCTGATAGTGAAGGAGGACTGAGGACATCCTACAGCATCTCTCTTAACATAGCAAAGAAAGACAAACCGTACACAATTGGTGAAGAGATTATAGTACCAGCTATAAAAGATGTAATTGAAAATATTATGAAGAAAGACTCTCAACTATTTTTGAAGTGCATACCATTGAGTGCAAATACTGTGCAGCGACGTATAGAGGAAATGGCCGATGATGTGGAAAGAACTTTGACCTCTGAGCTCCAGCATTGTAAGTTTGCTATTCAACTTGACGAATCAACTTTCGGAAGTTCAAATCTTCTCATGGTTTATGTTAGGTTCCATAGTCCATCCCTGAATGACACTGTTGATGAATTTCGTTTTGCTAAATATCTTCAAACTGATTCAAAAGGTGAGACAATTTTTTTATGTTTGCAAGATTATTTGAACAAGCACAACATTCCTTTCGGGAATATTACTGCAGTAGCTTCTGACGGTGCACCTGCTATGGTAGGCCGTTATAGAGGATTTTTCGTCTTTCTGAAGGAAAAGGTTCCTAATGTACGTACCGTTCACTGTGTCCTACACAGGCAGCATCTTGTAGCCAAAAAATTGAGTGGCGACCTGCATGATACTCTAAAAGTGTGCATTACGTCAATTAATAAAATTAAAGCTCATCCTCTCAATTCCCGATTGTTTGCGAAGTTATGCGAAGAAAATGATGAACCTTTCAATCAATTACTTTTGCACACTGAGGTAAGGTGGTTGGCAAGAGGTGATAGTTTGCAGAGGTTTGTTGACTTGTACGACTCGTCTGCAGAGTTTCTTAAGAATGTGGATCCATTACTATATGACGAGTTAAAACAGTGCAAGAACCATCTTGTTCTATTTGGCAGATCTTTATTCGAAATTTAACGAAGTACAGAAGCGTTTGCAAGGAAAAAATGTTACAATTTTTCAAGCTCGAACAATTATAATGGCCTTTCAACTAAAAATGGACCTGTTAAAATCTTCACTGGCCCGTAAAAATTTTAAATATTTTTCAAACTTTCGACTACTAAAAGAAAATGAAGAGATACCCGACCGTGATTTGGAGATATATATTAAACTTCTCGATAAATTAAGAGAAGACTTCAAAGCACGTTTCGAAGACTTGGAGAACATGCATGTTCCTGAATGGTTTGCTTCTCAATTTGATGTTAACATAATGAAGGTAATGAACGTGGCTTAGAAGATGAACTGATTGAAATATGCGTAGATCTGGAAGCTAAAGCGTTGTTTAAAAATAAAAACCTCAGCGAAATTTGGAGCAATAACAATATTGCTACAAAATACCCCAAGCTCATAGCAGAAGACGAATCTTTCTTACTTGCATTCCCAATTTCGTTGAAGCTGGCTTTAGCAACGCGAACGTTATTTTAACAAAACAGAGAAACAGACCGAACTTGGAAAACCGTGGTGATTTGCGACTAAAACTTACCAATTTTCAACCGAACATCAGTAATCTTGATGCTGCCCTTCAGACCCATCCATCTCACTAATATCAAAAAGGTATGTTAATGAAAACGTATGTTAACATATTTTTAATGTATTCAATAGTAGTCGTAAAATGGCAGATGTTTTTTCATCGAATATAATTTATTTAAATTTCCAATGATTATTTTGTGTTTTAAATTTTATGACACTTACGGTTATAGGCTAGTTTCCATCTATCTATAATTTTTTAATTATTTTTTACGATTATAATAACAGTGTAAAATATCCCTTTTTTGTTATTGTTGGGTGGATTTTTTAAGGTGTGGGAACTATAAATACTTTCTTTGGGTTGTTATGCAAGTCTCCTTATCGCTTAGCATCAAAAATGCTAAAAATGATTTAAAATTTTCATCAGTGGTGGATCCAGGAATTTTTCGAGCCGGGGCAAAAACTGTAGGAATGCCGCCCCTTGCAACGTTATTTGGAGCTCCCATTTTTGCCGTCTGATCCCAAGTGTCGCCACCTCGATTGTCGGCCAAACACATTGTTGTCGCCGCCCGGCGCCCAGTGTAGTAGTAGAGCTAAAAAAAAATTTCCGCGACTTAAATCGCCGCCCTTCAAACATGATTTTGCCGCCCCCTTGAAGTTGGCATCCCGGTGTACACCCCCCCCCCCCCCCCCAGATCCGGCACTGGTTTTTATTAAACGTTTAATCTGGGGGTCGATGAGAAGACAAATGTTCTATGAGGGGGTCGACGTGATAAAAAGTTTGGGGACCCCTGGTATATGTGAAAAAAGCTTAAGAACTATTGGAGGGTTTCATAGTGATTACTCAAGTACAACCAACTCTACTTGTATTTGTCATTTTTACTTTTACTAACAAATGATCTAAAACCAATCCTGGACTTTTATTAAGTGAGACCTCATGTGGTTACCAACCATCTTAAGGAATAACAAAGTTCAATCTTTGCAGTTATTAGCTAGATGGTTATGCTTTAATGCTTTACTACAACTGAAAATGTCTTGTACTATATCAACAAAAGATGTTTTGAAATCAGTTGAATCGTTACTGCTTGCCTAATGGAACCGAAATATCTTGTACAAATATATTTAAACAGTTACGAATCTTGACAACTACTCAATAATGGCGTTCTTGTATACCCAAAAACTCTCTTTGAAACAAACAGAAATAACACAACTACAGCATGTTGCCACTAAACACAATCTTCATAAGATTTAACTTTTAAGACACAACGGAATAAAATATATCCGTTTAACAGTTTTAGTAAAATAGCAATCAGTATCAAAAGTATAGTAAGAGAACATGTAAGATCCAAAACAAAATAGAAGAATGTTTTGCTTGACTATTATTTTTTTTAATTCGCCGGTAGTTTTAATAATGTTAACTAGGATTTTAACTGTATTTATTGCGTAAATATATAACAAAACCAAAGATTTCCCAATGTTTTCTAGTTAGCGGGTAACTTGTTACCTGGATGAGAAAAGTCATTGCGAAAATTTTACGTTACATTGATTTAAGCGTTACGTACTACAAAAAAAAAAAAAAAAAAATCTACGAGTTTATGTATTATTATACACAGAAAAGTTGTTATAAGCTGCATAAATTTCCATTTATACCAACTCAAACTTTTTTCCTCACTTCTGCAAGTAAAATTCAGACTGATGAAAATTCAAATCACAAAACAAATCCACCGACTAAACAACTTCTTAAAGATGGTATGAAGAATTAATGTTTATTTGCTATAGAGTTACATGTTACTACAGATATTCACGTAATCAGCTTTCGTAATAGTGTGCCTCAGATTTTACATCCTTTACACAGAGAAAATAACAGTGTACTGTAGTAACATTTAAGTGAGAGAGCATACGAGCTCTGAAATATAGCGCATGACACCTCTCTGTTGACACTGCTGGAAGCTTAGCATAATAAACACACGTACAGTCTGTACCTAAACACTTGCACTCTGCAACAATGTACCTGTTTGTGTACGTCTCATTTCATTGCACCCTGTTACTTAAAGATTAAAAGAGTTTGACAAAAATTAATTGTTAACGTAAATCGGTTTATTTGCAATGAACTGTTATATGATTAGTTCTATCCTGCTTTGAGATAGAATCAACGCAAGTGTAACTACAAAAATCGCGAAGTGATATGAATATAAATGCCTATCTTGGTAACACTACAAGGTTCAGTCATAAGAAAATATCCCCTCCCCACCCCAACAATAAAATTATTGATGAAAAGATAAAATCATAAATATTGCATATTATAGTTCTAACATGTTCTTTACTAAACTAGTGATCAACTTCGTCATTATTACTTCCCGTATGTTTACTCCACCTTCAAACACATGCACGAAATCCAGTATGGTAAAATTATGGACCTAGTATACTGATTTTATAGCTGATTTGATCTCCTGTAATCCATAAACCCGAACAGTATCGATCGTAGGACGAAATACCTGTTTATGAAATCTAGTATGGGAGCGTCCATAAACCACGTAGCTCCATTTTGGCTTCCTGTGAACCCCCCTCCCCCCCCCCCCTCCCCTCGTAGCCAGACGTGGCTTTTGTCTCTAACCCCCCTCTCCCCTTCCGCGTAGCACGTAGCTTTTTTTCCAAATTGATTCCAGAAGACATTTTGTACTGTTTTCTCTTGTCAGACTATCGTAAATTACATATGGGGATAATTAAATGACGGAAATAAATATTTACATGCTGTTGTGAGTTCTGTTCCTTATTTTAACTGTGAAAAATGTTATGAAAGGAAAGCTACGTGGCCCTGCTCGGAACCCCTCACTCCCCCCACGTAGCCTAGCGTAGCCTTCCAGTTAACCCCCCCCCCCACCCCCTCCTGGACCGAGCCACGTAGTTTGTGCACGCTCCCCATGCGTAAGATCTTTGATCTTATGTTGGATTTAGACATCACAGGCCTTCTGATTTTGCATGAGATGTTAACAGTGATGTGCGCGTCTCGTTTTGCATTATTGTCATAGAGCTATATTGAACATGTTTTTGTGTCGTCTTCTTTTACTGACGACCTTTCCAGTTCTTATGTTCAGTAACATAGCTTTTCACTGCGCAAAATCCGAAAATAGTCTCAAAAGTCAATAAATGAACATTTTGGCACATTAAAAATCAGCATGCCACATTCCAAACGTCTCCTGGAACTCTTGACACTCCTCTAGATGCTTCCTCACATTGTAAACCGTGAACTGATTCGCAACCAAATTAGCAGAATCTTTTCCAAATACGATGTCAGAAACTACTGCTTTGGTAGTACGAAATGCCACGTTAAATGCTTCGAAGACGCCAACACTTCTGGAAGCAACTCTTAAGCATGTTGTCCATTCCCATCGGCTTCATATTAATGCACGTCTACTACTTTTGTTTGATACAATTTTGGTTTATCGTTCTAGAAACCTGTCATTCAGCAGTGCACATTCTTAATTTTCACGAAAGCAGTGTTTTTAAGCTACGTTTGCCGACAAATAAACTGAAACACTCAGAAGGCAAGGTCGGATGTTAATGAGACTTCGTGCACATAAACACCAATGGCGGGTATGATTAGAGTTGCAATTCCCTGCGACGCGACGGGTAGAACGGCCACTACAGTGCATTAGTGTTGCCAGGTCTGGTAGATTTTTTAAGGGTGTGAACCGCGTCAGATGTTGAGTGATTGCTGGAAGGACACTGAAATCTTTGTACTCGTGCGAGACAATGATATCAGCATCTGACAGAGTTTGAAAGGGGCCTCGCTGTGGGTCTCCATTTGTCCGGCTGGTCGAATTGTGCAGTACTCGATTTGTGAGCCATTTGGATGTGACAGTGGTCCGATGTCGGGCTGCATGGGAGCGTGAGGGCAAGCATGCTCGCCGTCAAGGTTCCGGCTGGCTACGTCTGATTACCACTAGGGAGGATCGTGTGTTGTGCGCCAGCACATCGAAGCCGCTTCACATCTGCACCTGCCATCCGAAAACAAGTAAGGACTCCCTGCAACGTTCTGTAACATCCTACACCAGAAGTCGGAGACTAGCAACAGCAGGAGTGGGGAGTTATAGTCTATGCGTAGGCTGCCGTTAATACCACAACAAAAACGGCTGCGTTTGGAGTGGTGCCGTGAGGGGGAAGCATGGCTTGCTGATGTGTGGATCGCAATGCGTTAGGGACGAAACGCGGTTCGGCGCTACCTCGGATGACCATCGCTGGTGAGTAGGACGGTTACCTGGAGAGAGCACCATTCTTCTTGTGTTTTGGAGAGGCACAGTAGTATTACTTCTGGCGTCATGGTGTGGGGAGTCATCGTGTATGACTTCAAAATCACGACTGGTGAACGCACAAAAGTACGTGATGGACATTCTGCGTCCTCATGTGTTAGCTTTCTTGCGACAGTATCGTGGTGCCAATTTTCAACAGGACAATGCTCGTCTACGCGTGGCACGTGTCTCTATGAACTGTCTGCGTCATGTTCAAAATGCCCAGATCTATCCCCGATTGAATAAGTGTGGAACCAACTCTGACGTCATCTCCGTCCCAGAAGAGGATACAACATCTTCATGACACCCTTCCCAACAGAATTAGTGCATGCTTCATGGCCATATGGGTTACAACGTCATACTGACTAGTGGTCTCATACTGCGAAGTTTTTTTTTTTTTTAAATTTTACTCGATTTTGTAATAAGTGAAAAACATTACATACCCTTTCAACCCCGTTAAGTTTCATTTGTTTTTCCCTCCCCATTCTAGGTGATTCGCCTTTTTTTTCAGGCAGTGTATTTAAAGCACTTGCTTACCTGCGCAGTCCTCTTAATACGTCACAGTTTTATGGAAACTTTTTCTGTTATTGTCAGATCCACGACTAATCAGTCAGTCACTAAAGCTGAAAATTCTGTAAATAAAATCAGAAACATGAATATTAACAGTAACAGAGTCATTATTTTTTGGCAGACGTTCGTGTTGTTACAGTGCCAAAACATTTGGTGGCTTAGTTTTTGAAGACGCAGGTAGGTTATCCCGTTGGTCGTAAGGGGGCCTTTAGTTTGCTTAGATACGATCCATTAATGTCCCTTGCATGCTTCACAAATCCAACGCACGTTTCATCAAACATAAATATGGCTATGTTACTGATAAAATTATTTCTTTGAACAGTTTCTAACTGGAGGATCTTACGATTCCATGACTTTCATTCTTTATCTCGAATCTGTCACTCAAGAGCGATTATCCTCTACACCTAAACCATACCGGAGTAGCGTACATGTATGCCAGTGTTTGTAAGAATTTTTGGATGCTGTTATCACATTACCTAAAGTTTTTTATTTTTTTTATTTCATATGGCCTTCGGTCTTTTCGACCATTTAGCCAGCTCCAATTTGTATCAGAAATTCACTATGATATTGTGGACACTACTGTGAGAACAACACAAGACGAGCACAACACTTAATTAAAACCACCCATGCCCGAGGCCGGACTCGAACCGGCGCGGCGGCCCTTGCAATGCGAGGCCAGCGCTCTAGCCACTACACTGCCAGGACCGGCCATTACCTAAAGTTATGGGATAAAAATGTGCAGGTGGCGCACGCATCGCATCGAAACAGAACAGATGGCAGTTAGATCTCTGAGTATCTTTAGTAGCGTTAAGTACAGCGATAATAGCTAACCGACGAGACTTGACCAACTTTTAACGCAGAATGATACTTGGCGCCCGACTACGGTGCTCGGTTTTTCGTAAGTGATTGAAAAAAATGAGAATGGACTCTCCACAGTGTCAAGACTGTATCGAGAGTACTTCATGGACGGTATTACTTCCAGTGCCACTCTGCTGAATGTTAGAGACTTCCAGTTTATCAGCGTATGAGTCCTTGTCAACAGACGAACGACACAGTGTAAACTGACTGCTGTAGTCAATCAGGGACACAACATACAGCGTATCCCATGCATAGAAGTATAAACTTTAAGGGAATATGGATAGCATAAACGCGATTCAGAATTGCAAGAATCGGGAGGACGTGGATTCGAATCCCCGTCCGGGCTACCAGATTTTGGTTTTCCATGGTTTCTCCAAAACACTCCATGCAAATACAAGGATAGTTCCTTTAAAAGGCCATGGCCAAATTCCTTCCAGTTGCTCCCGGTTCTTTCCCTCCTCTACCTCGACAAAGCGTAAAGCTACGGAAAAAAGTAGAATTGGAAAGGAGTCCATGATAGGAGACGCCATGGAAAGTGTAAAAGAAGTATAAGAAATGAAAGGGCACCAGGCAGAGACCGAGCGTGGTGGGAGAACGGTTAATGTTACGGCCTCGTATTCAGGAGGACCCCGTCCGGGCATACAGATTTGGATCTTCCATGGTTTCCTCAAATCACTCCAGGCAAATGGCGGGATGTTTCCTTTAAAATATCATGGCCGAATTCCTTCCCGTTCCTTGCCCCAGTACTTTCCAGCCTCTAAATACCTCGACGACGACGAGGCGTTAAACCACGAGACAAAAGAACCTCGAGGCAGAGATTAGACTGAAGACATTTATACTATTTTATTTCATAATGTTACAGGAGATGTTCGATACATGCGTTACACCATCGAACAATGGATTGGAGGACACGGTAGAAAACTTATATTTTCTTGGATATCAACGGTAGCTGAAACTGTTCTTGCAACCATGTCCATTTAAGAATCGTCAGATGTTTATACAAAACGGATTTAAGTGTTCTCCAAAGACAGAAATCCAGGCTGCTTAAATCTAGAGAGCGTCGGGTCTAGGAAACGATTCAGAACGCCCACGCGCTTTCATGAATAGCGGCGCCTAGCGGCGAACGGTGACGTTTACTATCATGAATCTCTATGCAGTTCTGAATAATTATAATTAGAGACCGGATTATATGCAACACAAAAAGCTAGAAATATGCACGAAAAATGCTTAAAATATGCATGAAAAGTGTCAAAATATGCAACATTATATTATATACCAATAGTAATTTTTAGATTTCTATTTCAAAATCAGCATGCAATTAGCAAGTAGTTGTATCACATATTTATAAATTTGATAATTAATAATTATTTAACCCTTTTTTTTACTTATGTAAACGTAAACAATCGGGCACTGTCCCAAAAATTTAATAGTAAAATTGCTCCTTCGTTCTCTCAAAATATTTTTATAAGTGGATATGGACCTTTACACATTCACTGATGTAACTGGGCAGTTTTAGAAATTGGGTGCTGTGACAGCAGTAATTGTTTCTTGAAAATGTTCACCCATCCCATTACTAAATCTATCAATTTGACACAAAGGTTTAAAACCTGAGTTATTGTTCAAAATATTTTCCAACTTCACTTTAAGTTTACACAGGAATATCTCTGGCAATGCGGATTTTATTCATTACCTGAATAGATTCAGTCAATGTCAAATCTTGAGTTTCAAGCTATTTAATACTCGCTGGTATGTAGGAAAAATGAGTGCCAATCACAGCTGTGGTTTTAATACTAGAATTGTTAAATGATTCCTTGTACTGACAAACTGTCATAGCCTCTCTACTATTAAAGTCGTTTGGTACACTGTAACAGCCCTAATACCTGTATTTTGAATAGTATTGGACTGTGTGAAATATTTGTAGTGAGCCAAAGTTTGCTTGAAAGTGATTTGATATGTTTATTTTGTAAATTCTTGTAAATAAGTGTATATAGACTTTGTTTTAGGTAAGAAAATTATTTAAAGACCATTTAATATGTTTAAGAACCGAATGGTGCAAGAGAATTTATTAAAAGTTTGTAATTCCATGTATTACTGTAATTTGCGATGTCTACAGGACGATTTTCTACCGTTTGAAAGGATTTCTGTAAATAATTTTGTATTTAAGTATCTCTAATTACCATTTCTAATCATTTTGTAATGTTATTAATTAATTTTGTATCAATTCCGATTGTTTTTAATATGTTTGATTGTTTGAGTGATTGTTAATGATCGAGAAATATCGGGCGGATGCCTTTGAAGAATTCTCGTAATTTCGATAGACTCTATATAAACAGATCGCCTGGACAGAGAGTTTAGTTTGCATTCAGTATTAATTCAGTGTTACAGAGACATTCATGCAAGTCAGTATTGCATCTTTGGATTGTAACAATTATGCTTGTGAATGTCGCAGACTTGTTTTGATTTGTTCAAAATAAACGAACATCTTCACATAACCTTGTTTTTTGGTGGACTTTATTAATTAATTAATGCAGTAAATTAAGACCACCGAAGAACCTTAACATGG
This sequence comes from Vandiemenella viatica, assembly GCA_031002005.1. Classification (NCBI taxonomy): domain Eukaryota; kingdom Metazoa; phylum Arthropoda; class Insecta; order Orthoptera; family Morabidae; genus Vandiemenella; species Vandiemenella viatica. The sequence goes on from JARYHS010013631.1 coordinate 49,084,409, forward strand.
CGACCGTTGACATGACGAGAAGTTCTTAAACATCTGTGGGATGTTTATCTTCTAAAAAGAATCTGCAGAAAATTGCGACGGATTATCGGCGATAAACCTGAGAGGAAATTTCGACCGGCGACGACACGGATTTGACGGCCTAAGGCGGAGATTTTTCATCGGCAATCGGCTGTAATCTTCCGACGACGAGTGGATTTCCTTCGGCCTCAAAATCGTCTTCCTACAGTGAATTGTGAAAAGTGTGGTTAAGTGTTTGAAGTCAGTGTGGTGCTTAATGATCAATTAAGTGCTTCTAAGTGAAATTTAATGTGATACGAAAGTGAGGAATAACTGTAAGTACGGCATTGAATATTCAAGTGATTTATTTTGCATGTAAATGTGTGGCAGTTTGGAAAGATTTTAATTTTCCTTAATTTTGTTTTTTATATTGATTTGGCTGATTACTAAAAATGGCTGATAATCAGAACCTGCAAGCTTTTCTAGAGTCATTTGTAACCAATTTTAATGCAAAATTTTCTGAACTTGATGGTAAACTTGATAGTAAGTTTTCTGAATTTAGAAATGAGTTAAAAAGTGATACTGACAGTAAGTTTTCCGAAATTGATGACAAATTTGATAGCAAGTTTTCCAAATTGATTAACAAATTTTCAGAATTTAAAAATGAGTTAAATCTTGACAACAAATTTTCTGAAATTAAGTCTCAGTTTTCCGAAATTGATGGCAAATTTGATAATAAATTTTCCAAATTTGATAGAAAATTTTCTGAAATTAATTCTCAGTTTGCTGTAATCAATGATCAGTTTTCTCAACTGCAACAAAACAATGATAAAACATTCTCTGATTTGACTAAATGTTTTGATGTTAAAATCGCAGAGCAATTTCAGGGTTTTAGCTCTCAATTCAAGGAAGATATTAACAATTTAGATTCTAAATTGGGGAAGGTAGTAACAGAATGTCAGGAGAAATTTGAGAAAGTTACGAAATTTTGTGAACAGAATAAGGCTGAATGTGAAAATTTGATTTATAAAGAGGTGAAGGAAGTCAGTGAAAATTGTGATAAGATGAGGAGGAATATGTCACTTTATCCCAAGCCAATGATAGTAAAGCTGCTCAAAGGGTCAATGACTTGAGACAGGAAGTGGTTGGTATAGGGAAAAATGTTAATGCATTGGCAAATCATCAGGAACAACTTACCCAGGGATTGGAGACAACCCAATCTAACGTTAATCAGTTAGAGAAAAGGGTTACTGGGTTACAGATTCAATTAAGTCAGGTTCCCTTAAAAGGTAATCCAAATTTCAGTGTCGATGTAAAAGAAGAATTTGAATTCTATGATGATAGTGGGAGGCTTCACCCTATTGAATTTATAGATAATTTTGAAAGGTCAGACTACTTTAATTTGTTACCCGATAGTAAGAAAATTGCACTTGTGGGTAAACATCTAAAATCTTATGCTAGGACATGGGGTGATAGACAAGCTAGGGAAGTGACTGACTACAAGCTGTTTAAAGAAAACTTTTTGAAACATTTTTGGTCGACAAGCAGGCAGATTCAAGAAAAGAGAGAGTTGATGACTGGTAGACCCTATAAACCTGGTAGGGAAACTCAACATGACTTTTTTCATAAATGTTGGATCCGTTGTAAGTATTTAGACCATCCTTATGGAGAGGAGGAATTTATTGATTTGATAGGAGCTAGGCTACCTCAGCAAACAAGAAATTTAATTGCCACTTTGGATGTAGTAAATGTGGATAGAGTTTCTGAATTGTTGAGACGCTTGGATGCCCAGGAGTCATTCAATGAACAACATTACCACTATCAACACCATAGGAGGGGCAGCAGGAGTCCCCCTAGAAGGGGTAATGGGTCAAGGGATGGTAGATCGAGGGGACGGTATCGTAATAATTATGCAAGAAGGAACGATAATGGGGAAGTGAGAGAACAGAACCATCAATCTGAAAGGGAAAGGCAGCATGGGGGGCAGACAAACTAAAGACCACCCCTGTGATGGGCCCCGCAGTGGTGGACAAAAATGTGGGTCCAGGTACCAACTGCTATAGCGTTAATACCATTTTCATGAATAATCCTCGAGAAAATTTATTGGAAGAGGTAGAGGTAGCAGCAAGTGAATTTCAGGATAAGGTTATGATAGATGTAATTAATGATGTTGATGATGTAAAGGTTGGTAATAAGATAAAGCGGGAAGGGGACCACCATAGTACCTTATCACTAGAATCAGTGTGCGAAAGTAATAATTTTCATGTAGAAGATTTTCGAAATGGTCACTGCCTATTTACAAAAGGGGTGCAGAATTTATAGTGCATACTACAGTGTGGCTATCAGAAACTTGTAAGGTTCAGAATGGCATAGTTGGGACTATGTGTGCTAGCATAGGTGGTAATGAAGTTTGTAGAAGTGCTGAAATCGAGGAGTTTCTCAAATATCTTGAAGATGAAGGTGATACAGTGGTGTGGATAGGAGACCCAGATGAGGAGGAGAATTGTAAGTCAAAGTATTTGTCTTCTGAAGAGAGAGTGGTTGAAAAGCCTTATGTACCAATCCCTAAGTTGGAAAAATGTCCTAATTTTGACCTAGCTGATACGTTATTTAGCTCTTTATTTGGTGTAGATGATGACATTGAAGAAATGGGTGGGAGTAAGGATTTATCTGAACCAGTTTCTTATCTGGAAAATTGTACAGAATGTGACTTAGATGACACTATGTTTTGTACTCTTTTTGATGTGGAAGCTAATAGTGAAGTAGTAGTTGCTGAGAAAAATAATTATTTTGTGGAGGAAGTCAGTAAGCCAGATGTTAAAACAGTTTTAGGTACTGATTCATATAATTTGGTAAGTTTAAGTAGTAATCAGATGATGAAGAGTGGGGTTGGGAGTAATGATGGACTAAACTGTAGTAGTGAGAATAATAAATTTGTATTACCAGTTGAGTCAACAGCATTGCTTTTAAGTGACAATCAATTTGCTAAAACAGAACCATTTTATGTCTCAGCTGTTGCGTGGTTGTACCAAAGTCTGTTGTCTGAGATGATTGGAAGTTTGTGTTTCTGTATATATATAATGAAGCTTTGTGAAAATAGAAATGTAATATTAAATGTGTATACAAAAGTTGAAGAAAACTGGAAGGTTAGGAAAAAGTAACTTACATGGTTCTGGGTTTCCAGGGAAATCCTGGAACCCACTTATGAGAATTAATTGAAATGCATGGTTTGGGGAGGGGTCCCTACCTGTAAATATCTAATTTTGTAAATAAGTTTGTGAATGGATGTATGTAAATAGTTTGTGTGAGTACTTAAGTTCGGATGCAGATGTAAGCATTTCAATGTATAATTTGTGACAGTTTTGTGTAGAGACTTTTGGTATTTTCATGATGTTGTAACTTTCTACATTTTGGTGACAAATTATCAGCTGTAAAATGTAAACAGACTGGTGTAATTAACAAGCAGACATCAAGTGTGTAATTTGGAGTGGAAATAATTGTAACTTAAGGTGATGGCATTGGACGTTTGGTGTGTAAAAACAGTAAATGATAAAATAATTGGACCTGAGAAAAGACAATTATTGTAAACAAAATCAGTGTCATGGACTATGTGCAGATGTTGTATGAAGAATTGTATTTGTTCATTGTAAAAGTCATTATGGTTGATTGTAATCTGTTCGTGTCTGCATTATGTGTACATTCAACCTGCTTAGATTCGTGACGGATTCAATCAATTTTATCTGTGTAAAATTAAGTGAATCCTGGGGAGGGGTTGTAACAGCCCTAATACCTGTATTTTGAATAGTATTGGACTGTGTGAAATATTTGTAGTGAGCCAAAGTTTGCTTGAAAGTGATTTGATATGTTTATTTTGTAAATTCTTGTAAATAAGTGTATATAGACTTTGTTTTAGGTAAGAAAATTATTTAAAGACCATTTAATATGTTTAAGAACCGAATGGTGCAAGAGAATTTATTAAAAGTTTGTAATTCCATGTATTACTGTAATTTGCGATGTCTACAGGACGATTTTCTACCGTTTGAAAGGATTTCTGTAAATAATTTTGTATTTAAGTATCTCTAATTACCATTTCTAATCATTTTGTAATGTTATTAATTAATTTTGTATCAATTCCGATTGTTTTTAATATGTTTGATTGTTTGAGTGATTGTTAATGATCGAGAAATATCGGGCGGATGCCTTTGAAGAATTCTCGTAATTTCGATAGACTCTATATAAACAGATCGCCTGGACAGAGAGTTTAGTTTGCATTCAGTATTAATTCAGTGTTACAGAGACATTCATGCAAGTCAGTATTGCATCTTTGGATTGTAACAACTATGCTTGTGAATGTCGCAGACTTGTTTTGATTTGTTCAAAATAAACGAACATCTTCACATAACCTTGTTTTTTGGTGGACTTTATTAATTAATTAATGCAGTAAATTAAGACCACCGAAGAACCTTAACAACACCTTTAATGGCCTCGAAATGTTCATTGTGAAATAGTACAGCTTCAACCCACGTCAACCATAAGCTAGGCATACACACACACACATTTGTGCGCCAGCAATTCCGTGGCGATCCATATAGACGATAAAATGTGTGTGTTAATTGTCTAACGACGAGCCGCATCCGAAGCCAATAACAAATCGTTACATATTTGAACGTGGCGAGCATGCGTGACGGAAACGATACACACAGATATCTCACTTAACAAGTTACTCGCGACAGATAAGACTTACTGAATGTCTTACAAATTAAGTAAGATGAGCAGATAATTCTTAGCTAATTTCATTGCGACATATCAGCAACATACTGCATTTGGAAGACGAAACCAAAAAGAGAAATTTTCAAAAATTAGGATACAGTGCATGATAAAGGTTAGTGGGAAAAATAATATAAAAGTTGACAGTGCATTAATAAAAAAGAAAATCCACTTTTGCGGAGTGCTTTTCGCAGGATATATATATATATATATAAAATGAAAACTCAACAAGAAGTGGAATAGGCGAAGACGAAATCTACAAAACTAATTTACGCTATTACTATGATTTACTAGTTTTATGAGATATCAACACGAACCAATGGACAGTATCACTGTCAGCAATATAGGAAGCCCAAATTATGAAGGGGAAGATGAAGGATTTTGAGGAAATGTATAGGAAGATGTATCTGTGCATTTATGTAATACTGAAGAAATCGAAGAAAATGTTTTTCAAATAGTACAAGTAGCAGTACATGATCTTGTTTATAATCTTCCTGCAACCACTTTTTTTGCATACTGTCCGTTTATTTTTATTTTTTACAGTTCTAATATAAGCTGCTGCACGAATAAATACATTTTTTTGTAGAACTTAAAAACCTGTCTAACATAACCTCACTACACTTGGCTCGCGATGTTTTGGAATTCCCAGTGAGGGAAATCATGACGGATAAATCCGTAGACCACTACCATAAACACAACAATTTGAGCGCGGAGAGCCAGCTGAACGACAAATGTGTGGAACTGATGTTCCTGTGTATGGTCCTACAAGTACAGGCTCGTCGCGAGAATATCCGCGCGCAAATCTTCAGCGAGCTTACTCGCGCACAAATATGTGTGTGTATGGGCAGCTATCGAGTTACCACTGGTTCCGGAGTTAAAGGCACATTTGGCAATTTTTTTTTATAGGCATTATTACGAGAACGTGTCTCAAGAAACGCTTTATTTGTTGATGAAATCAGTTTATTTACATTCCCAAACGTGGGTCGTAGTTCTTCAGTGAGTAATTGTAGATTAAGAGTTGTGCTGCTAGTAGATTTTGCCTGGCTACAACGTAAGATTTTATTTGTTAACTACGTACACTACCGAAAAATATTGTAAACATACCGAAAATATGCACCATCACTTGGTTTTAGGTAAAATATGCAATAACCGGTGAGAATGGGCTTAATATGCAAATGCATATGCAAACATGCAAATGCATATGCAAGCATGCGGTCTCTAGTTATGAAGCTCTACACTCTTAAAGTTTGTTGCTCTATTATTTATACACTGTATGCGTGTCTATGTGCTCCGAGCAGCGACATTTGTCTTTGAAGCTTACAATAAAGCATTTAAATCAGGTCTCTAGAACACATGCATTGTACAGCAGATGACTGGACGAAGGTACTTTGGTCCGGTGAATCACATTTACGATGGTTCGATTCGGGTGTATCGCAAACCTGTAAGTCCATGGATCCACCTTCATAGCACGGTATTCTGCAAACTGATTTTGGTTTCGTCGTGGTCTGAGGAACTAGTCCTTGTGAGAAACTGAACGGTTCATAACTGTTGTTTTGAGATCATTTGCAGCCCTGCGTGATCTTCATGTATCCCGATAACAGGGGGATTTGCCGGGATGAAAAAGCACCGTGTCATCGACTCCATATTTTTCGTGATTGGTTTGAGGTGTTCTCTGGACAATTCTAGGAAATGACTTGACCTCCCAGATCGCCAAAATGAGCCCTGTACATTATACCTGAGATATGATCGACAAAGTCGTTCGCGTACTTCCAAAACTCCCAGTTACGGGCAGTTATTGAGACAGCACGGCTGCATATCCTTTTTGGACACTGGATCAACACCATGTCTAGTTTCTGAAGTTGGCCGAGTTTGGAGGTATGACACGTTATTTGAGTCGTAACACATGGCAGAGTGTATCCTACGGAATATAATATTAGATTTCTCTGCTAGTCAACTAATAAAATATTTCCATTTCTTATCAAACTGAGCTAGACTTTGTTGATAGGTAGCATACTTTTTATATTTGTTAAATATCCACTTGTTGTGAACTGTAAGCCATTGAGATTATCAGTCCACTCTTGCGCCATGCATTGCACTGATAGAGCGTCCTGTTTAATATCCGGCAATACGACCACGCCAAGGGCACATAAATTCTAATGCGGTGACCTCACTTCACCGATAATTTTTTATGTAGGAAAGCAAATAATGTGAGATATGCAAAGGCAAGGTAACATAATGACGTGAGATACAAGTACAAAATTAATTATATGAATGAAGACTTGTAAATTGTTTGTTATGGAAAGTTTAAAGGAATGGAAGACAGCACGGGTATAGGTACAATTAATCACTACGGCTACTTTTGAACAAAATAGAAAGAGATCAATTAAAGAAGCAGAAAACTAGTCAAATGAAATTTGTATGACCTTTTTATCATAAGATCTTAATAATATCATAATGTTAAGGTTTAATATAAGGGTGGTGTTAGAATATTCATATTACCATGATGTTTCGTCTAAGCTACATCGTATTGCTAAGGCGACTGTCGAGTTTTTAACCTCGACCACAATTGGCTGTATTTATAAAACAATAAACGTCGTCAACATGCGATGATCTTCAATTTCAACACTCGGTACTGATATACATCATTACAGCACAGATAATGCGCAGAAAAATCGGTTTGAGACCATGAACTATTGTGAGCAGTAGCGGTAACTGACCTAAAGGTACGTATGGCATCAAATAATTTGGATTCCATTAAAATAAAATATAAAATTTTCTAACCGTGTAGCATGTTTTGAGCTGACCTTATTGGTTCTTACAGACTTTATAACGGTGGCAACATCTACTTGACATAAAATAGTCACAAGCACACTTTCAAGCTGTTTTCGTAATTTAAATGACCAAACAATACACACTATTGTTTGTGAACACCCAGAAAAAATTATATGAATTACTCCACAATCGGAGGATGTGTAGAACAGCTGAACCATAATAAGTGATTAAGACTGCAGAGATATGGCGTGTACCTAGCCTCGTAGTTTATGTACGCTCCCTAAGTACCGCCCGCCGTATTCTGGATGTGCTTCCTAGCCGACCTCTTGACATGAACTGAATCCTGCTGTTACGTCCACTGTCACCTCTCTTTCTGTCATCTCTCTTTCTGCTCCCAGTTGTTTGGCAGAAAAAGAAATAGAGAAAACAATGACCTTAAAAGTTGTTTCAGAAACACGTAGTCTATGGTTTCTGCGAACTCGATTCACTTCCTTGAAAGTCTTTCTTGACTTGTAAATCTTACCCAAGCATTTCCACAAACTGTCCACCTTAATCTTTTAAAAATATGTCAACGCACGTTCACATCTACACATTGGTGTCCTAGCGCTACGTAGAAAATGTCCCTGGTCAGGTCAAACCCCCTGCCGTGCCAAACACTAAAAGCTCGCACGCGAATAATGACGTGTCCCGTGACCTGCTGTGGAATTATTTACGGTATCCTTGAATCCCTCAAAACAAACCGAAGATTTCTCTCACTGCCTTCGTAGCTACAAAAATAGTTCTGTTCTTTCTTGAAATTATTTCGATTATGTAATGATTCGACTTTGATCTTCTGTTCTTTCTTGAAATTATCTCGATTATGTAATGATTCGACTTTGATCATAAAAGTTTTACAAATACAAAATAACATTGTCTTTAAGTGACTATTTGCATAACAGACACTAGTTACAGTGCATAACAAACAGTTATATTCCTACTTGTAGCACAGTTCAGATGTAACTAAATATCCAATGCACTGCTAACGCCCATACCAAGAATACAACTGGCCATTATTTAAGTATTATGTTCGTCTGATCACTGTATACAATTTATGTGTATCTACCTGTTTTTTATAGGCCACTTTCCATTTATGTATTATTCACACTATGCGCAAAACAATTAACAGTGCACTGTATTTATGCTAATACGAATAAACGATATATCTCATCTCGATTGATTCATCCAAGTCAGGAAACACAATTCTGGATGAACAAACCGACTGGTGGATGAGCGGTAAAACGTTTGTGCCTCGCATTCGGTGGAAAGAGTCTTCAATCCCCGGTTCCATCACGCAGATTTCGGCTTTTCACATTTCTCAGAATGTCTCGATGTTCCTTCAAAATGTTATGGCTGAATTCCTTGTCATTCTTTGCCCCTTCCAAAATGACATCGACCCCAGTGAGCCGTGATGTACTAAACTAAAAAATCAGGTATGGACCAAATATGTGTTTCACAGACAATACAAAGAAGTAAACCTCTTATCGATTGACTTTGGGAAGGCATCACAGCACTAAAAGAGGGCATTATGAAATGAAATGTAATATCCAGAAAACCCAGCAAATAGTTAGTATCCCAATAGTAAGTACGGATGCACTGTATGTTGAAAGTGTAAAGTCCAGACTTTGAGTGAGCGAAATTATCAACCTCATTTGAAATACAGATGAGAGTCAGACAAGAAGGCTTTTTTCTTCAGTACTTCCTAACATTGCCCTCGAAAGATCTAAGGAAAGATGATGATGAAATTGAAAAGGGAATATATATACGTGGGAAAACAAACATGGCATATACGAATGAAGACAAAACGCAAGGATAATTTGAAAAACATTATGACAATGCCAGTGAAATGAAACAAGGAGGTAAATATTGAGGAAACATATTTTTCCGTCTGCAAATGGGAAAATGAGAACGATGGAGATCCGAGTTCATTAGATACTGTAATGACGCACACTCAATTAGTGGGTATAATTATTTAAAATAATGCCGACGAACAGTTTGCCGTAGCAGTTTTCGAGCGAAGAGCAACGTATTATGTTCACGGAGGCCTTATGTTCGGCCAACAGAGCGACGGGAATTTTATTCCCATTGGAATAAACAGCAGTGAACAACACCGTGCGTGGGGGGTGAGCGGCAACACTCTGGCCTCGCATTCCGGATGACGCTGATTCGAATTCTCATCCAGCCATCCAGATTTCGGTTTTCCATATTTTCCCCGATCACTCGAGACGAATGCTGGGGTGCTTTCTTCAAAAGGTTATGGCTGAATTTCTTCCCGTTCCTTACCCCACTCCCTTCCCAATCACGACATCGACAAGTAACAGAAGCAAAATAAAAAAATATTCCACGGAAAACGTGCGTTCTGTTCCGAAATGCTGAGAGAAGAACGTTTTACTTATTTTGGAACCTGTGCGTGGTGTTTAGTCTGTTTAGAAGTTACAGGGCACATCGATCGAACACTACAGTCTGAATAACAAGTGAGGGAGATTTTCAATGAAGGATCCACCCCTCAGCGACCGCTCCAATTTGAGTCAACAGTGAGGAGCTTCTTTTCTGTGTGCTAGTTCGCTCCTCACCTCCATTGAGTGACCAGAGCCACTATTGAGGAGCCTCCAGTGTGAGCTAGAGAGCACTTCTTGTCCCACTTCTGTTCGGTGCACGTCGTCGTATGGACATACGACGCCAGCCACCTCCGCAGGACACACCAACATGGACCTGACGTCGGAAAAGACAGATCACTGTGTTGTGAAAAACTATAAAATACGAGTGACATGTAATTCACCACTGGCACCCATTACCTCCATGTAACGATCCTGAGAAAAGAAATCTTATTTATGTTAATTATCATCATGTATTGAAACCATGTTAGATGAACATGAAGTCGATTTGCTTTGTTTGGATAAATTTAAATTTAAATTTTGCCTTGAATATCATATGAGGATCTCCTCCTATCATTAAAACTAGAAGTTAAATATTAATAACAATAATTTACGTTACGTCACCACTGTGCATTACGATATGGTAGGAATACCTTTTGATAAAAAAAAATCTGTCACCATTGTGGTTGGAGAAGAGTATGGAGTGGAGAATAAAGAGAGATGAAGAGGGCAGGGGATACGGAGGGGAGAGTATATGGAATAAAGAGCGGCTTAGCGAGAGGATCATCTAAAAGCAGAATGTCCTTTCAAGGATACTGTTAGGGCATACATGAAGAATATGCGATGACATTAATATTTAAACCAAAACTGTTGTCAGAGCATCGAAATTTAGAATATAAAAGACCATTATGCAGTCATAGGTACTGTGAGGTGCTGATCTTTGGGGACTTTAACCAAAAGAATGGAGAATACATTAATGGTATTGGAGTATGGGATTCTGAAAAAGTTTTTTAGTTCATTTAAAGAAGGCGGTGAATGGAGAAGAAGGAAAATATAAAACCAAGAGAGTTGTTTCAGTCTCTTTTTTAGTTAACATTCGCATTCGGGAGGACGCCGGTTCGAATCCCCATCCGGGCATCTAGATTTGGGTTTTCCATGGTTTTCCATGCTTCCTTAAAAAGGCCATGGGCAAATTCCTTGCCGTTCGTTTTTCCCAGTCGATCCCGCTTCTAATGACCTCGACGTCGACGAAGCGTAAAGCCACAAGGGGGCGTACATTAATGGCGTGAAGTGTTTTCCGCAATTCCGGACTCCCCCCCCCCCCTGTCTGGTGAGACTTCGTGAGATCTGGTCGTACCCCCCCCCCTCCCCCTATTTCACCTAAATTAATTATATACGCCCCAAGTAAATAAACAAAAATCTTTTATAGCCGCTCGATAAAAGGCACAAGAAACACCACAGTAACACCAAGAGCAAGTTGCAATCAAAGAAGACATGATGGTTGAAGATACTCCAGAAGATCATAGATAATTTGAGAAGACCAGTGGTGAGGCAATGGAACAGCCCAAGATTCGAGGTACTACTCGGGTAACTAACATAAGTACCCTACTATGTTATGATCGCTGGATGCAATATGTTGGGTTAACAACTAAAATTGAGCTATACATATGAGATAAAGCTGACGCAGACAGCGTTTCACGAAGACAGTAAATGTATTTACCGTTAATGGTCAGCAATAGATGTTGTTTCGCATATCCCATTGTATATCCAGTCAGCTAGGGAACGCTGCTATAATCGTAACGGAGGCCTCAGTGGTGTGAACATTAAGTTCCTAGTTCTGTTTACTGTTGGAGGTCTGTACCGATTAAACTAACCTATGTTCCCTGTGTTATTGCCAGAAGCATTTCTGTTACATATGGCTGTTTACATAACTGGTGATACATAAGAAGCACACATATCGTATGTCATGCAATTCTAGTGCGATACTGAGGGAAACAGGAAGTCTGTCTGGTTTAATACTGTCAGGTCTTAATCATTTAATAACTTCAAAGTAGCTCAAATATTTCCAGAGCATTTATCCTAGTATAAAGCTACTTTGGCATTAATAATAAGTTAATAACGTTCCGTGTTAATCCGTTCGTTCGTAATGTACTTGCACATACAAGAAAAAAGTGTATTTAGTTGCTCTTTTTACGTTCGTGTCAACTCAGCACTGAGACCGAAAGAAACGATAAAAAAAATTAATATTATAAATATGAGATCTGCCGCTGTTTACGCATAGATAAGGATATTGTATGTGACCGAGAATTGTCAAAGAAAATTATTGTTGTATTTGGTGTGTATGATGCCGTTCCAGTATGATTGTATGACTAGCACTCTCTACAGTCTGTCACGGTAAAATCACATCTTGAGCTCTAGCCTGGTTTAAACCTAATGGGTTCACATTACAAAAGAGCCACTAAAATCAAAGAGACATTTCATGAATTTTTATTAAAAAGATTCGAAGAGCCCTGCGTTCATCTATAATACACACTTGAACATTTTGAGGATCTATTGTGAATTCTAAATACACTGAAAAGTCAAAGAAACTGGTATAGGCATGCGTATACAAACACAGAGATATGTAAAAGAGTACGGCGCTGCGGTCGGCAATGCCTATAAAAGACAACAGGTATCTGGCACAGGCGTTAGATCGGTTACTGCTGCTACAATGTCAGATTATCAAGATTTAAGTGAGTTTGAAAGTGGTCGTGGTGTTATAGTCGGCGCACGAGAGATGGGATACAGCATCTCCGAAGTAGCGATGAGGTGAGGATTTTCCCGTACGACCATTTCAAAAGCGCACCGTGAATATCGGGAATCCGGTAAAACATCAAATCTCCGACATCGATGCGGCCGGAAAAAGATCCAGCAAGAACAGGACCAACAACGACTGAAGTGCTTGACAGAAGTGCATCCCTTCCGCGAATTGCTGCGGATTTCAATGCTGGGCCATCAACAAGTGTCAGCGTGCGAACCATTCAACGAAACATCATCGATATAGGCTTTCGGAGCCGAAGGCCCACTCGTGTACGCTTGCTGAGAGCACGACACAAAGCTTTACACCTCGCCTGGGACCGTCAACACCGACATTGGACTGTTGATGATTGGAAACATGTTGCCTGGTCTGACGAGTCTCGTTTCCAATTGTATCGAGCGGATGGACGTGGACGGATATGGAAACAACCTCATGAACTCATGTACCCTGCATTTCAGCAGACGACTGTTCAAGTTAGTGGAAGCTCTGTAATGGTGTGCGACGTGTGCAGTTGGAGTGACATGGGACCCCTGATAAGTCTATATAGGACTCTTGATAAGTGACACGTATGTACACATCCTTGCTGATTACCTGCATCCATTCATGTCCATTGTGTATTCCGACGGACTTAAGCAATTCTAGCAGGACAATGCGACACCCCACCAATCCGGAATTGCTACAGCGTGGCTCCAGGAACACTCTTATGAGTTTAAACTCCTCCACTGGCTACCAAACTCCCCAGACATGAACGTTATTGAGCATATCTGGGATGCCTTGCAACGAGCCATTCAGAAGATATCGCCACCCCCTCGTACTCTTACGGATTTATGGACAGCCCTGCAGGATGCATGGTGTCAATTCCCTCCAGCACTACTTCAGACATTATTCGAGTCTATGCCACGTCATGTTGCGGCACTTCTGCGTGCTCGCGGGGGCCCTACACGATTTTAGGCAGGTGTACCAGTTTCATTGGCTCTTCAGTGTAGATAGCAACACATTTGCAAATCGTACCGTGCCATTAAAGTTGAGCGTTTGTCTGAACTAAAATAAGGCACACATTCTCATTACTATAACGACTCAAATGCCAGGTATTTCAGGACCAATGTGTGTATAAAATTTTCACCGCTTTGAGAATGGTGAATTCAGTCCAATGTTTTGACAAGGGCTTTGAAAACAAAACGTAGATCTGCAGTTATGATTGCAAGTATGTGATATCTCTACCAGATCAGTGAGATCACCAAGGCATCTTAACAAACATTATCATTGGAATTTATTCGATTCTTTCCTTGGTATCGATATTCCTTTGGGAAACCTTCAGGTGAAATAACGTATCAGAAGTTATTTCGAATATTTCCACTCAATGTACGTAGCTAATGACCAAACTATAATGTGAGGATCTTAAAAATATCTGCTGTCCTTGTAGATAAGAACTGTTCATCCTCCAAAAACAGTCGCGTATCTGAATTTGGGGGCAGAGAAGAGCTTAGATTTTACGAAATTTTAAGTTTAATTGCTGAAAACGGATACTCAATCCGCCCCGTTCCTCATGATTATCATAAAAATCATTGCTCTTTCTATAATTTTATCTGTAAAGTGTCCCAGCATATAGTATTAAATGAGGATATGTTTAAATTGTTTTGAGCGGTCTGGTACTTCAACATTTATGTAACTTTTTTTTTATGGTCAAGGTGGTTGCTTTCAAAAGTTCGGGGTCAGGTCGTGGGTTCATATCTCACTGCGTCCAGGAATTTTTGAAAGTTGTGTTTAATCATGTGAAATACGTCAAATCGTTCGGTGGTTGGTTCTGATTCCACGTCAAGCTGTAGGTTCCAGAGGAAAGGTAGTGGCCGTTCTACATCTGACATAATGGCTTAGTTTTCTTCTTAGGATTACCGGGTAACGTTAGGCGGCTAAGATAGGGGCGGATTGCGCAGCCGATAGAAATCCTGTCACCAGGTTATTACGACCACACGAATTTATGTTTACTAGTATTTCTCCTTCGGGAGAATACAACCAACCTTCAAGCTGTGGACTAAGTTAGTTTTTAGATTGTATTATATTAGACTATTTGATATAAGAACGGAGACTTTCCCAGTTTGAAAGAAATTTAACCAATGTGTTGCCGGATTTTCTAAATTTTTAAATTCATTTTTAATGATTTTTTTGTCTGGCATTAGTCTTTCGATCGGTTTACTGCATCTCTTCCGATCTTGCGCTAACGTGTTCATCTCAACATACCACTTACACCCTTCGTCCTCAATTATCTGTTAGATATATTTTATCTCTGTCTTCTCTACAATTCTTACCTTCGACTGTTCCCTCCACTAATAAATTAACCAATCCTGCATGTTTCACAATATGACCTACCATCCTATCTCTTCTTACTGTAAGCATTTTCCATAAACTTCTTTTCTCACCCATCACCGGATAGTGTTTTTTAAAAACACGATATTTCAACGACTAGCTCTGCTTTCTTCTTCAGGTGTGATTCATGCCTGAAGACGATAGCAGAGTCGTATCTCAAGAAGACGGAATTAGACGCCGAAATATCATGTTTGAAAGCACTACCCAGAGTACACCAGTGAAAATTACATACGACTTTTCAAGCTTAAGAATTACTACTACACATTTCCTTCCGCAGAAATACAAGCATGTGATTGAAGCAGGATTTGAAAAAACTAATATTGTTAAATTAGTTAACAATATTTCTCAACCATCACATCTGCCTGTGTGGGAAATTTGAATATTTTTTTTTTAAATTGTGCACAAAATACTTATATTAATGGTGTTGGATATACAATGTTTTTTTGTGATTCTATTCGGAATATATACAAAAAAAGCATGGTTTTCTTACACTGGAGCGCACGACGTATAATTGTTCATAGGTAATTTTACTCTTTTTCAGTATCTAACATTTTTATTACAAAATGTTCTGAAGAAAAATCGTTTTGTAATTTAACAAACGTTTGTCGTTAATAAAAATTTATTAAGATATCTACACTGGTGTGATGCCTTTAAACACGCATTTAACTCATCAGCTGATGTTGAACGCAAAGTAACAGGCAATTTTTGTCGAAAATCACCTTTTAATAACATTAGAGCATCACTGAATGTGTCGTTCATTTCCAAGTAAATCTTGCAATGTTCGATGCAATGCTTTAACAGATTTTTTATGCTCCATTATAAATTCATAAAGTATTATTATATTGCATCGCTGGAGGACCCGACGTTTTTTAACGTTGCAGGTTGGTATTTGACTGTTTTGTAATTTAATGGCAACTAAGTACTGAATTTGCTGTTCCGCAACCACCCAAAAGCGTTGGCTCAATTCCAGATGATGCGACTGTCAATGTGTAGTGGGTGCCTTAGTGGGCAAACTACGTTACAATTATCTTTCATACCTCTATGATTAATAATTGTGGATTTTTAATTTTAATTTTTATGAAGGAGTGAAAATTTATTAATTTTGCAAGAATCTCGACGTTAGTTGGAATTTAGGAAAAATTGTCACAATATGACATTTATTTTCTTATCACTGGCGATTACAAGTCTGAGCGAATTTACCGTTAACATTAACATAAATTGGCAAAATCATAAAAGCAACGCTCAGAGGTACAATTATCCGTCATAGCAAGCAAACAATTGTATATTTACTTTTAAATATAATGACAATTGGAAACAAAAATACAAGTTATGACGACCTCAGACAAAGGTATCATAATACTGTGACTTTACAGTAAGAAAAGAAAATCATGGGCGCCAGAATGAACAATATATCATTCGAAAATAACTAGTTCAGGCAAATTAGGCCGCTAGCTCAGGGTTTTTTACAATTACAAAGTGAGAACATGGATCTATCCTCTCAAAGTCGTTTAAGGGTTCTGTTTCACGGAATGCACAATCAGATGGCTTGGTCGTAATAAGTTACCATTGTAGCTCTGCGTCTGATGTCTGCGGTGACTGGAGATGACCCACGGTATGTGAGGCTATCTCACAAGGCGGCTACAGGCATCTCTGGTCTGACAATGCGCGTCATCGCATTACCGGCTGTGTTGCTGTGATAAGCTTGCAGGCAGAAGTCGTATAGCAGCAGTTGGCGAAAGAAGTCAACTTTCCAAGTCAACCTCAGACTAGACTTGCATAGCATGGACTCGAAGATCGAATTGAAGCTCGTCGCTCTTCTCTCTCGCGAGGAAACTTCTCGCTCCGCCCCTTGTAGTCTCGAAGCTCACATATAACAGAAATTCCCAGGATTTTAAGTTATACGCTCATTTGGATTGGATCTTCATGTCGGCCCCTAATGTCACGTGATATCCCCGATATGTGATTTTCCCCGCTCATATCACAGAGGTCGGACATATTCGGCTAAGTTCGCCGGGGTGAGAGCACATTCGGGTGTCGGGCGGCAGGCATTTCCCGCCAGGTGAGTGACTGTTGACCACCATCCCCAGGGAGCAGAGTGTGTGGTCCGGCAAAACCCCAAATCCGCGACTTCTTGTCGCCATAGTTCGGGAAGACCACGATTAGCTTCAAGCCTACATAGCTCAATAATTCTTTAATATTCGCTTTACCAAGATACACTGTATGTTCACCATTTCATTACAGTCCTCACTTGGAATCTTGCGTACTTTATAAAATTACAACAAAAATCTATTTAGGTGGTCGCCCAAGATTTATGTAAATTACTCTAACATTATGACATATACGTATAATAAAAATCGTCATGTTACAAATGCGATATTATATTGTGCATGTTTGGTTGCTATTGAAATAAGAAAGGTTTTTCCTGTGCCATCAGGCTTACCGATTCTTCTTGTGAGTGAGTGACGATTTCTTTCCTTGAGTTAGATCGAGGATTTCAATAGCTTATCGGTCCAGTAGTGTTTTAGTCTACAAAGGACACACATAGGAATATTGCCTTTTATATATACAAATTTTCTGTTAGAAAAATTTCTCGGTTATGAATATTCGCGGCAGCGGAGGACGTCCGCTGTATACAGTTTTACATTGCGAACCACACTATAAATTGTAAGGCCAACTAGGTATCATATATCGTTCATAGTTTTCGGCATCTTCGAGAGCTGCTACTTAGGACAGCTTTCATTACTTATTTTTCAGTAGCCACAACAATTGTCTTTCTCAAACATCATACATCTGTATAAATTAATTTTATTCCAGTGATTTCAATTAGATTTTTTAACTACACAATCTGGAATGAAGAAAAGAGACAAATGAACCGTAATGGTATAACGGTGCATTATTCGCACTTAAAAAATATCAATTTCCTTTTGTTTTACTTAGGAATTTACATCTTGTTGACGTCATTAGCTGTAGGTATAGAGGAGAGGGCGCACGAAACAGGTAGAAATTCGACCATGACCTTTCGAAGCAACCATCCCGGCATTCACCAGGACCAGTTCCAGGAAACCATTAAAAACAGAAATATTTATGGACAAACTGGGATTCGAATCCGCGGCGTCTCTAATGTCAGACCCTCATACTCTATGTGTTGTTTCCTTTACTTAACTAATCAGTGGCGTAAAAGAAGTTATGAAATAAAAAATAAACATTCAGTAATTTTAGAGTAAACCTTGCACAGCTTCGTGCTAAAGATTGGATATTTATTTATTCACTTGCCTATACCTAAAATTGAAGCATTCAGAAGACATGGTCGCATGTCAATATAACTCTAAACACATACACGACATCCGTGAGTATGAAAATTATTGCATCTCTCAGTGACAGGTGAATGGCCACCAGAGGGCATTAGTGTTGATCTTGTTTGGTGTTGTTACCACGCCTGGCAGAGTTTAACAGCATCAGACGTTGAGTGATCACTGTGAAGGACACAGAGATGCCGCGCACTCGTGTGAGACAGTGTTATCATCACCGGACTAAGTTTGAAATCCCTAATGTGAGTCTCAGTTTCGCCGACTGGTCGAATCGTGCAATACCCAGATTTATGGGGCACTCGGGTGTGTTAGAATGCGTGAGAAAGTGTGGACAGATATCGTTCTGGTCGACCACGTCTGACCACCACAAGGGAGGAACACCGTATTATGCACCAAGCAGTTAGTACATGGAAGGGAAAAGATGACCGTGTCCACAAGTTGGCACTCGATTTCAGGCATAAGGGTATGGGAAATTTTTCTCTTGGAGGCAAGGAGATCAAGGATTGCAATAAATTACCAAGAGTAATGATGAATAATTTACCAAAAACTCTTAAAGAATTTAAAGCTGAAATTAGTAAAGGAAACAAATAGTTTGAAAACGAAAGGGGAAAAATGAGTGTGTAGGAAAATTGCCATGGGAACGTGCACTCCAACGCAGTTTAATTAAACTAACACACCATTTTGTGTATTCTGAAGCTTATGTACTGGCTTAAAATCTGCAGTATATCTTATGACCATACATGACCGGGGAACGGAGCAGAAATGATAATTCGTTTGTACTGAGAACAGATGGGGATACACTTCATCTTAGATGATGACTCCTTTACGAGATACCCACCAAAGGTCATGCTACAACCGTTAGGGTTCTGTTTACATTGTTTTCCTCGGTTTTCTAAAATATAGTACGAAAACATTAATGAAACCCCTACATGAAAGATTAACACTCCGATAAGTGAAACGAATTTACGCTTTGAAACTAGAAAGAAAACAAAAGGAAAACGCATTACTATACTTACCAAGGTTCGCGCGAGTGAGCAACGAGAAAATGCTACTTTAATATAAAGTATCTTAATATGTCAACAAACGAACGATGCAGCAAAACACTCCAAATTAGAATTCTCTAGCGCTGTTTCTGATTGCTGGATCAGCATAATGGGCTGACCACGGTAGGAGATCAAGTACGAGTATAAGAATATTGTCAATTCTGCAATCCTTCATGCTTCGTGCCTAAGCTTGGGCTACTCGAGAATACTGTGTTACGAAGTTTCACATGTAGTTGACGTAGAATGGGTGTAATTGCATCGATGTGCAAAGAAAACTGGTTCATCATTATGACTTAAGAGCTTGCTGACAATAGTTTCATTACAGGTCTGCTCAAAGGAATTGTATTCCGAGATTGGAAGGTCCGTATTAAGTATCCCTTCAGTTATCTGATTGTTTATACAATATGTAGAACCATTGAATAGTGATACGTTAGTTTGTTCACGATGTGAAGCAAATCCACTCCACCATCTATAAAGTTAATGTAGCGGTACAGTTTCAATTGCAACACATTCACTGCTTTCATAATAAAGCACAATCTGAATGCTATACAGTTTTATGTGACTTTCCAGCGCACGAAATGGCTGTCTTTATAACCTTTCCGTAATTGACATTTTGTGCGAGACCTTGGGCGCAATTGCAGAGTACGTTAAATTTGCCTTTGTTTTAAGGTAAATTGTTCTGTACACTGCATCTCATCACAGGAACTTCAATATAGCATCAAACTCTCCCATCACCACACGTCGTTCGATGGGTGGAGAGCTTACGTCGGTTTTTTCTTTCAAAAAGATAAAATAAAAATAAAATATTTTGGTCCGCTTATCAGTCTTATGTCATATAACTAAAACGTCTGGGGACGTTTGTTGTAGACAATGGTCCTTAACATTATTCCCACTCTCTGACTGAACCACATGCCGAAGTTTTACACTTTCTTGTTCATAAAATGAACAACGGTACAGCATAAAACAAAAGAATTTACGTCAATGCTAGGGTTGCAGTTGTGCATTATATTGTTGCGGGTTTTGATTTTTTTTAGCTTATTTTTAGGAATCTAATATAGCCGCTAAGTACATAGTTTTTATTTAACTGTATCTATTGTGTGCCAAACCATTTCCTTCTTGGAAATGGAAACATAATATTTCTGATTAGAAGGTTTAAGTTCCGGACCTTACGTACCGGCGCACACAGGGGTATTTGACACAAAAAGCCGATCAAAAGTAAAAAAAAAAAAAATTAAGCAAATTCCAAGAACTTGTATCTACCTGACTCGAGGCAAATGTCTATAGAATAACAATCAGCTATGTTTTTTAAATAAGCTTCATTCCCCACCCCGTGAACAGTCATCTTCTGAGCACATTCCAGGACTCACGTACTGTTACCAAACAAATACTAGAAAATTATAAGTTGTACCAATTTAATTTGTGAGTGATGTTAAGTGAGTAGGGGCGATTTTAATCATGGATATTGTTCAGCCAGGTACCTAGAATTGAAATAATAGTAACATTCATCCAAAGGTATCGCACAACTTTATTTCTGAACATTTTTGTAAACTGACTCATTTTGTGCTGATTTTTTTATTACGAAAAGTATTAAAGAGTGATTTTGTTTTGTTTCCGAACCTTTCCCGAGTCTGATTTATTGTATGGTATTAGTTTAGTGTACTATCTTGGTATTTCATTGAAAATTAGGTGCCAAAAAGTGCCAAACGTTTATTTATTCGAAAAAAATCTAGATTATTTACAATGAAACAAACTTACTTTTTTCCGTCACATTAATTCATCTAAGATTTTCTTTGTTATGGGCTCTTCTGGTATCATGCTCATGACCCGAAAAGTTATTTATGATATGAGTAAACACGAGGAAGGAAATGATTTCGAGCAAAAGTTGGAATTAGTCGAGGAAAATATTTTAAATCAACCGACATTCACGGTCGAACAAACGCAACAGTTCGAACAAAAGTTTTCAAGGCTTAAATTGTAAATTAAAAGAAAATGGCAGGCTGCTAAGAGAACTGAGAGTGTATTTTTAAAGAAATACAATGATTGGTTCAAAAAATGTATCGAAATCTCCATAAAATCCAATCCGACCAATGTGGGTCGGCCTAGAAAATATTTCGATGATTTGACCGATTTTGGCCAATGATGTCCACAGAGATAATAGGTATTAACAAAACATTAATTGACAGATTTTATACTATTATGTGAATGATATATAGTGGGCACAAGATAGACATAAAAAAAAATTATTCCCCACCGCCACGAAAAATTTAAGATGTACTGTACATTGAACTGTACTAGTGGCATCCAATGTCACCTATACAAGAAGTATTTATTGAGGGCCCACTTATAATAAGAGTATGCATTTTTGCCTATAGGCAATCTGTCAGATGCAGCAGAAGAAGCTAGAAACAAATATTTTCGATGATTTAGGGAGACACACTCCAGAAAACTTAGTTGGGTTTAGTGCAACATAGATGTCATTAATAGGCTTTCATTAACTTAGGATCCGTATTTGAGCTTCATCAGGCACAAAACTCCCAAAACATCTAAATCATTCAATCCAGAAACTATTAAAATATTGATTCAATGGGAACCTAGTACTCAAGAAGAGAACGAGCCATAAGGAGAAGGTTCCGACGACGAAGGATGGGACGGTTCGTCAGAATGATATTTTAGTGTACATATATGATTATTGTTTAGGTATTTTGTAAATATTCGCTTAATATGTTATAAAGTGTATGAACACAGTACGTGTTCTTTATTATTACTTCTACTTCACAGTTGTAAGTTCTAATACACAAAAGAAGCGAAACAAAAATCAAAATTACGTAGAAATAATTTTGATCAACTTTTGTGTCAAATACCACTGTGTGCGGCGGTTAACGCTCTGGCTTCGCATTGGGAAGGACGCCGGATCGAAGGGAAGGTAGAGAGCATAAGAACGATTCAGAATTGCAACATTCGGGAAGACGCGGGTTCGAATCCCCATCCGAGCATCCAGATTTCGGTTTTCATGGTTTCACAAAATCACTCCATGCGAATGCCGGGATTCTTCCTTCAATAGGACATGGCCGAATTCCTTCCCGTTCCTTGTCCTCAGTCCCATCCCGCCTCTAATGACCTCGACGTCGACGAGGAGTAAAGCCATAAGATTAAAAAAATTAAAAACCTCGCGTAATGGCTCTCCTGACTCACAAACTACACATTTCACAAACAAAAATACACTTATAATACAGAACTCGAGTTACACATTTCACAGACAGATGGCAAAAAAAATCATTCCACCCTTGAGGTTAAATGCGCCAGACCTAACACGTCTTATTCTGGTCATGGTGGGGCTTCAACCTCCCCCATTTGATTCACCTGAGCATTTTTCAGAGTACCTCAAATACGTACGTACTTTCACAAGCTTGTCAGCAGCGTTGGTCTAGGGTTTTGTCCAAGGACCTTTAAAGGGGTCCGTACAAAAAGGGAAATGGCCCCCTATAACTGACGCTCCACTGTCTGTCAGAAGCTACTAGCTCGAAACGAAAAGTTTCAGACTTCAAATTTGTATGTAATACTTTTTTTTTACTCAAAAGCAATAAGTATTTAAAATTTTACAAAATTATATATAAGAAAAAAGTGGAATGATTGGACCTTTTTGTTTCCAGATCTATCTCAAAAAAGCTATTATTTAAGAACTTAAAATTTGTTACTAATTAGAATATACCTTATTATTAATACAAACACTTACATTTAATATGCTTAGTAATTTGTTAGGAAAATAAACAAGTATTCTAATTTTTAGGTTACTCTTCCATACATTAATACGCTAATATTTTTTTCATTTACTCTTCATTCAGCTAATTAAGTCTATGTAAAATACAGGAAATTATTCATTAATTGTAGTTACGTAAGAGCGGTCTGTAGTATTTGGATCTGTATATTACTATTCTGAGTAAGTGTCAGACTTTTTAATTGTACTGAATTGATTTTGGTATTTTATATTTTAATTAAAGGACATAAATATGCGGTATTTTGTGATACTTCAGTTATTTTTTAGTGAAAAAAAATTGTAAATCATTTTAAAATTCTTCAAATTATTTTCAGTTTTATTTAAAACTAGCTGGTGCCCACCACTTCGTTCGTGTTTGTAAAAAAATTTGGTTGATAGCTACCGATATGCAACCACCAAAGTGTACGATGGGAGACTCGAGGCTAATACCACACATAAACACCAGTGATCGGCGCGGGTATTTATGGCTGCCAAGTGAAATATAGGGACACGAATGTATTTGGTCGAAATATGAAAATAACCTCGGTCGACTACGTTCAATCTTCATGTCTCTTCCTCCCTCAGATACCGACATGCAACCACCAAAGTGCAGGACGGGAGACTTGATGCTATTATCAGGCACAAACACCAGTGATCTCTGCTATGTAGTTGTGTTTGCAAAGTGAAATATAAGGAAGCACACGCATTTGGTCGAAATAACAAAATACCTTCGGTCGACCACTTTGAATCACCATATCTCCCACATCCCCACAACTACTGACATGCAACCATCATAGGGGAGACTTGAAGCTACAACCACATATCAACACCAGTGGTCTGCGCTAGGTTGTGGCTGGAAATATAGGAACACACACACCATTTCTCCCACGCCTCCGCGGCTACCGACATGTAGCCACCACAGTGCACGATGGGAAACTCGAGGCTACTACCATACACAACTATCAGTGGTCTGCGCTAGGTACTTTTGGCTGCAGACTGAAATATTGGGCACTCATGTCTTTGGTCTAAATATTAAAATGTTCCACATCGACCACTTTCAACCACCACATCTCCTACCCCCCAAACAGGCACCGGAATTCGGCCAACGATGGGAAACTGCATGCTATTACCACACATAAACTCCAGTGGTCTGTGCTAGGTCATGGAGAACGCAGATTGAAATATAGGATCACACACGTTTATTAATATAGGCCTATATATATATATGATTATTTCCGTTTGGTTTCGCGTAGTATTACCTAAATTTTAATTGTTTTTAATAGTAACATATTGTTTGGACTATTTTTCAGCGTTCTGGAAATTAATAACGTTGCATTTTTATGCGTCTAGAATTTTCTCTATTGCAGCATTCCTTAACCTTTTTCAGCCCAAGGACCAGTAAATTGTCAAAAATAATGCTGCGGACCACTAACTTACAATGGAGCTGATCTCGTACCTATGTGTATATTATTAACATCAGGTACATGCAGTATTTTATAGAACTATTATACTAAGACAATAAATCAAAAGCCACAGTTATGAAACTGGACGTGAACTATCAAAAGGTAATTACATATTGACCATTCTCTTAATATTTACCAAACCAAATTAATGTTAGTATAGTCTGTACACTACAATATATCACCGGCCGAGACGCACAAAATAAAATAAAAGACACTAAACCGTACACCTTTCATTTTTGTTTACTTCGCCACTCTTATGTTACCAAACCTACCATGTACCGCTGTCCCTTATACTTATTTAAGACCCAAAGGGTCATTTACTTAATCCCTAAACGAACGGCGCTCTTTTTGATACAATCTGGAAATTAATAAATAGACTATTGTAGAAATAATGCTGTTCTTCCACCATTCTGGAAATGCGATATTTTTTCCTAGACATTAAAATATTCAAACATTTTAAAAGGTTGGATTTATAACCCTATACAGTACAAATACGGTATCAAAATTTATAATACTCTGCCTGCGGACCAACTGAACCATATCGCAGACCACCAGTGGTCCGCCGACCAAAGAATGAAAACACTGCTCTATTGCTAATAAAATATCACTCTCAGGTGAGTTGCTCTATAAGCTCTAGGTGTGTACACATTTGCTAGCGGAACTGTTCGCTAGCCACTTGTGAACTAATCGTATTGGAGCGAATCGCTCGTGGCAATCCCGCTCTACGTAGTATACCAGCGCAGGATTAAGGCCGGTGACGCTTGTATGACGCTCATGTTATCTCATGACACGGCTCACAGCTGGCGGACACCTGCTGGAGACGCTCCTGGACCAACACACAAATTGCCTACGACATCGTCTTCCTGATACAACTCTTTCTTTCAGTTACACCGCACACTGAATTCAGAACTTTCAATAAAATAGTTTCATTATGCGGCATAGTGATCACAAAATAAAAATAAAAACTTTTTGCTTGCACTTACCAACAATATTAGATGCAAGTACTTTTGACATTTATTGTTTCCACATACTACACTGATGAGCCAAAGAAATTGGTATTGGCATGCGTATGCAAACACAGAGATACAGTGGCGTAGCTAGGTCAACAAGGGCCCCGGTACAAAACATTTATTTTGGGCCCTCAGACCAGATGGGCGAGCTTTTTTTTTTTGCTTTGTGTTGCTGGTAGGGGCCCCCTGAGTTGTGTTTGAGGGCCCCCCTGAGCAGTGAGGGCCCTTTGTGAGGGGCTCCCTATGTCTCAGGGGCCCCCTTAGACGACGGTAGAGCTAAAAAAAGGTCGCCAGTTTGCCGTGAGGGCTCATGGGTCCTCTGAACTGCACTTGGGGCTCCCTGAGATAAGCTTGGGGGCCCCTGAGGTATGCTTGGGGCTCCCTGAGGTATGCTTGGGGGCCCCCTGAGCTTAGGGGTACCGGGGCACTGCACCGCCTAGCCCCATAGTAGCTACGCCCCTGCAGAGATAAGTAAACACTCAGAGCAGGGTCGGCAACTCCTAAACATGACAACAGGTGTATGGAGCAGGCGTTAGATCGGTTACTGCTGCTACAATGACAGATTGTTACGATTTAAGTGAGTTTGAACGTTGTGTTATAGTCGACGCACGAGAGATGTCACACAGCATCTTCGAGGTAGCGATGAGGTGGGGATTTTCCCGTACGACCATTTCAAGAGTGCACTGTGAATATCGGGAATCCGGTAAAACATCAAATCTCCGACAATGCTGCGGCCGGAAAAAGATCCAGCAAGAACTGGACCAACGAAGACTGAAGAGAATCGTTCAACTTGACAGAAGTGCAACCCTTCTGCAAATTGCTGCGGTTTTCAATGCTGTGCCATCAACAAGTGTCAGCGTGCGAACCATTCAACGAAACATTATCGATATGGGCTTTCGGAGCCGAAGGCCCACTCATGTACCCTTGCTGAGTGCAGGACCCAAAGATTTACGCCTCTCCTGGCCTCGTCAACACCGACTTTGGACTGTTGATTATTGGTAACATGTTTCCTGGTAAGACGAGTCTCGTTTCCAATTGTATCTAGCGAATTGACGTTTACGGGTATGGAGACAACCTCATGAATTCATGGACCCTGCATTTCAGCAGGGGACTGTTCAAGCTGGAGGAGGCTCTGTAATAGTGTGGGGCGTGTGCAGATGGAGTGACATGGGACCCCTGATACGTCTAGATAAGACTCTTACAAGTCACACGTACGTACGCATCCTGGCTGATCACCTGCATCCATTCATGTTCCTTCTGCATTCCTACGGACCTGGGCAATTCCAGCAGGACAATACGACACCCCTCACGTCCAGAATTGCTACAGAGTGGTTCCAGGAAACCTCTTATGAGTTTAAACACCTCAGCTGGCCACCAAACTCCCCAAACAAGAACATTATTGAGCATATCTGGGATGCCTTCCAACGTGCCATTCAGAAGAGATCTCCACGCCCTCGTACTCTTACGGATTTATGGACATCTCTACAGTATGCATGGTGTCAATTCCCTCCATCACTACTTCAGACATTATTCGAGTCCATGCCACGTCGTGTTGCGGCACTTCTGCGTGCTCGCGGGGGCCCTACACGATATTAGGCAGGTGTACCAGTTTATTTGGCTCTTCAGTGTATATGGTCTATACTGGAGATAAATTTTAAGTATGTACGTTATAGCGCTTTTGAGATGACGTGATAACGAAAAGTGTGCCCCGATTCGGCAACGAAGGACCATTTGGACACTGGCGACCTGTTTACGCAAGTGGCCAGTGTGAATAATGAGAGAGGGGAGGGATAGCTGAGATCCTACTCTATGACAAACGAGGCCTATTAGGGCTAGCGTACTTAATAAATTGAAAGAACGTTTGAATTGCCATCTGTCTATGATACGTGTAGCTTTGAGTGTTCTGTGCGATAAGTCTAATTTTTGTTTGTGATGAGGCGATTGGGAACTATCTTAGCATTCGCCTAAATGATTGGAGGAAGCCGCCTAAAAACCGCATTCAGGACGGAAGGCGCGCGGAGACCTGGGCTTGTGCCCGGTCCCGTTGTACCAACCCGATCCAATGAGTGGCCACTTTGGCGAGTCCTCTGACACCTTTATTATGTAGTGAAAGAAATTTCCTAGTCCTCAACCTGACGATACCCCACATGTTGTGTTATATATAAAAAAATCTGGTTCCTTTCATAGTATACAACTCATAATTAAAAATTTTACCAAATGTTAAATGCGAGATTTAGTTTTAGCAGATAACACTTATTCATTTTACGAATTACAGGCTTGTGACAGAGGGAAAGTCAGTGTAGCGACAATACCTGAAAAGGAGGATTGTTATACTGTGTAGGAGTCTCCAAGGTCGGGTCCCTAAGATTGCTGGATTGAGGCTCTGGTGAACTTACAGTAAGCTCAGTAAATCGATAGTGGATTTAATGAATGCTTTCGAATGTGGAAAAATCCTTCGTAATGGGTCTAGATTCGAGGATAATGGACTTGAAAGAAGAAAGGAATATAAGAAGGTTTGCGGTTTTAGAACGGCGAAAAATGAATGGAAATGAAGAATTTAGACATGTCATGTCTCGCAGTGATGTAATGCGCGTAATGACTGAATTCTATTCCAGTTTGACGGTTCCATATTGTTGGTTACATCGCTTCACCACAGTGCAGAACAAAGCAAATAGCTGTATGGGGGAGTATGTTATTAACATTCCCTCGATCACCCATAACCCTCATAAAATGTTGTGAGATATCCTCCA
This sequence comes from Vandiemenella viatica, assembly GCA_031002005.1. Taxonomy (NCBI): domain Eukaryota; kingdom Metazoa; phylum Arthropoda; class Insecta; order Orthoptera; family Morabidae; genus Vandiemenella; species Vandiemenella viatica. The sequence continues at coordinate 49,112,845 of JARYHS010013631.1, forward strand.
TGAACGTTTCAGATCCAAGAGATCTGAGAATATGAGGCAGTTAAATCGATTTGACTTATCATCTTTCAAGAGTCTTGGAAAGCTAAATCAAATAGATCATGGATATGTTGGCGCAGCTCTTCATCTTACAGGACAGAAATTATCAAAAACAGTATTAGATCTGACAGTGGCGGATCCAGGGGGGGGGGGGGGGTAGGGGGCTCAAGCCCCCCCCAAAGTATCTTGGTCCACCCCCGACATTGTAATTTTGGAGACTTTTTTTTTTTAGCTCTACGGATTCGAGGCCCGAGGAGGCTATAAAGACTACCCCATGCCCGACTCAAGCCCCCCCCCCCCCCAAAACCAAAATCCACTGAAGGCAAGCTCTCTGAACCAAAATTCACTCAAGCCAAGCCCCCCCCCCCCCCCCGCAAACCAAACCAAATCCTGGATCCGCCCCTGCGATCTGAACCTGAGAGATACAACACAGTGCTACATAAACGGAATGCTTGAGATTATTCAAGCTCCTGCACAAACCAAAAGCCACAATGCGCGTGCACAGGAAGACTACATGGAAATTGTAACATCACCGAACATTGAATTGTTGAGTCTGAAGACATTTCAATTGATCAAATATGTGTATATATCTCACCATTAATATGGATCATCATGTTATTTGTTATAATTTTGGAAGGTCTTGAATATTATATATTTAAATTTTTTATATTATGATGTTAAAAAATATCTTTTGTATAGATTATGCGAAACGCCATACGCTAAATAGAGGATTTTTTTCCGATTTGCGTAGATATGGAGAGACTTGAAGAAGGACCTGACAAATGAAGAAAGACCGAGCAACGAAAGATTAAAGTGGTATACGAAAATGAAACAAAGGCAACTGGAATACCAGCGCAGTATCTGAATGAGAATGTATAGAAGATTTGTTGGACGTGCTAGAAGGAGATGTCTGTACCAAATTACAGAGCATTTGCTGATCAGGGCAGACAGATTATAAGAAATTTATTAAATACGTGGAGGAACATCGTTTTGAAATGTTCTACCTGTCCAGCTGGAAGGATATCAAAACGACGATATTTATGAGCTGTTTTGGAAAATGCAATAGAGTTAGAAATGCGAGATCAATTCCTTAAAATTTGGAACATCGGATCGTCACGTGTTTGTTTGGTTTCCCATAACGACGGAAAGGAGTTCAAATGCCACTCAGGACACTCAGATTTTGTTTTTCCAGGTAATTATCGATATTATTTTTCTTCGTAGGTAATAATTCAAATCGCATGCAATGAACTATCTTCCGTCAGACTAGATAATGTGTGAGAGGAGGACAAAAAAAGTCTATGCTTCAATTCGTGAGTGAAGATGAATAGGCCTCGACTGAGGGGCTGCCGTATCACAAGACCCCTCGAGAAATGCTCATTATCCTCCAGTCAGGTGTTTGCTTGGCTGGCCGTGTCAAAGCGGGCCTGCGCACAACTTTCCCGCTTCCCCCTCCTCCCTCGGGCAGCTCTGGGTACCAGTTAGCTCGTGGAAGCCGCCGCGTCAACATGGGGCTCAAGGGCAGCTCAGCCTGCGTCAAGTACCTGCTCTTCATCTTCAACCTCATCTTTGTAGTGAGTGTCCGCAGTCTGCATTCGCACCACCAACAAGTCGCTTCAACCCTCCGAAATGAACCAAAAGCCGCTCTGCATCGTAGCTAGGCTGATAGGGGTAACGTATGGCATGGTCGCAACGTGTGCTCGTGTGGAATCTGCGTTATTCCCTCACGTGTTCTGGTGCATTCTACTTTGTTCTTAATATGTGGTGTGGTTTCTCATACTTTTGCACCAGGGAATCAAAATTGTACCCCGCTCAGCTGTCTGATGTAACAGTCTCCGGGTTTTTCCGGCTGATAAAGTGGTTGTAAATACTTGGTAGTATTAAAACTGTTGATTTACGATAGGCTCTACAGGTTAGCTCCATAGCTTAAGGCTCAGATGCATGCTGAAAACCATAAAAGTGTGTCTATCCAAGTTGCCTCCGGGCGTGTTATGTAATTCACCGCTCTAGTAAAAGCGCTCTTCCACAGCGAAAGTGCCCCAGACTCTTGTTATTATCCTATCATTTATTTATAAATACTACTGCTCGAGAACTATAGGTAAACTGCATTATTCTTATTTTACTCACAATACTGCATTTCGTGTCCTATACGCTTGAGCCCTCTGATGTGAAATTTTTTATAAAATGACTGGTATATAAAAAAAGTTCATGCTTAGCTGTAGCAATTTGAACCTAGTGAAATAGTTATTTTTACTATTTCCACTGGGCAGAGGTATTTTTTCAGTTATATAATTCAGGCCTCTAAATAAGTTGTTCCTAAAGTTATATTCTCGAAAAACATTTTTCTTGTTTGTACCCCCGAAAAACTGGAACAACACCTTTACTCACAATGTTTGGTTTATTTATGAAGTAACTTTCGATATTCTGCGGACGTGTTTATGCTTATTATTAGTTTCATTCTGTTAAACTTACATGCAAATGCGTTCTACCACTACCACTCTACGGTACGTGGTTACGCAATGAGATGCGAAATAGTCTCTAGAATTTTCATTCGAAATCTGGTATACTAATGCAGTAATGGGAAAGAGTGGTCCAACAACGTGGTCCCGTATCAGGGGCGTGGATTGGGGGTGGAGGGGATGTTGAAGTGAGGGGTTAGCTCCATTTATTAGGTGGCGTCTAAGCCATTCATCTTCTCGTATGGTTCCTTTAAACTGTGGTTTCTTTTTAAACGCTGCAACAAAAGTTTTCATCGTAAACTTCTTTCTAGAAGTCTCACTCCTTGGTTTATTTTGGGCTCTTTTAAGGTTCACTAAGCCAGTGGTATTTTCTTCCTCGTAGATAAATACAGCTATGTTCTTAAAATTAGATTAATTCTTCATATTAAGTTATAACATTGAAAGCAAAAGTGCGTGATCTACTTACTCTTCGCTGTGACCCCTATAAGTTACTCATTAATCACTGGCGATATGTTTCTTTTCAAGTAAGAGGTATGGTGCCACAAATATTAGGTCTTTGAATCATTTGTCGCTAAAGTTTAATTATGACGGTACTATTGCTAATCAGACATTTTTTTGCCCAAAGTCAAGGAATTTGTTTGGATTAAAGTCTGTTAATTTTGCATACCAGTGAACCTTTTAAGGTATGCCCCGTTATGGGCACACACATCTATATAGCCACCTATCGATAATCGTGCCAGTTGGCCCTTAATGGCAGGAACCAGTCACGTAACGGCAACAACTTCGGTTTCTCCCGTATGGTTTTTCACACTGGCTTCTGAGAGGACATTAAAACTGAGGAATCGATCTGTATTTTTAAGAGATTTTATATTTTTTTATTAGTAGTAGTATCTGAGGGAGCTGCGCAATGGTGAAAACGCGACGCTTAATTTTACTGGCTGTAAATTTTTACTACAGCTTGTTGCGGGAATGTAAAAGCACACCAAAACTAAGTAGTTCATCCACATTGGAACTTGGAAACATGTTTCATCTGAGGTTGGAGTGACAGTTTACCGGCGGGAGGAATGTCGGGATAAAATCTGATAAGGTAAAGTTCAGGTGAAAGCAGCCATTCATAGCAAATGCTATATAGCTTTCCGCCAGAGCCCAGGCGTCATGAAACGCTCATCACAAATTCTACGCGACACAGCAAGGCCATATCCCAAGAAGAGCAGCGCAACACGGCACACGACTGTGCACTTCCGTCCAAGCCACAGTACAGTATGAGGGTGCATTTTATGGAGTCCCTTTAGATTTCAACTTGAAGTACATAGTGTTCCTGATCAGTGCTGGTAGATAGTTCTTGAAATACAACGAATTTAGATTAAAACAAGCTTTTCTGTGATAGCGAAATGAGCAAAGCCCCCCCCCCCCCAACTTTTTTCTAGGTTTGCGAAATATGTTTAACTGTAATGCAAAGCAGGGCCGTTTTTTTTAGCTCTACTACCTGCCCAGGCGAGGGTTGTGTGTGGTGAGGGGCCCCTCTGTGATGCGGGCCCCCCTTTGTGGTGCGGGCCCCTAGGCTACAGCCTATGCTTAAATGCGGCCCTGATGCAAAGTTTAATTTTTTCGAGAGCGTGGCAAAACTGATATGTTTCACTTACATAGAAGGATAAATCCAAGTGATATCCAGATTTAAGTAGTACTTTTATTTACCGTAGTGTTATTTAAGTCATCCTCAATCCGAAACTGACAAGCATTCAGGGCCGGCGCTAGGAATTTCGGGCCAATGGCCAGATCCTTGGCTTTCATGGCCTGAGGGCCCCTACAGTTAGTGATCGGGCCCGGGTACTTTTGCCCCCCCCCCCCCTAACGCCGGCCCTGCAAGCATTGACTTAATTTATAGTACAAACCGATTTAGGTTCTGAAACCAATCGTAAGTAAATTGATACAAGAAATTTCACAAACCAATTTAAGTGAATCTTACCGGCATTACATTGAAAATTCGTGTAGTGAGGTAATGTATTTCAATTGAGGTAAAGCAGGCTGCCAGCGATTATATAAGGGTGGACTGATACAAATCCACTGTTTCGGTCCAGCAGTGCTGCATACACACACATTAATTGGATTTTTATGTATTAAGGTTAATCATTATGATCGCATCTCACATAATCAGATATCACTAAATGTTTCGTAAATAAATACTAATGCGACTAGACGGGACAAATATTTCCTGCTTTGAGCGTAAATAAAATTAGCTAATTTTTTTGCGAATAAAGTCGAGACTACTCTGGATATTTTAAGGTACTGCTACAACTGTTAACGAACCCTGCTATGGACAAGTGATCGTTTAATGGAGGTTGATTCGCAAAATCCCATCTGTGTCTTCTTTAACTGTCTCCTTTAGCCTTTTTCTGAATGGATTTTCATTAAAACAGGATTCTGAAAATGGGATTACTGGAGATCGCGATTCCGCGAAGAAATGTCATAATATTGAAGCAGTCAAACGCAAGGTACCGCTAAAAATACTTTCCGAATTACATTGAATGGCGATATAGGGTGTATTACATCCCGATTACAGCTTGAAACTAAAGGCTTAGGGTGTATTACAAGCTAATCATTACTTGAAAATGATACATGTGATAAACTACGCGGTATTGTCATTACTGAGCGCGAGGGAATGTAGCGGAATTAGAGTGGCTAGTAAAAAAAAAAAAAAATCAACCTGAAAATATAGTTAGTATTCAAGAAAGAATGTATGTGAAGCCGGCAAAATAGGCGAGAGAAGTAATAGAATGAAAATCGGTATTAGCCAGTGTAGCTGCTATTATCGTGAATGCGCTCTTTCGCATTCAGTACAAGTGCTGATTTTCACGGAGCTGCTGTATTAGCGGGGTTGTGGTTCGGTTGAAATGCTGCCTGGACTTGACTACAGTATTCGGAGGCGGATAGTGGATTTTGAGTGAAAATCGTGGCTGGCATACAGAGATCTGGTGCGATCTCCCCCTCCACTTCTGGTGAGATCTGCTCCGCGCGAGACCCCCCCCCCTATAAATCGACGAAATACCCCTCTGAAATAGACTTTCGCGTCATTTGTAGACTTTTTTTTATTAGCTCTTCAGTCCAACAAAAATTTGCAAAACCTCACGTGAGATTTCAGTTTAGCCCCCTTCCCCCTTGTTGAGATTTCGCCGGACACTCCCCTCACCCCGACTAATTCACTTCACGTAATTAATGGACGCCCCTAAGTCTTTCGGCGCGTATTATCTTTTTCCCACCGAGCGTGGTGGGTGAACGGTTAACGTTCTGGCCTCGCATCGTGAGGACGCCGGTTCGAATCCCCGTCCGGGTATCCAGATTTGGGTTTTCCACGGTTAATCCCAAATCACTCAGGCGAATGCCGGGATGCTTCCTTGAAAAAGACCATGGCCGAATTCCTTCCCGTTCCTTGTCCCCAGTCCCATCCCGCCTCTAATGACCTTAGCCGTCGACGAGGCGTAAAGCCGTAAAAAAAAAAAAAAATCTCTGCTTTCCGATACACTTTTCCTTGGAGAGTAAAGCCAAGGAAGCAGTAAACCTTATTTTCAACACCAAAACAAATGTTTCTACTGATCGTACTTTGAAAACTAATGGCCGGCTGTGATAGAAACCACCCCTCCACAAATATTCCATAGAATTATTGCACAAGTTTTCATAGATAGTTTACGAGAGAGGTGCTTGAACTTTCGTTGTGAGGTAAACGTCTCAGAGTTCATATCCTTAATTTAATTTAATTGCAATCGAGCACACGCTCCGGTGGCAATTTCCCTAAACACCCATCTTCCCCTTTTTCCTGCACCCACCTACACATGCCGTCTACAAATTTTAACTTCAAATTCTTTCAACATTTTTGGTAAATTAAACATCATTTTCCTTGGTAACTTATTACAATCCCTGACAACCTTACCTAAAAAAAGAGAATCTTCCCACACCCTTGTGCCTGAAATCCAGTGCCACCTTGTGGTCATGGTCATCCTTTCCCTTCCAAGCACTTTTTTTTTTCTTTCTTGCTTTAATCAGTCTTTCGACTGGCTTGACACCAAAATCTTTCCATGCCTCTTAACCAATATACGCCTTTTACACTCCCATGACCCTCTTAACCCTCCTCCTGTCTTGTAATGAATCACATTCCAGCTCTCATCATGTTACTGATTGCATTCTGCGATAATTTCCAGAAACAAATCTAGCCTCTAGCCGCCCTTTTTTTTGCACTCTCTCCAACTCCTGTATTTTACACTCAAAATGTGGGTACCATACTACACTACCATATTCGAGCAATGGTCTGACCAAAGTTTTGTAACCCAATTCCTTCACTTCTCTCGTGCATCCCCTCATCACTCTCTCCAACAAGTGCAGAATTTTGAAACCTTTTCCCACCACCTGTCCTATGTGTCCTGCCCAGTTAAGCTTATCAAATGTAATGCCAAGATATTTACATTTCAAGTCTTCAGCAAGCAATTCTTTCCCCACCTTATAATCATAATCAACCTTTTTTTTATTAGTTTATTTAATAAGCTGACTCTACTTTGCATTTATCTTCATCCCATGATTACCAACCCAACTAGATATCCTGTCCAGATCACCCTGCAACTGTTTAGTCCTCTACCGTTTTGATCTTTTTATATAGCAGTATGTCATCTGCAAACAATCTAATTTCAGATAGTAAACAATCAACACAATTATTAATTAGAATAATGAATAGCAGTGGTCCCAGTACGCTACCCTGCGGCACTCCCATTTTTTTCTTCCACTTCTTTTGATACTGCATTTCCTACCCTAACTTTGTTTCCTACCGTTTAAAAATTCTTCTACCCAGAAAATCACTTTCTCACGCTTGATTCTTAACAGATATGATAGACTTCGGTGAGGGCCAGTTTTGCGATGATCTCAACCAGATCTGTAATAGAATATTGAGCTGTAACTATCCTTGACCCATTGTTACAACGATTCTGTATGATCTACTGTATCATTTGGAGACTGTTTCGTTACTGCTTATAGCTGTACTTTGATACAGTGCGGACATATCATACATTAAATGCAAGATAAGTTTAAACATCAGGCTTATGAGTCGTAAAGATAGCGCTGACAAACGTGCCATGGAACGCCTTCGTACATTTGTCTGGAGGCGACAGTGAGAAAGTACAAACACAAGCGACATGTTTAATCAAAATGGTCATCTGTGAATTCTACAGTGAAATTTATAAAAAAAAAAATTGGTGCTGTCTGTTTAGGTGCTGTCTAAAATTCAACTAAGCAGATTACTTTCTCTTTAAAATAATTTGAAGCATTGATATCAAAGCACGCAGTTGAAACAAATGTTTTATTACTAAGTAAAGTCAGCTTGTCGCGGTTCCAGATAATCTGCTGTGTTTGGATCTGTTCTGGATAGAATATCGCTAAACTGAGACCGACGTATTCTTAATCTTAATGACTCTCCACTATAACACTGCAAATGTAGCGCCTAACAGTACACGAACAAGCATTCAGAACTGAAATTTGTACGTTTTGATTAAAATTGGATACTTAAGTTGAAATGCATCTAGCACAAGAAGAAATTTACACAATGCCTATATGGTCTTTGGTATTTATTTGTAGTTAATCTGAGTAGTTGCTCTGTAGATTTAAAACTCATTTGTAACTGTATCTTTCTGTCGTTTATTGTGTTAACGGATGCTACTGCTTTAAGGAATAAGCACTGATAACTGAAGCAAATATTAGTACTATCCAACAGTTTCAACTTGCTGGAATTCGCAACTCTCTTGAGACTGGTTACAAAGTAAGTTTTAAATCGTTATGACCACCAGTGATATGAGAAGCGGTAACATCCAGTCGCCGTAGAAAATTAATCCAATCATGAAAAAATAGTTTTTGAATCAAAAACTAAATTTTACTAAAATTCCTGGGGTTTGTACAAAAGCAAACAATTGCGGAGCACTGTACAGTCATAACAAGCTGTATCATTTGATACTAAAGCTTTAAATCTAATCCTAATTTGCGGCTGAAAAAGAAAGCATTTAGATTTAATTAAAATTACACATTTAGTAAATGTGTATCTTAATGCAGAATGAGAGTTCACACTTTGTAATTTAAAATCTCTAACTGCTTAAGTAAATTCTAAGCCACAAATATGAACTACTAGAAGCGTAGGTTCGTCGTTCTGCAGACTACAGTGATTGCAGTCTTCATAGTAGCAGGAACTGTCACAACTGCATTGACCTTTTTTTCTAGTCAAGGTGAATACTCTGAAGGTCCCAAATTCCCACCTCAAACATTTCGCTTACAGAAAAATATGCTAATACGAAACTTAATTTGTCAGATGACTGTACCCACTTATTCTAGGCTGGATGGTCATGAACTCTGCCTTTGAATAAGTAGGAAAAAGTTACATTCCTTCAGATTGCATGCCGCATTCAAAAATCTTAGACTGCGTTTAGCAAATTGGTTTATGTACACACTACACTTGAAACCGAGCGAACAGAAGTGTCTTAGCGTCTATGGTACAAGTAATCGCTTCTGCGTTTTAACAATACAATATCTCAGTTGCCAGATTTTGGGCGAATACCATTTTTTAGTTTCGAACTGCCATTTTATTTGGCGTATAATTCAAATTTGTTAAAATTTTGTTTAAATATTTCATTTTAGCCTACATAGTTTATAAGAATTTACTGCTGTAAATTGTCACGAATACTTAAGTTTCTCTGATTACTTAGAGTAAATAGACGTCTCAAACACCAACCCTTTGTCACTTTTCTAATTATCACCTTTTGATTAGGTTATTCCTCCTAAAATTCGTTTGTAACAAGTATTTGCAAAGTTGAAAACTACATAAATTTTAATTATCTAAAAAAAAAAAAATATTCAAAGGATTTTTTTTTACTAAGGTGCTGTAGTTCAGAGTGGCGTAATTGGCTCTACCTATGCTGAAGCTTGAGAACTAGTCTAATTTGTGAGCGACTTCAACGTCCGAACAGCCTAGTTGGCGGCATGGGGGCATGTTACGTAAATACCAAACACTATATAACGAGGCACACATTGTTATGATAATGCGGTCCAATCAGCGAGAGATAGCCGTGACTTTTCACATATATAAATCGTAGTTCTCTGCGATTTTCGACTATCTGTCGATGCAGACATACCGTATCCGGAAAAATGACCGAATTCTTTTGACACGCTCTTTAAGCGTATCGTTGACCTTTCCGTTTTTGGGGCTACCTTCTAAGCACATTTCATGATTAATTTGTCGAACACTAAGACATCTAAGAGAAGTTTAAGAAATGTTTTTGTTTGGCTGTGTTCTGCCTCACCTTTTCGATTTTAATTTTTTATTGCTTCGTAATGAACATATTTTTACAAGAGTGTATAATCTTGTTTCTTCCTCCCGCCAATTTTGGGGTTAGTGACATTTACCACCGCTCAAGAAATACTAACCTTCAGATTTGGGTAAGCTGTGATGTGTTCTTTATTATTTATTGTGACCGGGTATTATAGTTCTAATCGTCGAAATATTCCCTTATTGTGCAGCTCCCATAATTCCGCCAATGATGAAAATAGCAATATCTTTCATAAGGGCTAATTTATTCATTGCAATGTGTTCTCGATTTCGCTACACCTCGTGAAAAACTTGTCCAAAACAAGAATATCTCAGATTTTACTGTTGGTTTCAGGTTCTGGTCATGAAGTTTTCTTTGCTCCAAGGTTCTCGCCATTGGAGGTGGACTATTGCACATTATCGGTGTGTAGTTGCGAAGAAGTATCGGTTTGAAAGTCTAGTGATAGGATGTGCCACTCTTATCAGTTAGTACATAAATCAGTGTACCCTGTAGGAGGAGAGAGGAATCAGCGCTGCAGGAAGCAGCTATGGTCCAGTATACAAACTATTTTTTTTTGTTACTTCTATGTAGCATCATTCACGATGTTTCAGATGTACGTCGCAGAAGAAAAATGTATGGCTTCATACAATTTTTTACCCTGGTCGAGATCGCATTTCCATTAATTACGCAAGCTCAAATTAGAAAGGGTAAGGTTGACAAAATCTCACCAAATCTCATTTACAGAAAAGAGTGTCGATAAAAATCTTACATCAACTTATTTCAGATGGCTACATTTCAAAGAACAGTAGAGCTGAAAGAAGTCTTCAAAATTACGATGGCAATCGAACGTTAGGGGGAGGGAGGGGTGCAAAATTAAGAAAAACCATATCGTAATTGATGCAGCTAAGAAGGCAAGAATCGGCGTTAACCAGTTTAGACTGAAGATTCCCGAATCAATAACTCAATCAGAAATTCGCCTTGCGCTAACGGCTCGCATTTCAGTTTTTTTTTTTACCGAGTGACATCTCTTAAAGCTTAAAAACATTACATCGTATCAGTTCATCCAAATTTCAACAGGTCCGTATTGTATTTTGATCAAGGGCTTATTTCACTTTTTTCTTTGTGCACATTAAATGTATGAAGAAAGGAAATACTAATAGTTCAATCTGCTGTAAATCCAGTGTTTTGATACACTTTAGACTTTTGAAAAAAGGTTAATACGTGAAATATAATGAAATGTAGTAATTAAACATATTCTTGACTGCTAAATTCGACTTAAACTATTTAAACTGCTGTTAGCATTTGAAGATCACCCATCTTGTTACGTTAAAACTACGATCAGTTAATAACCGGGAGGATACGTGATGTAGCCGGCATGATGTGTTGTCTTTCAATATTTAGTCGCGTGGTTTGAGTATCGAACCTTGCAGTTAAGCTCTAACCTGCTTGTTTACTGCAGGGCAGTTTGTAACATTTATATCACGACTCTAGACAATTGTTGTCGAACTCTCAAACTCTTCAAATTACATCCTTGTAAATTATTCGTCGCTTTTATAGCTCCACAGGGTCGGGCCACGTTTTATTCCACCTTCCTCTGACCACTTTTACTGAATCGTACCATCTTGCTCTGGGTTTACCATTTAAAATCTTTCGTAGCTTCAATCGTCTGTCTTGACATCCTTTTATCCTCCATTCTCTTTACGTGCCCAGTGCATCGTAATTTATTCTTCTCAGAGTCTTTCAGCATCTCATTTCCGTTATGATATTCCCATTGCTCACTTTCCTCGTCTGCTATATTTCACAATACCATTTCTCCCTAGGATTGTTGTCATAGCCTCGAGTCTAATGACCTCGATGTCAAAGAGGATTAAGGTCATAAAAAAAAAGTTGGCAGTGATTGGGAATGCCCACAGAAGTGAAAACTTAAAACGATTAATTTCATATGCACAACACTTGCAGATATAATTATTCAGTGTTGTTGTAATGAACTGGTTTCTATTGGCTGCGCATTCCGCTCCGTCTTAGCCGCGCTAACCTACTAGTTTACCTTCAGTTTAACGTGGAATCTGAACCACGGAATCGTGGCGTACTTCACATTACACAGCTGTACAAGAGGTGAAAGTCAGGTTAAGGGTCTATAAAAATCCCCGCCGAGACATGGACTCGAACCAAGTACCTTTCATTCCCCTTTAACCACTGAGCCACAAGGCCGCCACAGATATACTGTTAACATTAACATGTCAGTGACGCGAACTGTGAAGATTGTACCCATCGAAAAATCGCCCGACGTGCCCAAAAAAGTTTTCACTTAAAAACTAAAAATCTTAGTCCACAACCCGAAGGTTGACCGAAGCTTCCCGAAGGAGATGTACCAAGCTATTATCGGAGGCAAGAAGGGTAATTCCTTTTCTTAGGTGCCTACAGTTTAACGCGGAATCAGAACCTAGCTCATATAATAATCAAATACAACTGAAAATTCCTGCTCGCTACGGGATTGAATTCGCTACCAGAGAGACGTTAACCGCTGATCTACCAGACTGTCTCGTTTTGAAGTATACGTGTGCCATAAAAATCTGATAAACTGTGCGTTTGTGTGAACAACGTTGATAGAAATTAAGGTGGGGGGGGGGGGGGGGGAGGAGATGGTTTAGGTTTTTATATATCAAACGTAAACGGTATTTATGTTTTAAAGTACACATATGCAAAGTTCCATTAAAATCTGATAAAAAGTGTTTGTATTAAGATTTTGTGAAAAGCGTCTAAAGTGCATATCATACACGCAACACGTCATAGCATGTCGGTGACTCAAATTCATAGTTTTACCCCCGCATAGAGCCCGCCCATACAAGTTTTCACTAAAAAATATTTGATGTAGTCGAAATTTCTGCTGCATACTTATGGAGACACAGTACATTATGTATTTTTTCCCCTCATTCTTGCTCGTACTTGGATTTCCTTCTTCAAAACTAGATTAATTATGCTCTGATACAATGCATTGCCGTATCACTAGGGTCATTCAAATATAAACCGGAATTCTGTTTTGAGACCTGAGCAGTGCGCTTTGGTGGGAATTCGAAGCTGGTGGGGGGGATGGCCATGCCCACAGTCCTCGCACTCGCGTCCGTGATTCCTCTGTCGTTACGATAGAAAAAGTAATTGCTCCTGTTACGCAACGCTTAATTTTTAGTTTTCTCACCGACAAAGGTGCGCTATCTAGTGAAATTTGGAAAAGACTCGAAGCACAGTTCGGTGATGCTTCTGAGTAAAACCCGGGTTTTCTATTGGGCCAAGAATATACGAAATGGTCTTGATAAAGTGGAAAATCAAAGCCATAATCGGAGTCAGTGAAGCCAATATTAATAATGTCAGTGAGCTGGTGAAAGACTATCATCCCATTACTGTTGCCGAGATTGTATGAGAAGAGGGTGTACATTTGGAAGTGTATACCTTTGTCATATACGTGGATACAAAAAAGTATCGGCAAGGTGGGCTCCATGCCTTCTCAACAAAGCACAGGAGAATGCGCGGTAAGATAATTCGCTTTGAAAGAGAGGCTTTTTTTGACCGAATTGTTACCTGCGAAGAAACCTGGAGCCATTGCTATACCCCAGTAACAAGTTGAGTATGAGTGAAGGAAAGTTTGAAAAAGGCACCGATCAGGGCCAAAGACTCGGCTGCCCACAGGGAAAGTTATAGCAACTGTTTTGGGACCCAAAAGGTGTATTGCTAAGTACCTTCACACTCGGACGGTGAATTGAGTTCTGTTGCCGGCTCCTGGGTGATGCCAAGACTTGCGGAACTTCCGATTTACATGTAGCAAATAATTAGTTTAGATAATAAGTTTTCAGTTTATTTTTTGTTCCAGTCACAGAATGCTTTTCACTATTTATTAGTGTGGTGGGTGCCTTGGTGGGTAAACCACGTTACAATTATCTTTCATACCTTTATGATTGATAATTGTGGATTTTTAATTTTAATTTATATGAAGGATTGGAAATTTATTAATTTAGCAAGAATCTCGACGTTGGTTGGAATTTAGGAAAAATTGTCACAATATGACATTTATTTCTTATCACTGGCGATTACAAGTCTGAGAGAATTTACCGTTAACATTAACACAAATTGGCAAAATCATAAAAGCAACGCTCAGAGTTACAATTAGCCGTCATGGGCAAGCAAACAATTGTATATTTACTTTTAAATATCTCAGAATCAAAATGCAAGAAATAATGACAACTGGAAACAATGAAAAATACAAGTTATGACTACCTCAGACAAAGGCATCATAATACTGTGACTTTACAGTTAAAAAGAAAATCATGGGCGCCAGAATGAACAATATATCATTCGAAAATAACTAGTTCTGGCAAATTATGCCGCTAGCTCAGGGGTTTTTACAATTACAAAGTGAGAACATGGACCTATCCTCTCAAAGTCGCTTACGGGTTCTGTTTCACGGAATGCACAATCACATGGCTTGGTCGTAATCAATTACCATTGTAGTTCTGCGTCTGATGTCTGTGATGAGTGTAGCGGACCCACGGTATGTGAGATTATCTCACAAGTCGGCTATAGGCATCTCTGGTCTGGCAATGCGCATCATCGCATTACCGGCTGTGTTGCGGTGATAACCTTGCTCCAGCAAGGCAAGCTGCGGTTAGCGAAAGAAGTCAACTTTCCAAGTCAACCTCAGACTGGTGCGATCGAAGTTAGAATGTCAGCTCCTCGCTCTTCGGTCCACGAGGAAACTTCTTGCTCCGCCCATTTGTAGTCTCGAAGCTCACATACAACAAAAATTCCCAGGATTTTGAGTTATACGCTCATTTTGATTGGACCTTCAGGTCGGCACCTAATGTCACGTGATATCCTCGATATGTGATTTGGCCAAAGAATCCAACAGAAGTCGGACATATTCGGCTAAGTTCGCCGGGGCGAGAGAACATTCGGGTTTCTGACGGCAGGCTTTTCCCGCTCGGTGAGTGACCCATCCCCAGGGAGCAGTGTGTGTGGTCTGGCAAATCCCAAATCCGCGACGTCCTGTCCCCATGGCTCGGAAAGACCAAGATTAGCTTCAAGCCTACATAGCTCAATAACTCTTTAATATTCGCTTTGCTACGATACACTGTATAAGTTCACCATTTCATTACAGTCCTCACTTGGAATCTTGCGTACTTTATAAAATTACCACAAAAATCTATTCACGTGGTCGCCCAAGATTTATGTAAATTACTCTTATATTATTACATATATAATAAAAATGCACCTTGTAACGTGGCGACAGCGCGGCTCGTTACAATTAGATTGCCAGGTGGATTAGACTATTGGGACTTCGTCTTCAATAAATACCGCCACCACGGTTGAATCGTTAAAATTTATCAGAAAGTACAAATAACGCGTCATATCCCGCCTCTAATAAATTCTATGTCAAGGTATAGTCAAGGGAGGAAAAGGGGAAGTGCGCGCATCGTAATAACATCCTACATATGGGATATGATATTCTATACCTATTTAAAAAATATCGAATTATGATTGTGAAGAGCGTATACATTTGGAAGTTGTCTTCATGGATTTAGACTCTTATTACTGCAAAGCTTGAGTTTTTGAAGCAGGGAATCTCTTTTCGAATATTTCGTATTCTACCCCGACTCAATTCTTTCTTTTAGATGAATTGCTCTTTTGGGAATAAATAAATAAATCGGTGTCTGAAAAATGGGAGTCACTGTTCGTGTTCGAGTGAGATTAGATGGGAGAGTTACATGGGGGGAAAAAAAATCTTTTGGGCTACATTGCCTGATGTGTAGATTAGTTTTCGCTGTAAAAAAAAACAACATATTTTTGAAGTCATTATATTTTGAGCGTATTTGTTGTCGAGATGGTCACTGCTTGAGAGCTCTTTATGGCTGCCACCCAGAAATAAAGGCTCTTACGATCAATGAATTAAGCATAAAATTGTAGACCAGAAGAGTGTAGGACTAAGTTTGTTATTGTGGGCACTTAATTTTCGTCGGGCTGCCATTTCTTTGTGTTCATTATTTAGATTCCTCCCCTGCGAGGCACTTAGATTGCGTGATCTCAAGTACCGTTACAAAAACACCCTCTTACGACAAATATTCTCATTTAAGGACAATGCTCGATCATCCCATGTGCTGGATAGGATGACAGTACCTGTATTGTCGTTAAATAAATTAAAATCTTTAGCTTACAAACTGATACATGTGGCCAACCATTTCTTTAATTGGAATAAATGGACTCTGATTAAAATAAAAATCAATTTTTAAAAAAAAAACTAAATTCGAATGAACATTTGAAAATGTTTTGTGAGACGTTTTAGAGTTGGCTATTTGTTACAGTGGTTATCGGTCCCGGGTCATTCCCCCCGCTATCTGTAGTGTAACTGCTGCAGGCTCAGATAATCTAGTTTTAAACTAGGACAACTTAAAAACTAGATCTGCTTCTTCACCATACAAAAGATGAAATTTTTCCGAAGGGGGATGGTATAAGGTTGAAGAGAAAATTAACTTGTAGCCTCTGGCTTCAGTGTGCAATTGTAAGGTTTCATCTTGTCACAGCTAAAGTGTTCAACTATTAAACACTCATTAATATTTAACTATTACAGGTAATATTGCTAGAAAGTGTTAAGTATATTTGTCAGTTTGTCACTGCTTCAGTGAAATTTCTTTCTGTAAACGAATAGTAAAGAAACTAGTTTGTTAGGAAATTTGTAAAAGTCTTAATCTGCTGAGCTCTTCTAAGAATCCGTACATTAAATGTTGAAGATGTTAGAAGTTATGTAAATCTTTTAGCAAAATATTTAGTGACCGGGATAGTAGTCTGATGCTTTAAACCGGTAGATTGAAAACAATTATGACATTGACTAGTATCCACGCCAGTGTTTTGTATCGTCTTGCTTAAATTTGGCGTGGATTAAAAAAAATGTACGGTAAGCAGTAAGGGAGCGTCCATAAACTACGTGGTTTCGGTGTAGGGGAGGGAGGGAGGGGTTGGGTGGAAAGCTACGCTGGGCAACGTGAGGGGAGGGGGTGGGGAGGTTCAGAATCGAGCCACGTAGCTTTCCATTCATATAATTTGTCACAGTTAAATGAGGTACAGAACACACAACAGCATGTGAATATTTATTTCAGTCGTTTAATTATATCCGTGTGTAATTTACGATAAGAGAAAAAATGTCTTCTGGAATCAATAGAGAAAAAAAGCTACGTGGTGCATGGAAGGGGGGGGGGTAGAGGGGCAATGAGGCAGGGGAGGTACACAGGAGACCATTTTGGAGCTACGTGGTTT
Source organism: Vandiemenella viatica (assembly GCA_031002005.1). Lineage (NCBI taxonomy): Eukaryota > Metazoa > Arthropoda > Insecta > Orthoptera > Morabidae > Vandiemenella > Vandiemenella viatica. The sequence goes on from JARYHS010013631.1 coordinate 49,129,964, forward strand.
ATGGACGCTCCTTAAGGAATGATACCTCTGTAAACTAAGGGCGTGAATTCACGATCCACCTTTGTCTTCCCCCTTACATCTTAGTGCCTTAAAACATCGCAGAATGGAACTGCTAATTAGTACAAGCAGCAAACGGTCAGACAAAACCAGTTTTGCTTGGTGAATGCTTTAACAAACAACACATTTAAGCACATGCGAAGTAAAAGGCAGAGTTGATTTCGGCGTGCCTTTTGTTGTCTACTGATTTCCGGAAGTTTTGAATGCCTTTTATGTCTCGGAAAATCCTATTGTGGTGATTAGCGGAAGCCCCACACATGAGCGTATATGGAAGGAAGGATTGCTCAGTTGTTTCAAATTACCGGACGTATGCATTCTCGGTCAGAATTAACTTCTTTCCAGTGGCCGACAAAATGATCAGACATTGCTTTTGATTTCAAATCTTAATTACAATCGTAATGCAGAAACAGAATACATAACATGGACAAATGCCTGGAATTTTTCAGTGATCAGATATTCGGCGAGATCCGTTACGTCTGGCAACGTCTTCAAAATGACCTGCGTATTGCTGATTAGCCTACGTCACATACTGTTATAAGCATGTCATTAGTACTCAGTTTCATTACTGTCTTCGTTTTTCGGGAAAATTCTTCGCGCTGTTCCGTTGCTAGTCTTTTTCAGCAACCATTGGTGCGATCACCACCACCTAGAGGAGATTGGTGATGTAACCACACGATCTATATCTTGTAGTGTTGCGGATTTTTATTTATTTTATTTAATTTCTAAAGCAAAACCAAATATCGAATCATTTCTTCGGTAATCATGCATGATTTTAGAATAGCAGCTTTGAAAAGGCTGGGGATACAGGTAAAAAAATATCTAGTTTTAATATGGAAACCAGAATTGCTAAGTAATTCAGTTGGTATTCAGAAAGTTATTTTTAACCAGCGGCATGAAACTCAAATATTATGCAGGAACTAAACATCAGTCTAGCTTGATTCGTAAGGACTCGTTAATTTTTCGTATCTTTTCACAGTAATGATTGAATATGCTAAATGTCACCTTACAATTTTTGTGTGCGTTGCAAGATGTTGAACAGCAAAACAAGACAATTTCTTTTACGAGTTTGATGTTTGCATGACTAATATTAAACCTAAATGATTTATTCAGATAATTTGGGTTCGTAAATTTCGTTTCAGTTTCGGAAATCAATGGGAACTTTCTTGATCTAGTATATCAAGGTGTTCGTAAGTAAATTTTGTATACTGTTTAAAAACGAGAGGGTGTAAAATTCGCATAATGGTGTCATACTGTCAGGAGAATGCGTTTTAATTTTCAGATTGGAAGTCTGAAGAGCAAAAATGTTGCGGGTAGAAATTATACACAAAGGGGTATTGAAGTTTTGAGGCAGAGATTTTAGTTCGCAAGCCAGTTGTGGTTTCGTCGGATAAGGTATATCGAATTATCAGCTACGTTTAAATGAAGTGGAAAAAAGTGTCCGGTGCCGGAAATCACACGCTGTCTGAAACTTGAGGTATGCTTTAATCAATGGATCCACACACATGGTTTCTTGAAATTAGCACGTAGCTTTACACCTTTCTTCAATAGTAGAACCTGGAAAACACTCTACGTTAAATCCTTGATTTGTTCTCAAAGCAGTTGATGCAAAACTGCGCAGAGATTGCCGTGCTCATGCTCCTAGCGGTGTCCCAGTTACAAGTGATAACGCAGCCACACTCTTTCAATCTGTACAGTTATGTTCACATTGGATTGTGGTGTCTTAACACTGCGATGCGTATTCCAGATGCCTGAAATTTTAGCACAGTGTAGCCGATCTCTGTACCAGGGGAACGTGCATAAACCACGTAGCTCCATTTTGGCCTCCTGTGAACCCCCCCTACGTGACTTGCCTCTATCCCCCTCCCCCCCCACCTCCCACGTAGCACGTAGCTTTTTTCCCTTTTGATTCCAGAAGACATTTTTTACTGTTTTCTCGTGTCAGACTTATAAATTACATGTGTTGTATGTTATGTTCCTCATTTTAACTGTGAAAAATGTTATGAAAGAAAAGCTACGTGGCCTTGCTCGGAACCCCCTTCCACCCATGTAGCCCAGCGTAGCCTTCCAGCCAACCCCCCCCCCCCCTGCCTGGACCGAGCCACGTAGTTTGTGCACGCTCCCCAGATGCTGCTGTTAATATACGAGTAACCAATAAGTCCTCGTAAATTACGGATGAAAGTCTGCCTTATTAATTTATCCATTTGTGAATAGTCTACAAAACTGTTTAACTAGAAGCAATGTGTTGTAAATTTGTTCCGGGGAAGGGCTGATCTTAAGAAATTCTGGCAATTGCCATGGTTTTTTTTTGTTATGCCACATACGCTACACTTGATGGTTCCATAAAGTGTGTGCGGAAGATCAGTATCCGGGGGCTCCAAGTTTTAAGTAGAGATTGATACCATTTCACTATAATTGAAATTGGTTCCTTTCCGACTGTACAGCTGCAGAGCAGGGCCGCATTTAGGCATAGGGGGGAAGTTCAAAGAAAGTAACCTATTTCCGAAAACGTTTTAGCACCGAAAGTCAAATGCTCGTGAAAACCGGAAACTTATGTTCGTTAATGCGCAGTTCAATCCTTTGAAGTACGGGTTTACTGTAAAATAACATTTCAGTGCACCTATATAGAAAAATAACCGTTGCTCAACATTGATGAGTTTTGACCCTTGTAACATAAGGTTGCAGTATACTGTGGCCGGCGAGTATGAATTCAGATTGAAGTCTGTCGTACACCTGCAAGACGAACTAAAGTTCCGTTGCCTTTATGTCCCTAGGTTAGGTAAGATAAATTATTTTTGTGTTGATGTAAACTGCAAATAGTGGTGGGAGGTCTAAGTTTTAATGTTTTGTTTGGAACTGAGTATTTACAAAAAATTACATTCGTTTATAATTGAAATAGCTGTATTTAAAATTTAATATTTTATTTTTAGTTATTTTTATTTCTTTTAAAACTTTATTCCAGCATTCAGGAATGTCGATCGCTTGGTGATGCCTGGGAAGGCTTCTGATTAGTGGAGCGCTGTCTAAAAACAGTTTAATTGCTGTCTTCTGTTGACATGCGTGTAAATGGTGTTTTTAATATTTTTCTATTGCGTGCTTTGGTGATCTCAATTAACTTTTATCGTTCGTTTTATCTTAGTATGAAGGCCTACCCTTTCATATTGTTATTAAAACTTGTTATTCCGCGGGATTCATTGCAAGACAGGAGGGGGGCCATGGGAGTGTACAGAGCGTATAGTGGCGATGAGGCACGGAAAGATATTGGAGTAGGTATGAAAAGTAGTGCATGGAAGGGGAAAGATGACCATGACCACAAGCTGGCACTCTGTTTCAGGCACAAGGTTGTGGGAAGATTCTCTTTTTTTAGGTAAGGTTGTCAGGGATTGGAATGAGTTACCAAGAGAAATGATGAATAATTTATCGAAAATGTTGAAAGAATTTAAAGAAAATTTGTAAAGGGCAAATGTAGGTAGGTGCAAGATAGGGGGAAGATGGGTGTGTAGGGAAATTGCCACCGGGGCCTCTGCTCCATTGAAATTAAATTAAAGATTTTGCTGAGGGTGTTTTCAACACAAGTACAATAGACAGCACCTTATCTACCGATCATCAGTCCAAAACTGAACGTGTGAGAATCACTTGCTTACCTCATTCACTTCAGCCGCGGAATCTATATAGAAAGGACGTTTCGAACTTTCGATTCTTCAGTAAGTTATCCTCGTATATTTTTACTATCATTGCATTATCCAATATTTTGCATTAAAAGGTTTATTAAATTAATAAGTAATCGATATTGGATACAAAGGGCCCGCACCACACGTATTGCCAAGTCGTAAATGTGACCCTGCTGCAGAGAAAACCAAACTGGAGGAATCGTTTGTCAGATCCCATAATTTTGCGCGCTTTGCTATTACTGTACTATATAGCAGACTGCAAGTGCTTGCTCATGCGCACCAACGTTTACAACTCCCTGCCGGGACACATCTTTTTGTGGCTCGATGCATTTTGAAAAGTCGTTATTTGATGTAGCCGAGCCAATTCATCAAATGGAAACACGTTGGGACCAATGGCTAGAAAAAAGGCAATTTGAATGATATTTCACGTTTTTGGAAGAGATTATAGAAATATATTTTCGTATGACTCGAGGAATTTGAGGTACAGTTATCCAATTATCCGAATCAATTGGGACCCGACCCCATTCGGATAATCAAAAATTCTGATAATTGGATTTTTCCGAAAAAGGGTCGGTTTAAATTGACCCTTGAAACAGTATTTTGAAAATGAGAGTAAAAACTATTGAGAAAAAACTTTTAATTAAATTAAAAGGCAACATTTATACATGTTGAGCGTACTTACAAGTGCTGTCTGTACATTAGTACAGTATGTACGTACCGTACCGTACTGTAAATGAGTCATTGCTTGCTGAACATCTCAGTTTTAATTAAAAAAGCTATTCGGATATTCATAGATCGGATAGTCGGAGTTGGGATAATTGGAGTTCTACTTTAACTTATTTTACTTCCTCAGTATGTAATACTGAAGTGTGTGAACAAAATCCCTGCAGGTCTAAAATTATGGTACCGTACTGGTAGACTGGAAGGGTAAGAGTTTTTCGGATTTGCCTTTTGGGCAAACCACAAGAAGAAATTGACACTTCAGTCGTATGTCGCGTGGAAAATTTCCTGGAATCGTGTGTGAAAGTTTGACATTTGCTGTTGACAAACCGATTGATATAATGATAAAACGTACCTTGAAGTATTTACTATGAGCGCGGGCAGTGTAAATATGAAAATTCGCATCGGCAAGTGGAGTCCGATTCTATATATAACTGGATTTTACCCAATTTTGAGTTATGTGACGAAAATGTATGGCATATGCAAAATTCTCTTAAATTGTATTGGACGGGACGTTTAGGTAAACCTTGGATTCCCGGTGGGAGTTTTTTTTAACAATCTTTTACTCGAAGTCCCAGTAGCTGCCTGCTTTCTGATCTGCTATGGCTAACAGCCTCGAAACCGGTTCCCAGTACCAGCTTGGGCCACATTTGATTTCTTTTTCTCCACGATGTCCTTAGTCGCCACGGAAAGCTGCTCCTTAGAATTTTTCTCAGCGACACAGTGTGTTATAAAGTATGCTATGAAGAAATTTCTACAACTATCTGGTGCAGATGGAGTTGCGAAACGTTTGTTTGTAGTGAGATCAGGTCCGATGCTTTTATTCTGATTATCACTTCTGCAAATTCGTTGTAACAGAAGCTTAAACTAAATATTTTTATTATTATTTCTGCTGTATGAACTTCCTCTTTCCGTAGCCTTTTCGGACCTGGGAACGTTATTCCTTAAACGAATAACATTTCGATATGTCGTAATAGTAAAAAGAAATTATTATTAATTTTTAATTACGATGGAGCTAACGCTCCGGTGGCAATTCCCCTAGTCATCTAATTACCCTTATATAATATATAATTTTTTTCTTATATTAAATTCCTCCATTTACTTTTCCAATTTACAAATTTTAATTTTAAATTCCTTAATCGTTTTTGGCAAATTATTCATCACTTTATGTGTTAATTTGTTCCAGTGCCTGACACCCTTATCAACAAAAGAAAATTTTCCCCTTCATGCACTATTCCTAATTCTTTGACCAATATCCTTCCAAGACCCAGTGCCAACATAGGCCCTATACATTCCCAGTACTCTCTTCACCCTTCTCCTTTCCTCCAATGAGTACTAATCCAGCTCCTTTATCAGTTGCTGGCTGGATCCTGTGATAATTTCTACAAACAAATCTAGCTGCTCTTCTATGCACACCTTCCCACTCCTGTATTTGATAACCAAAATGTGGGTCCCAAACTACACCACCATATTCAACCAGCGGTCTGACCAAAGTTTTGTAACCCAACTCCGTGACTTTTTTGGTACGTCCTCTCATCACCCTCTCCAGTAAATGAAGGATTTTGTAAACTTTTCCTACTGCCTGCCCAATTGAGTTTATCAAACGTTATTCCAACAAACAAATATGACCCCACCCTATAATCATAATTAACCTTTAGTTTTTTTATGGATACATAAAATGCTGACTATCCTTGGCATTTATCTTCATTGCATTCTGACCTGCCTATTTAGATATTGTATCCAGATTATCCTGCAGCTGTTCATTCTTTACCTGTATTGATCCTATTGTATACCATTATCATCTGTAAAAACCTAGATTCTGATGGTAACCCATCGTCATTCATTAGAATATTAAACAATGATCCAAATAGACTAAGACTCGGTGTTTAAAATGACTACTCTAATGAATCTGTGGTATCATTTAAATTTAGTTATGCCTTTGGATTTGTTCAGAAGAGTGTATCCCTTAGAGGTTGGTTAATTTTGACCTTTCATCCTTGCAAGCTAACACTACTACAGAAAAATCATTATGGGTGTTATCAATTTTTTTGGAAATTGATACTTTACCCCTCTGATGACAATTTTTTAAAAGTTTCTTATTAAATACTGCTTGAAATTTTACAAAAAATTGTAGACCTCAGTTGGACTAGGAAAAAAACACAGGTTTAATGAAATTCCTACCTGACTTGGTACTTTGAAATGAGTAAACTCTACTACATGCATAGTAATGCTTCATTTCAATCAATAATAATCAATTGTCTTGAATGGATAAACTTGGAGATGCTCATTCTATGAGGAATGCTCTGTACCTCTGTCAAATTCTTTTGTCTGTACAGGTTTACCTATGGCAATTTCAAATACCAAAGTTTTCAAATCATAACTATGAAGTCAATTTCATGAACTGAGTAATACCAATTTCCTACTGATTTGGTTGGTATCTATGCATGTTGGCTTAGTAGTAGTGTTCAAATTTGAGCTTTTGTCCCCTTCAGATATTTTTGTTAGCTGTAGCTAAACTGATCAAATACTTCACTGCAAAAAAATGAAACTGTTGGTTCATTTAATAAAACATCTCTTGCTCAGATGTAAAAGAATTGAGGAATATGGAAGTTATTTTCAGATATTGTATCAAAATGTATTTGTAACATCAGCCACATCAAGGAAGAAAGATAGGATTTAAACATGAATTAAAATAGTTTTGTTATGTTGGATGATGAGGACCAACTAGTTGTAACTAATCTTCAAGGTGCACATATAAGCCATCTGTTGTGCCTAAAGCACATCTAATGACAGTCAGGACCAGCAAACTAGAAAATTTGAATCACTTGCTAAGCAAATTTAGTTCACAGAATCTGAAAAACTGTTTTTATTTGTACTGGATATAAAATTTTGTCTTTTTAAAGTCTCACCCAACTTGTGTTCACTTTGTCTACTTTGGCATTTATTTTCTGCTTGAATTCCTATTCAAATGATTTTCAATATACAGTAACTATGAATTATTCAGGTTATAAATTATTTGCATGTGCTACTTTATCTAACATCTAATTTTATTTTTCAGATTACTGGCATAGTTATCCTTTCAGTGGGTGCTGTAATACAAGGCGTCTACTACAAATATGAACATTTCCTGGATGATAAGTTCTTCTCAGCACCTGCTCTGCTTATTGCTGTGGGAACTATTGTTCTCATAATATCCTTTTTTGGCTGTTGTGGAGCTGTTAAAGAAAACCATTGTATGATTCTTGCAGTAAGTACAAACATTAAAATTTTTATATGTAAATGTTATCTGCTTAGTTACTTCTGTGTGTGAAATTACTTTAACTGTTGCTTTCTAGGCATCTATTTAATTTTTGTCATTTATATAAATAAGTTAAAAATCTTCAGTTTCTGAAGTACATCTAATTCTTAAAGTGGTGTTTAAAGTTTATTTTTTGCTTGACTGATTTGATGTAACTCTTGGCACCCTCTTTCCCTTTACAACATACTCATATTCTTAACTGAGTTTCTTCATGCATCCATTTTACTCACAATTTCTTTTCTTAAATTGTTCTACCATCGTACGTATTGCAAAAGCTCCCATCTAACAAGGTTCTCCTAAACACTTATTTCCAGAATGGTGCCAGTTTAGTACATTATCTGCTCAAATTATGAACATCCTGAAGAGTATTTCAAATACTTCTGTTTTCCTCCTAGCTAGCACCCACGAAACCTCCAAAGTTCACTTTCATGCATCAACCCCAATACATGCAGTTATTAAGGTTCCAAGACCTAGATCACTTAATTTTAAAAGTTATCTACATTTGAAGAAAGACTTTTTGCACCACCACTAATTTAATTTTTCCTTGTATTACATTTAAAATTTGATGTGCTAGAAGGAATTCTTGCATCTACTTCAATAGTTAATATTTCATTGCTTAGTACATCTCTTGGCTGAAGCAATGTCTTACAATGAATACAGGGTTAACTGGTTCAAATTGGACATGATGGATGAGCTGTAATGCTCTGACCTCGCATTCAGGACAAAAGTTCAAACCCCCATCCGGCCATCCATATTTTGGAAAGTAGTTCAGTCTGTGGTGGTGGAAGTTTTTCATTTTCTGGTAATTGACCAGCAGGTTAGGAGAAAGCCTTGGCATTGTCACTGACAAGTCTTCAATTTTGGTTCTTTTCAATTTTAGTGGTGATTGTAAGTTCAATGGAAAATGTTGCCGTTGAAATTGTAAGGAGCTTCTAAATGAGACCAGATAAGGTGGTTGGGATAGTGCAACATTCACATAAAATGCTCGATTCAGCTGGAAGCAGGCCTCACTTTTCTGATTAGTTTAAAATCTTTGTTCTCGTGCAAATTGTTTCACATACCGAGAGTTGCTGGTTATCAGAAGTAGATTCCTCACTAACTTGCTTGTCAAGAATAAATTTATTTCTCTATTTTGAATTAACAGCACAAGAGATGCCATTACTTCTATAGACATGATACCAATCTTGGATTTTGCTGTGATCACTGACATCCATGTTATGGGTTGCAGGAGTTGACATTTTGATCTTCTGGCTTCCTGTTCTTTCTTTCAACTTCTGCTGTTTCCCTACGTATATGAGGGAATCTATCAATGAGTGGGTATATTTTATATAAGTGGACTGACTTCAGGCTTACTGTTAAACTATGCAGTTTCAACCATTGTAAAATCTTTCTGCCTAACATGTTTAGATAAACATTACAGTGAGACAAAGAATTTTTCTGTTGGCAGACTGAAGACTTCAGTGTTTGAAGTTAAGAACCATACATTTTTCAGCTTTTTTCCCAGTATTAAAGCAGTACTATTTGGTAATGAGGGTTGTCATCCTAGATGACAAAATTGTGGTTTTGGGCAGTGTTTTAAATGATTTCCTTTTGAGATAATGTCTTTATCTACTTTCAATGCAGAAACCGCATACCTGAGTGTAATTGGTTTTTGGTTGTAAATGATTGGTGTCTTAATAGTTGAAGAGAGCAAGTATCAACTCTCAATCTTCAAAAATTTTCTCAGAGCTACAACAATGTTGTAGGCATAAACACTATACCCAGTGTGACATGGAAATGATTCATTGTTTGAGAGGTATTAGGTTTTAAGACAGAAGTAAAATTTTTTAGACCTTTTTTCACATTTTTTGAAGACAAATTCTCATGGTGATCTTGCATTAATCAAGTTTAGTATGCATTAGTGTTTTTTTGAGGGCAAATTCAATTAATTGACAGTAGCATCTCTGCTTTCATTTTGGGAACATGTTATAGAAGAGAATATCAAGGAAATAATTTCAATCTTCAGGTTTCGTGACAGTCTTTTCTCGCCAATTGTTTTACAGTTCCTGAGCAATTGAATTTAAACCTGCTCAGCTGTTGCCTTCAATAAAATTGGTTTGGTTGCATCTTTGCAGAGTTTCTTAAGAATTTTCAGGGTCTATGTACTATTTATTGGCTCCCATATTTACAATTTCCATCACATTAATCAATTTTTTTCTTGTTTGATTTGTAAAAAGTGCTAGTTTTGGTTTTGTTCAGTACTTATTGCAGTGTAAAAGAAATGGCGGTATCATACATTCTGGCTAATGCAGGAGTGTCAGCATACTCATATCAATGTATTCATTGAAATACTTCTATTACACCATGGAAGATTAACCATCTTTTCAAAGGTCCTTAATCTTGTTTTACAATTGGATTGATGGTACAGAAAATTGTTCTTTTCCTGGTCTGAGGAATTGGTTCACCCACATTGTTTGGTAATCCTGGATGACAATAATATATTGCCTGGGTTACAGCTTCTACTGAACTACTGCTATTGAGTGGGTGGCAGATTTGGATCATAGGCCATTAGCTTCTGGTAAAATCTTGTTTTGTACCATGGTCAGTGGACTTTGTATCCTGAGGAGGCATTCTGGCAATTGAAGTTGCCTATGATAAAATGGTATTCAGTCTGTGTGCTTAGGGAAATGCAAGTCAATAGCATGTGGTTTGCCACATTGTCAAAATGGTAAAAGGTTGATGAAGTGAAAATAATAATGTGATGTACTGGTTGTGCAGTTTCTCCAGGATCACCTCAACACAGGTAGTATGCCAGGACGGTTAAGTTGGTTTGGAGTAAAAATTTACTACAAATAAGTTTGTTCCTTAAACAAAAAGCCAAAGTGTTAATTTTGCAACTCATTTTAAGAAAATTTTAAGATTTATATTTTTTATTTACTTATTTTTCACTATACATCTTTATCTACACCTTTGGTGGTTGCCATTGCAAAAATAGTTCTAGGAAATATACACAATAAATTTATAACACTTGTAAGATCCTAGCACAATATATTAAAGAGCACACAATCTTGATTTCATGTATGGGGAGGGTAGTGCTATTTTACATTGTTCCATGAAATCCAGTTCTCGTGAAATGGAATAGAACAGTTTGGTGGGCAGTGTTAACACTCTTAAGATGGTAAGCAGATGAAGTGTAATGTATCTTTGAAAAGAAGTTGAAATTTTGCTAATGTCAACTGTTGTGTATCTTTCACCGTTGAATAACATTCTGGATTTAGTTGTTGCAGAAGTATTTTTTTAACGATTAAAACTTTTTGTTGCAAGTTTTGTTTATAAAAATAAGTGTAAATTGCACAATTTCAAAAATAAAAAATTACCAAGGGAATAATGGGATTCAAGCCATGGCTTTCCTCGTGGAAATTTGATATTATTGGGGAGTTATGCCAATGCTTCATTGGTAAACTTAGTCTACAACCTGAAGGCTCCAAAAGGAGGCATACTAAGTCATTGACAGGTAGAATAGACAGTTCCTTTCCTCTGGAACCTACAGTTTAATGAGGGGTCCAGACCATGGAGCTCAATTGGTAACAGTATAGAAATTGTTCTTAAATTACTAAAACATTTAGAATTCTGTTTTGGGAGACTGCATTATATTAGACCAAACTAGTTGTAAGATTTAGTTAAGGACCTCAAAAATATGTAAAAAGAAATCATCTTGATTGGTGACCTGACCCTATTGCCTTCTTATTAGGTCATTTTTCGCTTCATCTCTTCTGGTTCGGCACTTTTCATCTTTGCACAATATACAAAATATATTATTTTTTTAAAGTTATTGCCTTGATAATCAAAATTGACAGAGCCCTTATAAAAAGGGCAACATGGTGAATGGATAATTTCCTGCTATTGTACGAAGAGTAGGATTGGGTATTAAGTTAACTTTTCCAGGTTGCACATGATGCAGTTTCCATTTAATGTTTTAGCAGAAATATTCAGGAGTGGGGGATGCAGTGTTCACTCTGTGCACACTGAGACAATATAAGACAAAATAATTTTGAATTATCCCTTCATGATGCAATGTTGAGGTGCGTGAAAAATCTAACACGGCCACCCACAACAAAAGCTACCACATATTCCTAAAGTTTTTTTTTTCCACGTTTCAGTGGACATACAGTACATACTGCACATATCATTCTTGTGTTCCTTGAAGTTAATATAAATTTGTGTACATTTTTTCAGTCTTATAGTTCATATCACTGTGGTCATTCTAGCTTACTTTTGATAGATATGGGTTCACTATACATATAATTTCTTTAAGTTTTTACTACAATGTAGAAATTTTTTGTGGTCATCACAGCAGTTTTTGTTCACATAACTAAATTTTCTGGGATCACCATCTTTATTTCAATTTGTAAGCATTTCACTGAATTTTTTAGCCTTTGTCAGAGATAAATTTGTTTAAATTTTGAAGAAAAGAAACAACTTCTATGAAGACTGGCCTAGTACTCCTGACACTTGGTGCTCCTTGATAAGTACACAAATGTAGTATTTCTGACGAAGGCTGAAGCATGTCTGGTTAGAAATGCAAAATAATAAAAAAAAAAACCACTGCATTCCCAGTATACCAAGTTAGTGTTAAATGTATAAAAAGCTAAATGCAGATAAGTTGTAAAAATAAAATGGGATTTAAGGAAACCAGAACTGTTCCCAGAACAGATGTTGATAACCATATTTTTATATGGATCTCATATTTTCAATTATATTTACCACATTCCTGCTTTGTTTAAATGTTTCTTACTTTTCTTATACAAAAATGTGTAAATTGATAAGGCTTCAGTTATCGACAGTCTGCAAAAGTTGGGGCTTTCTGATATTAATATATTTTATTTTGATTACAGATATCTTTTTTGGTGATATTTGGTAAACCTAATAAAGTATGAACCCTGTTTACAGTTTTCTGCACTTTTAATGCTGATATTCATCTTGGAATTGGCAGCTGGAATAGCTGGTTATGTTCTTGAAGATGCAGCAGTGGATGTTATTGATTCCAGAATGAATGACAGTATGAGGCACTATAATGATAGCCCCGAAATAACGCTTGTGTGGAATGCCATTCAGAAAGAAGTGAGTATTTGTTTTTATTCTCCTTTATAGTGTTAATGAAATGTTGACTTGCACCACTAATTTTACTTCTGCTCCAGTTTCATTGTTGTGGCACCAAAAACTACACAGACTGGTATGGTGTGTTTCAAAATAGATCACTTCCACTTTCCTGCTGTGATCTTCCTGAAAATATCACAGTTTGTAATGAAACAGTGAGTAGTCTGCACTTGGAGAGTTGTCATACAGCAGTTGAAAAGTCTGTTATTGAACATGCTGCAACACTTGGTGGTGTTGGTGTTGGAATAGCTTTCATTCAGGTAAGTAGAAGGAAAAAAAAATTATAGAAATATATTATATTATATTATATATATTAAATTACTGTTCTTTTTCAGTTGTTGGGCATTATCCTATCCTGCTGCCTTGCTAGATCAATCAGGAACCATTACGAGTCTGTGTAAGTGCAACCCAGGCAGTGATGCAGCATTTGAAAGACTTATCTAGTTCCTAAAACATGTACTCTGAGGAACAATGTGAATTAATAAAATGACTGCATTAAAATTATTATAAGAATTGTGCTGATGTTGTAAATAAGTAATTGTATAAGAAATGTTTTTATGTACCAAGTGTAATTTTTTAAACGGTTAAATAAATACTAAAATTTTTGGGCCTTCCTACAACAAAATTAAATATTCCTTTCATTTTTTAAGAATTATTTTGGTAATATTAAAGGTTTACCAGATCTATTTAAAAAAATCAATCATTTTTAATAATTTAAAAATATAATTCTACTGAATAGCATTCTATCCACAACACAGTAAAATCTGGCATGTCAGGCAGTGTAAACATGATTTCTCACTAATACAATTTTATTGTTGCCTTTATCAGGTGACAGAATATCACCAAATGTTTTATGTCAAATGCATTTGCCTGGTAAGGATTTTTTTAATTATGATTTTGAGAGTTTATGATCTCATACTTCTATTTTCATATAGTGGTTACAAGAGTAGTCTCGGTGGAAGGAAGAACTGCTAGATTTTCTATGATGGTTGTAGGGTGTTCTGTAGAGAAATAAGAGAAATTTCTAAACGTACCAATTTTTCACTTTTTGCCGTTTAGGAATTTCAACTTTAAATTCTTTCAGCATTTTTGGTAAATTATTCATTTCTCCAATCCCTGATCACCCTGCCTCCAAAAGAAAATTTTCTCACAGCCTTATGCCTGAAGAAGTTCCAACTTTTGGTCATGGTCATCTTTCCTTTCCATGCACCTCTTCCACCAATATGTTTTGACATCACCCTTGCACACTCGCTACTTTCCTCACCCTTCTCTTGTCTGTCTTGTGCTCCCTTATGTTATTTACTGGTTGTGTGGTAATTTCTGGACACAAATCAAGCAGCTCTTCTTTGCGACCCATAAAACTCCTGTATTTGATGCCCAAAATGTTGATCCCGTTATACTGCCATATTCAAGCAAAGGTCTGACCAAAGCTTCATAACTGAATTTACTTACTTCTGATACATCCCATCATCACTATCTACAAAAATGATTTTTAAACCTTTTCATACTACCTGTGGTGTATTCATATTGGTTCTAAAACACTAACACAGTTTAGTGTTGTTCATGCCATGAATTGTGGTAGTTTTCTGAGCATTAGAAAAGAAAAAGTTGGGGTCTTGGAATCTTAACGCACTCGAGGAATGAATGGTGAAGAGGCTCTTGGCTGAAATGAAATTGATATTTACAGTTGTATAAGTAAAGAATGCTAATTATTTATTTGAAATTAAATTTACCAGGGAATACAATTAATAGAAGGGAATATATACCTTTATTAAGGAAATGAAGTTTTAGAAGTGGTAGAGGACCGAGCGTGGTGGTGTAACGGCTAGCGTTCTGGCCTCTCATTCGGGAGGACGGCGGTTCGAATACCCGTCCGGGCATCCAGATTTGGGTTTTCCATGGTTTCCCAAATCACTCCAGGCAAATGCCGGGATGCTTCCTTAAAGGTCATGGCCGAATTCCTTCCCATTCCTTGCTCCCATCCTTTCCCATCTCTAAAGACCTCACTGTTGAGACATAAAGCAGTGGTAGAGCAGGGAGCTCAAGGGGGGAAATTGCGATAGATATACCTTATTCCTTACAAAGCCTGATAACCTTAGATCTTAGGTAACTGATGAAATAAGTTTGTGGAAGGAGGGCTCAAATATAGTGAAGCCAAGGTGGAATAATGGAGATGATGTGAATGAGGAAGACATGTTTATTCCAAAACAAAATAAATTTCAGAACCTGCATACAATAATAGGGAGGTCATGAAACTAAAAAAAAATAAAAAGCTGGTAAGAGAAAATATAATAGTCAAAAAGGAAAACTAAGCAAAGAATTAAGAAGGGGGGGAGGGGTAAAGATTTATGTATAAAAAAATTCGGTATGAGTGCAGCTGAATGATGCGTATAAAAATTTGAATAGTTTAGAAAACTGAGGGAAAAATAACTATTGTAGACAAGGATGGAGAAATTGGATTTAAAAAAAAAGGAAAAGGAAAAGTTTAAAGAGGCCATTAGGGACTGTCAGCCAGGGATGGCAGGTTGTAAATTAGAGGATTGGTGGCATGGGGTATCCAGTGAGGGGCAGGGGGAGCACTGCTGCCCCTCCCCCCACCTAGAAGAAAAATTGTCCTCAGTACCCTTCGACGAGTGAAGAACTGAATCGGCAGCACTTTGTGAGAGGAAAGCTTTATGCCTGATGAATGTGTATCGAAATTTAGTGAAAGAACACAGTGAGATATTGAGAAACAAGGATATTCAATAATTTTCTAAGAATCAGAGATGATTAATGTTTACACACAATGTAGGCTTTCACGGCTGGCATTAATTTCACTCGTAATTTTCGGGTTGAAAGGCCGTGGTCGATAAGTAAAACTTTCCCCTGACGTTTCGTCTTCAACTGCGGAAGACTTACTCGAAGGCCCGCAGTTGAAGACTAAATGTCGGGGGAAAGTTTCTTATCGACCACGGCCTTTAAGCCCGGAAATTGAGTGAAGTAATGTTTACATAAACTTTAACTCAGTTAATATCTTAATTTGCTACATAGTAGGTCCTTAGATTAAGTTGTTGGATTACTATATTAATCAATAATAAAAAAGGTTTCCTCAATAGGTTTGAGTTTCATTTTGTAAGAAATCGTCGTGTTTCAGTGCCCTACCACACCTCAAAACCAATGTGAGTTGCCCCCCCCCCCTCCCCCTAGCTCAAATCTTGCCGCCCCTCCCTCTAGCTCTGATCCTGGATACGCCCTTGATTGGTGGAATTGACATTGTATCTAGACTACCATTATTGTTTAGTCAGTCAAAAGACTTGCTGCTTTCTAGAGGACTGTAAAAGTGCAATAGTAGTACCAGTCTATGGAGGGATGGAATGTAGAATTGAAAATTATAGGTCAGCTAATTTATCAGTGGTTGGTAAGTTGCATCAAATGAGGTTTATAGTAAGTACTGATGGTGCATAAGACTCAGATTAAGCAATGTTAAACAGGAATCATGTTTATTAGACTTCTACATCTACATAGTATATACTCTGCAATTCATAAAATTGTGGATGGCAGAGGGTGCTCAGCACCAAAGCTAATCTCTTTGCTGTGCATTCCAATCCCTAATGGTACGAGAGAAAAAAGAATTCATATAAGAATCAGTCCGGCACCTTATTTCTCTAATTTTATCTTTCCTGTCCTTCCGACTCAAATAGGTTGGTGGAAGAAGTATTTCACTACACTCGTGAGTGAAAGTTGGAGTACGCATGTTTTCCAATAAGTTTAAACGAAACGTGTGTCTATCTACCAGAGACTCCCAACCTAATCTACTAATCAGTTCAGTGACGCTTTCATAAGGACTGTAGCAAGCGGTCACGAATCGAGCGGCTCTTCTCTGTACTTTCTCTATACTTTCGATCAATCCCTTACGAAACGGGTCCCAAATGGCACAACAATAACCCAAATGTGGACGCACAAGAGATTTGTACGCTATCTCCTTTGTTTGTTCATTACAATTTTTCAAGATTCTACCTATGAATCGCAGCCTAGAATTTGCTCTACCTACTAAAGAATTAATGTGTACTAGACGACCCATGCGAAAATTTCGCGAAAAAAAAATTCGGTGAAAAGTGAGGTTGAATATGATGTCACCAAAGCTGAGTCATTACTCTTCATACTCCTACTTCATTTATCGATTTTGGTTGTATATCCAGGGAGATAAATGGCTAGAGACACAAAAAACACATTTAGAAAAATTGTCATTTTTGCCCTTTAAGGGTCGAATTACGAAAAATTCCTATCTTAAATTATAATGTTACCACGGCGGAGACCTTAATCTTTAGTATGATACCTCATTTATCTATATCGGCTGGATATCAAGTGAGATAAATGGCACATGACAAAAAAATGCGTTATAGAAGCATTTATACTTTTCCATTTAAGGGTTGAATTCCAAAAACATTCTTTCTTAAAATATGATGTCACCAAATCTGAGACATTACTCCTCATAATCTTACTTGATTTTTCAATTTTGGTTAGATATCCAATGAGATAAATTGCTTAAGACACAAAAAATTAATTTTAGAAAAATTAACATTTTTGCCCTTTAAGGATCGAATTAAGAATAACTCCTATCTTAAAATATAATGTTACCATGGCGGAGACCTTATTATTTAATATGATACCTCATTTATCTATATCGGTTATATAATAAGGGAGATAAATCGCTCGTGACACAAAAATGCGTTATAGAAAAATTTATACTTTTTACCTTTAATGGTTGACTTCCAAAACAATTATTTCTTAAAATATGATTTCACAAAGCTGAGACATTACTCCATGTAATCCTACTTCATTTATAGATTTTTGTTAGATATCCAGGGAGATAAATGGCTCGAGATACAAAAAACGGATTTTAGAAAAATTAACATTTTTGCCCTTTAATGGTCGAATTACGAAAAATTCCTCTCTTAAAATATAATGTTACCATGGCGGAGACCTTATTCTTTAATATGATACCTCATTTATCTATATCGGTTAGATATTAAGGCAGATAAATCGCTCGTGACACAAAAATTCGTTTTAGAAAAATTTATACTTTTTCCCTTTAAGGGCCGAATTCCAAATACATTCTTTCTAAAAAATATGATTTCACAAAGCTGAGACATTACTCCTTATAATCCTACTTCATTTATCGATTTTGGTTAGATATCCAGGGAGATAAATGGCTCGAGATTCAAAAAACGCACTTTAGAAAAATTAACATTTTTGCCCTTTAAGGGTCGAATTACGAAAAATTCTTTTCTTGAAATATAATGTTACCACGGCGGAGACCTCGATCTTTAATATGATACCTCATTTATCTATATCGTTTAGATATTAAGGGAGATAAATCGCTCGTGACACAATAACGAATTGCAAAAATATTGATCCTTTTGCCCTTTAAGGGTCGAATTCCGAAAAATTTCTGTCTTAATATATGACGTCACTAAAGCGGAAATCTTAATCTTTAAAATGATACTTCATTAAACGATTTCAGATCGATATCCAGGGAGATAAATGACTTGTAACACAGAAAACAGCATTTTAGAAATATTGACATTTTTGCCCTTTAAGGGTCGAATTCCGAAAATTCCTTTCTTATAATGTGATGTGCCCAAAGTGGGGACCATAAGCTTTAAAATGACACCTCATTCATTGATTTCGGTTAAGTATGAAGGAAGATACAGGCTTGTGACAAAAAAATACCTTATAGAAATAATATATATGATGTCCCATTTCATGTTCCTTTGTACTGTTACTCCCAAATATTTAATAGAATCGACCATATCAATAACTGTATTGTTTAACTCGTATTTCTGAACAATCGGATTCTTTTTGTTAGTTATGCTCATTGTCTTGCACTTTTTACAGTTTAGAGTAAGTTGCCACTCAGCGCACCAAGCCAAAATAACATCCAGATCGCGCTGAATTTCTAAGCAATCGGCCAAAGTTCTTACTTCCCTATAAATAACCGCATCATCAGCAAACAATCTAAAAAGGCTTTTCACTTTGTCTCAGAGATCGTTTATAAACATTAAGAAAAGAAGTGGTCCTATTACACTTCCTTGAGGTACACCCGATGTAACATCTAGATTAGAACTTTCTCCTTCAACGACAACATACTGCGACCGACCAGTTAGAAAATCCTTTATCCATTCACAAAGCTGATCCGATATACCGTACGATCGAAGCTTCGCTAAAAGGCGGTTGTGTGGCACAGAGTCAAAGGCTTTCTGGAAATCTAAAAAAATTGCATCTACTTGTGAACCTGTGTCGATAACTTTCATTACGTCATGTGTAAATAGGGCCAGCTGTGTTTCACATGATCTTTTCTTCCGAAATCCATGTTGATTTGTTGTAAGCAAATTATTATAATCTAGAAAATTCATAATGTTCGAGCATATAATATGCTCCATAACTCTACTACAAACAGATGTTATAGATATGGGACGATATTTCCCAGGATCACTTCGATCACCTTTTTTGAAAATCGGAGTTACTTGCGCGATTTTCCAGTCTGAAGGTACTTTTCGCTCTTCTAATAATTTACTGAATATATCAGACAGAAATGGCCCGATTTCTGCCGCATACTCTGAAAATACTCTTACTGGAATTCCATCCGGGCCCGGTGCTTTCCCCCACTTCAGGAGCTCTAATTGCTTAACGATACCTGCAGTATCTATTCGTAATGATTCCATCACCGACTCGCCACGGCGTGGGAAAACGGGAATACTATCCTTATGTTTATTTGTAAATGAATTTTTGAATACAGTATTTAGTACGTTAGCTTTATCGCGGCTTTCATTAACCTCGGAACCTTCACGAATTAGCGCATATTAGTTTGCGAAGGGAAGCGCTCAGTTTAGTTCGCACCTCCCTCGCGAACTTGTTCACTCTTTTAGTTCGTTAGTTCGCGTCTGGAAGTTAGAGAAACAGATCGTTCGCTCGCCTTGCTACCGCTACTGCACCTGCTATTTTGTTTGTTATGTTAGTTTTATCAGGACATTACTTAATCATTTTTTGTCGTTTCTAAATGGAATTTAATATGACCTTCTTAACAAAAGTTATTACTCAGTAATAGACCTTTCAAATGACATTAGCATGATCAGTGCCCGCCGATAAAGTCCTCATTGTCCTTTGCACAAATCGGTAAATTGAATAACTGTTCTGTTTTTACTGGTATGCACTTATGCAGTCTCCCACAAACCACCAGGTATCTCCATCCAGCGTTGCCAAATTCAGTGGAAGCACACTTTGATACTGTCCTCCCATATAACAAAGTGTAGTATAGTTCAAATACCGTTTATGCTACGATCAGTGCTAAGAAAGGCATGATTGCTTGTGCATCTGTCTTTGCTTCGTTGTTTCGTTAATCATTTTCACTTGGAAGCTGTTGTTTCTTTTGATATATAATTAAATTGCATTAGTTATGGAAAGTGGTAGCAATAACGAAAGTGCGTCAGTTTCCAGTGAATTGGAAGGCATTGAGCGATTATTTTATTAGTGTAGGGGAGGATAATCCAACACACATTCAAAATATTTTGGTGACTAATGAAACTGATGAAGACTTAAAGTTAAACCCTTTTTTTTTAATTTCGCGAGCAATTTCTTTACGTAATTTCACAAAGCTGTTAAACAACTGGAAGGTATTAACGTCACAGACTGAGATAATTATTGTATTCTGTCAACTTTAAAATCGGCGCTAGAAAAATGTAAGAGATTTTCTTTCGTCTAGAAAACAAGAAAAAGTCCTTAGAAGCCAAATTCTCCATAGAAAGTGATAATATTAAAAAAAAAAAAATGTTCTAGTATTCGTTGATAAATGTCTGGACTATCTTAATAAATGGTTAGATTTTAATGAAAGCAATTGGCTATACAAAATCCAAAAATTAAATTCAAAACACGAGGTTTCATTTGATGACTGTAAGACAATATTAGAGCTTCTAAATTTACGAGAAAAAATTAGTATCAAAGTGATCGAACTTTGCTCTGAAATAACAATATTACATGAAATCTAGGTAACAGAGCAGTATTTCATTAATAAAAAATGAGCTTTTTGATCGACATTAATTTAACAACTGAAAGCGATAAAGCATATGACAATTTTAATGTAGACGAAAAAATGTTAGAGATGCAAGAAGTGCAAAAAATATAGCTTAAAAAAAATAAAATAGTAAAAACATACCATTTGTCCTTATCTACTCTTTCGTAAAATATTATATTTTTGAAGTGTACTATATTTTTATAGGTTTTTCTAAAAAAAAAAAAAACTAAAAAAAAACTACCATCAACCGAAAAAATGATGGTAACTCTAGCGGCGAGTGGTGCTAGTTCGCGACCAGGAGCGCTCAGTTGAGTCCGCAGCTCCTTAGCGAACTAGGTCGCTCCCCTCTGGAATTCCAGAAAGACAGCTCGTTCGCTCGCTTTGCTACCAATACTGCACGCGCTCTCTTCTTTGTAATGGTAGTTGTGGTTATCGATGGTTGTGTTTTAATTGTTAATGGGATCAAAGTGTATTTGTTTTCACATTCCATATTAAATTTCCGTTTGTGACTTCTGCAGTAATTATTAATGTTGAACAGTATTTTTTTTTTATATATATCTGTCTCTTCAGTGAAATGTGTTTCCTTTTAGATAATAACTTAAAACAAAAGTCGGTCTTCGGGAAAGGATCGAACGAACTAAGGAGCGCAAGATCGTAGTTCGCCTCTGGGAGCGTTCTTCCGAACTAGTTCGTTCGCGAGCTACACAAGACTAATGTTTATAAAAAAAAGGAGGAAATTGCAATGCAAGAACTGGGTTAACCTTCATTTAAGAAATTAAATTAAAGAATATTTAACAACTTTTTTTGTAAGAGATGAATGTTATAGCATAGTAATTTTGACACTTTATTCAATAATTTACAGAAATTGTTAGAAATGACTTCTGATTTTATATATATATATTCATCTATAACCAATCTAAATAAGATTATAAATAAACAACGCCGAGAAAGATTACATTCATTTATAAGATTATAACTTTTGGAATTATGCTACACAAAGATTGTGTTTCACTTTTATCGCTGGTCAAGCTTACCCCCCCCCCCCCCTCTCGGCGACTCTATCACCACCGCGCATTTTCCGCCTATGCTTCATTCATGTGGCGGGTTGGGATGTGACCACATCTTTCCCCCTGCCATATGTCTCGCTTCTCACATGATTAAGACTCTTGTCGAAATACTGTGCAGTTTATTTGTTTTTTTGTTGTTTTTTTGGGTGTGTTTTTACGTGTACGTCTCGCCCTCCTGCCTTCATCTGTGGTAAGTGACGGGTATCTATTTATTTTTCCGTATCCTATCTTATTTTCAGTGCCTGGTAGCGGTTTCTCCGTTTCCATTATACAATTCAAGCCAAACAATTCTAGAAAAAAGGGTTATATGCCAGAAGATGCAATTTATTACTAAATATTGGGTGCAGTAATCATAAAGATAAGGAATGTACAGTATGAAAGGTATGGGGAGGTGACACTGTGGCTGCAGACTAGCCACAAGTCTCCATCAATGAAAGAATAAAAATTATTGCCGGTGCCCCTGGAAATTGATTGCAGCTGCAATTAGGCTAATAGCTACAAAAGATGAACAAGACAATCTTAAGTATTCATAAAAATAGCCCTCCTGATGTGTCATTGTAACAAAGAGGGATTATCCATATTGAAAATTGAAGTCCTATCCAAGCTTATGCTCAAGTCCCATGAGGACTGAGCCGTGCTCGGCTAGTATTTATTTATTTTCCCCGCCCGCGATCGTCTTCTGATGCTGAGCCCGCGTGCTAGTTTCGCCCGTGAGAGAGCGCTGTGGCCCGGTAGTGCCCTCTTCCGGCTGCATGAGCTGATATAATTGGGGGACACGAGACCGGGAGGCGAGTCGGCCGGCAGCAGTGGCTTGGTTCGTTGGGCCTAATACTTTCCTCAAGGGACTGCGACGTTAGAGGCCCGCTGGTATAGCGAGCTCTTGTTATTTGCCCAGGCAGCCTGGAAGTACTACTTGAGGTGGATTTGTGATTCGGGGCTGGTGGTGACTTCGAGGCGATAAATTGCCATTTTCTAGCCCTGTTGGGTATTCGGGATAGAATACCTGACGACTCCAACTACAAAGTGCGTCGCTTACTGCGTTCTTGTTAATTGTGTTACGGGAATGGACAAAATTCCCCGATATGTGGTGCTAATCGTTCCCGCCACCTTATCAGTGGGTGTGAGTGGTAACGACTTATGCGCCGGTGTGCACACACTATAGTGTGTCAGAACCTTTTGGTAAGAACTTGATTCTTAGGTTAAATTGAAGGACGCTGAGGTAAACTGGTTCCTCTTCGTTTTTGGTGTATTTTGCCTCCTCTGTACAAATTGTGTTTGATACAAGTTGTAGATTTGTTACATGATGGTAAATTGGTGAGAGCCTGCCCTGTTATATCACGTTTCCTAGCGCGTAAGGTTTTCTGTTTGGATGTTTAATACAAGTGGAGATATTGTGATGAGGGATATTCTCATGGCTTAACCTGGTTGTTATTGCACTGTCTTATGTATTATATTATTTGTGATTATAGGAATTATTAAGATCATAATCTGCTAGATCGAAGTCTTCTTATGTATTATATTGTATTATATTAGTTGTGATATTCTCTATAAGTTCAATCGTTGACTATGATTCTTGCAATAAAATGTTTGAACAAGGCTTGCTCTTTATAACCATGCTCCCACATGCTTCCCACTGAGTCCTTAGGGGCTACCACACGTACCAAGGACTTTCTGGCAATGCAAGAGAATTGTGACTCCTAAAGGGGACGGGTCAAAAACGATGCCAGCTCAGCGAAGCTGCGAGATACTGGGACGTGACTTCCCTAGGAAAGGCAGCACTTAAGAATCAGCTAACTGTTAACCCCTAGGTGGGGGTCCAATAATTACGTGAGCTCAAAATAGGGTAGGAAGGAGGGTTCTGGCAAAATCTCATTTAAAGGAAGGGGAGTCAATCTCAAACTTTTTGGTTCACAGAAAATACATTATAGCAGGTAAGATTTTGTATTACATATCAATCCCAGACATATACAATATTAAACATTGTATACGCAGACTATTTTTTTTTTTTTTTTACTTTTACTAAATTAAATTTGTTATAGAGCATCTGACGTGTAGTATCATTTTTGTCTTAATTCACAGAAAGAATTATTATTATTTGCTATTATCAGTCTTTGGACTGGTTTGATGAAATCCTCCATCCCTTCCTATCTTGCGCTATTGTTGAGTATAGTACATTTAGCCGGCCTTGTTAGCGTAGGGGCTAGAGTGTTAGCTCCGCGTGCCGAAGGTCGCCGGTTCGAGTCCGTCCGCGGGCATGGGTGTTTAACTGTTGTGTCTGTGAATGTCATGTCCGTCCTGTGGTGTGTCTAATTATCTGGAAAAATTCATCAGGCTGGCTGTGTGGCCTAAGATGCCGAAAGCCATTAAAAAAAATAAAAAAAATAGTACATTTATATCTAACTTGATCTGGTAAAGATGAAAGAGAAGAATGTTCTAGTACTTACTATATCTTTGGAGATGTACATCAAAGAGTAGTTGTAGTCTGACTGTTGTGAGGTAAACATATAGTAATATTGTAATATGTGTGTGTGCCTAAATAAAAGAATAATTACAGACAGTATGGTGTGATTAACATAAGTAAAAGCTATCCTCTTCATCTCTATGTACCCCATACAACCCACGTCCTCAATTCTCTGCTTCATGTATTCTACTCTCTATCTTCCTTCGGCTATTCCCTCCACTAACAAATTAACCAATTCAGCGTGTCTTAAAATATGACCAACCAGCCTGTCTCTTCATTCTGTAAGCTTCTTTCACAGACTTCTTTCTTAACCCATCATTTCTAAAAATCATTCATTTCGTAATTTGTCTGTCCACTTAATTTTCAGCATTCTACTGTAGCACCACATTTCAAATGCTTCAATTTCTTTCTTTCTTTCTTTCTTTCTTTCTGGTATTCCTAAAGTCCATGTTTCGCTACCATAAAGTGCTGTGCTCCACATATAAATTTTAAAAAGTTCTTTCTAAGTCCTAGATCAATGTTTGAATCTAAAAGATTTCTCTTTTTCATGAAGGTTCTTTTTGCTGCTCTGTTCTGCTTTTAACATCATTCCTGCTTCGGCGATAGGTTGTAATTTTGCTTCTCAAGTAATTCACTTACTTCTCCTAATGCATCCGAATCTATTTTAATATTTAATCTACTAGTATTGGTATCATTTCTGCTACATTTCACGACTTTTATCTTGCTTTGATTTATATTCAGTCCAAAATCTTCCATCAGCATTTTGTTCATGCCATTCAGTAACTTCTGAATAACGTCAGCCAGCTCTGCTAACAAGGGCAAATCGTAGCATACTGATTTTTTTCTCCCTAAACACTTATGCCACATGTAAATTTTTCTTTTACTTTCTTTATAGCTTCTTCTGCATACAAGTTGAATATGAACTGGGATAGACTACAACCTTGTCTCATACCCTTTAAAACTGGTGCGTGTCTCTCATGGTTCTCTGCTTTTATTATAGTCACTTGATTCCTGCATACTTTAAGTATTCTTCTGTCTCAATATTTTATATCTGATTTCTTTAAAATTTTGAACCTCTTGTCCCCCCTAACATTATTAAAAGCTTTTTCTAAATCAAAGAACGCCATAAAAGTATCTTTTTTTTATTTTTTTTATTTGCAATCAAGTATTAATCTTAAAGCCAGAATTGCTTCCCTTGTACCGCGATTTTTACTAAACCTAAACTGATCTTCACCTACTATCTCTTCTACTACCCTTTGCATATTATTGTGGTCAGCAATTTTGAAGCATGTAATGTTAGACTTATAGTGCGATAATTCTGACATCTGTCAGCTTGTGCTTTCTTTGAAAGTGTCATGAAACTTTTATTAAAATTAGTGGAAATCTCTAATGTTTCATAACTCTTTGATATAAGATTGCATAATCTTTGTTTTCTTTTTCTCCAAGGGATTTTAGAAATTATGCAGAACTCTCAATACTTCCAACCGCCTTATTTGATTTCAAATCATTCTAAGCTCTATCAAATTCTGTCCCCAAAATAAAATCACTTAATCATCAGTGTCGACATCAACTTCTTTTTCTAATGCACCGTTGTTCAAATCTCTCCATCATACAGTTTCTCTAATTATTCCATCCAAAGAAGTTTGAATATTCCATCCATCGGTTAGCTCTTATCTTTGGAACTTAGAAGAGGTTTTCCGACGGCAGCTTTAAAGTTTATACCTCTTTTCTTCATTTCTCCAAAATGCTGTTTGATCTTCGTATATACCACATCTATGACCATTTCCTTTTCTTTTTTGTTCACATTTTTCTTGCAGCTATTGTAACGACAGAGTTGCATCTCCGAATAGATGAAAAGTAGTGCATCATCTAAAGTAAAGTTGAATATCGCAGAAAGGCAAAGTAAAGACAAAGACGCTGGTTGGCTAGGACAATCACCTGAAAAAAAGAAATGTTGTGATTGGTCGAGAGAAACGAGGGAACAAGAACGGCCATGAACAGAAATGTGTTCGGGAGTGCCCGGTCGTGCAAAGAATATTCACTGTGTACTAATATTCAGTTACGAGCCGCCCGTGTTAGATACTATACTGAACAGGAACGTTAAACATGAGTGCTGTGGAAACTGTGTCGATATGCTGCCTTGCAATCTCAAATATAGTGAGGAGTTCGATTCAACAATGATCGGGTGTATCATGTCTGGTGCCGACATACTATGTTTGGTGATAGAATAAACTGTGTTCGGCAAATAAGTTTTATGAATTATCACACAATCTTTCTTTTGATTCTTTACATTTCCTGTTTATTTGATTCCTAAATTGCCTGTATTGCTCTCTTCCTGCTTCATCCTGAGCATTTTTGGGCTTTATCCTCTGATCCATTAGTTTCAAAATTTCCTCTGTGATCAATGGTTTTCGGGCGGCTTGTTCCCTAAACCCTAATATCTCTTTACCAGCTTTCATTATTTCGGTCTTTAATGCATTCTATTCGTCCTCAGTTGAGCCCTTTTCAGAGTTACTACTTAGACACACGTCTGCCATTCTGCAACCTCCCTCTCATGTTAGATTGTTTCAGTTTATTCACTTCAAATCTGTTCTGTTTGTATTGCTTCTTTATTCTCTCGAATTTCAGCCGGCACTTTATAACAACCAGATTATGGTCAGAGTCTGTCTGCTCCTGGGTATGTTTTACAGTCTAGAATTTGATTCCTGAATGCCACTTTGACCATGATATAATCTGGTTGATATCTGACTATCCTCTGGACGCTTCCAGGTGTATATCCTACTAGCAGGATTCTTAAATAGTGTGTTCGTGACGACTGGTTTATATCTTTGTCAAAATTCTAACAATCTGCTTCCTCACTCATTAAGGGCCCACGCTGCTCAGGGGGGCCCCAACCACTGCTCAGGGGCCCCTAAAGAACAATTCAAGGGCCCCCATCCTCAGTCCAGGGGCCCCCTACCAGCACACAAAGAAAAAAAAAGGTCGCCCGTCTGGCCTGAGGGCCCAAAATAAATTTTTTGCACCGGGGCCCTTGTTGACCTAGCTACGCCACTGCTCATTTTTCTCCTAAACCAAAACTTCCTACAGTATTCTCCTCTTTTCCTTCTCCCACAACCACATTCCAATCACCTATGATTATTATATTTTCCTCACCCTTGACATATTGGATTAAGTGTTCAATTTCTCTATTTCTGCTTCATCTTCCTGTGACATTGGCATATACACTTGTACTAACATGGTTGAGGCGGGCTTAGTTTCTAACCTCATCAAAATAATCCTGTTACTAAACTGTTCATAATACCTCACCCATTTCCCTACTCTCTTATTCATTACAAATTCTACACATTGTCTCGATTGACAGCTTGTGTGTTAATTATCCTGCGTTCCCCTGACCAGAAATCCTGTGCATCCTTCCATTTAATCTCGCTAATCTGAACAGCATACCTAAGTTGTTCCATCTCCATTTTTAAGTTTTCTAGCCTACCTGCCCTATTCAGACTTCTAACATTTCACGCTCCGACTCGTAGAATGTTTCTATCCATTCTGATGACTTCCCCGAGTAGTCCACACCCGGAGATCCAATTGGGGGACTATTTTACACATGAAAAAGCCAGCATGGTACATGTAATTTGAGAGGATTAAATGTCCTCGAGATACCCTTTGGGTCTTTATTTCAGCGGTTTCCCATTGCCTTCTGCAATTATTATTGTTATTAATAATATGAATAGGTTTTATTAATTTTAATCGCATTTGAGTAACACTCCAGTGGCATTTACCCTAGTCATCTTATTACCCCTTTTTCTATTTTAAAAAAAAAATTCTTCCATAATTGGAGTGTTAAATTCCTCCGACATTTACTTGTCTGATTTACTCATTTTTAATTTCCATAAGCATTTTTGGTACATTATCCATCACTTTACTTGGTAATTTGTTCAATGCCTTACAAAAGAAAAATTTCCCACTCCCTTATGCATGAAATGACCAAGGTTGCTTTTTCCTCTTCCATGCACTATTCCTAATTCCTTGACCAATATCCCTCCAAACTGCATCATCAATATATGCCCTCTACATTCCCAGCACTCTCTTCACCTTCCTCCTTTCCTGCAATGGCTCCCATTCCAGCTCCTTTATCATATCGATTATTTGCACAAACAAATCCAGTTGCTCTTCTTTGCACACCCTCCAGCTCCTGTATTTGATAACCAAAATGTGGGTCCCAAACTACACCACCATATTCATCCAGTGATCTTATCAAAGTTTTGTAACCCAACTCCCTGACTTCTCTGGTACATCCTCTCGTCATTCTCTACATTAAATGAAGGATTCTTTTTAACTTTTTCCTACCACCTGCCCAATGTGCTCTGCCCTGTTGAGTTAGTCAAAAGTTATGCCAAGATATTTACACTTCAGGCTTTTAACAAGCAATTCTGACCTCACCCTATAATCATAGTTAACCTTTACTTTATTTATCTGTGTTCCTGATAAGCTGACTTTTCTTGGCATTTACCTTCATTCCATGCTGACCTGGCATTTAGAAATTCTATCCAGGTCATCCTGCAGCTGTCCTGTATTCACTTGTTTTGATTATATTGTATACCATTATATCACCTGCAAAAAAAAAAAAAAAAAAAAAAAAAAAAAACCATAAATTCTGGCTGCAACCCATCAACAATCATTCATTATAATAATGAATAGCAAGGGTCTCAATACACTACTCTGTGGCACTCCCATATTTACTTCCACCTTTTTCGATAGTGTATTTCCTACTCTAACACTTTGCTTTCTGACTTTTAAGAATTCCTCTATCGAGCAAGTAACTTTTTCATCCAGTTCAATAGATTCTACTTTATTTAAATCCATTCTATGACCCACTCTGTCAAATGCCTTAGAAAGATCTAATGCTACACTATCAACTTAAACTCTCTTGTCCAATTGTGTCTGAAATATCTTGCATATAAACCACCATCTGGGATTCACATGAATATCCTTTCCTAAAGCCATGTTGTTGATTTGCAAACCAGATTCTTTCGTCACAGGTATTTCTGATATAGTTGCATATCAACCTCTTCATCATCACTGATGTCAAACTAATTTGCCTGTAATTTTTAAACATAATTGTAACCTCCTCCTCTATGAACCGGACTACTGTCGCTCTTTTCCAGTCCTCCAGTAAGCAGCAAGACTCCAGATTCATTTTAAATAAAACTTTCAAGGTAAGGTGAAATATTGTATCCCACAGTATTTAATAAATATAGTAATATTATCTAGACCAGCCCCTTTACGCTTTTTTACCTTTCTGAGTTACTTCAGAATTTCCTGGAATCTATTTCAAATTTTGTAGTTTCCTCATTTATACTCTTAGGGAAACTCTCCTCTGATTCATTCCCTCCCATCACAGGATGAAGGTCCTAAGTTGTTTCATTAAACCAGCCTTTCAATATCTCTGCAATTTTAAAATCTTCAGTGACTTCATCTCCGTTCCTATCTACAATAGTCTGAATACCTACCCTTCCTCTCAGTTTTCTAATGTAGCAATTAGTGGTCCTCCTGCACCAATTATATTCTTCATGAACCCATCCTTTGCTTCTCGCTTTACTCTTATTAATTGTTTGTTTAGTTGTTTTAAGTATTCCCTACAGCCTTCCTGTGTTTTAACTCGCACTAGCCTCTTCAACCTTCTCATCTCACTATTGTAATATATAGGTTCTGTACTTCTCTTTAGAATAAACATTTCCTCGCCCTTTTTTTAGTATCTCCTTAGAAGACACCAGTATTAGAGGCTTGGAGTAAAATGCAAAAATATTTAACTATTTAAAAATTATGATTTAAATCTCACATTAGGGGTGGGGGAGATCCAATTTTTCAATTAAAAAAAACAACCATCACGCTATGGATGACCTCTTACAGTTAAGTACCCACCTTTCAGTTCCACAAATTTCACCTGCGTGACGCCGAAGAACCAAGGTTTTGATGGAATGTCAGTTACAGGCGACCAACGAAGTCTTGGATAGGTTTGAAGAAATGGAAGAAATCCAAAGACTGATCTCAAGAATCAATTAAGGTTTCTTTTTCCAAAAGGCAAGATGTGATCTGTTTCCATGATTGACCAATAAACATATACTGGTGATATTTGAACTAAGTGAAAGTTGGATATTTACATGTTCCTTACTGGTACTCTAGTGTATCCTGGGAAGAAATTTTGTCCATTGGAGTGTTTTTATATGTTTTTTTTTTTTTTTTTTTTTTTTTTTTTTTTTAAAGGGACGACGAGCTTCGATTGAACAGAATAGACAGTCATTTTCGTTGTTGTCTTCGGCCTCATAAGAGGACAGAGATATCAAACTCTGGTGACATTTTCAAATCGTTTACTTGATAATTTTATATTAACAAATCGCGACCTTGTAGATGTTATAGTAAGGGCAACAGTTAGGTAAACTATAATGTTCAGGCTCCACGTAAATTCCGTAGAGACCCAGGAAGCGACACGCCAAACAGTCTACGAAGATAGGTTGACTCATGCGATTACCTAAATAATTAATTGGGTTGAAAAATCTTGGTAATTCCCATGGTTTCCATGTAAGTAAATTTTCATGTGCTATATTAATTGTGTTGCGATTGTTTCTTTTTTTTTTTAAATACTCTTTGCGATTACAATACTTGTAAATGAGATAATAAATTGTAATGGTTTCACTTCGTAAATTTGAATCATTTATAGATTG
Organism: Vandiemenella viatica; assembly: GCA_031002005.1. Lineage (NCBI taxonomy): Eukaryota > Metazoa > Arthropoda > Insecta > Orthoptera > Morabidae > Vandiemenella > Vandiemenella viatica. The sequence continues at coordinate 49,161,140 of JARYHS010013631.1, forward strand.
TTCATGCAGTATATAAATTAATTATAAAAAGCGCCCACAATAACAGGTGACAAATCTGAAAACGTCACGACTGCTTTGGTTGAAATGAACACTAGCTTTTCTTTTTCGTCTACTCTTGGTTTCTAGAAGTTTGATGACGATGTTTATACCTTAAGCCAGTTTGATTACGACAATAAGCAACTTGCAATAATCCTGTCGATTATCAGTTTCAGAATTGTTGGCTGAAGCTACACTGGCGCAAAGTAAAATGCAACATTCAGACAGGAATTATGGTATTTTAGAAAACTTTGTAGGTATATCAAGGGTCATACCCAAAAGTAATGATAACAAATTAAATGGTTCAGGCTAAGTTTATTACCTTTAGATTCAATTGGCACTACGAAGTGCGTCTGTTTCGAGCACCTTACACATTCGTGGATTATTGTCGGCATTGAGTGATCGGATGTCTTCATTGGGTATGGAGCTTGGACCTCTATACCTGCATGTCTTGGCAATCAGTTTTTGCACAGTTTGTGCTGGGTGACCATGTGTAATGGAGCTCTAGCGTGAGTGGTGTAGGGTTTGAGTCCCGTAGATGACACGAGTGGTTACTGATCGACTCTCTATCGGATCTGGTGTTTATTAACCTGCCAGATATCGACTTCTTCTTCTTTTATTGATGTTTCTTTTTCATCAGGATGACGATCTTCTGTCGCTGACACCAGATAATTTTGAAAAAACGCAAAATTATCAAAATGCATAAGACAATAGACTACTGATGGCAACCAAAGTCTTTGAAGGTGTTATATACAGTATCTGAAATGTGGGCTGCTATAGATTCTTCCTGACCTGAGTGTCATTAGTCTGATAAGGATAGGTGGATTTTGCGCAACAAGAACATTTGCTACCAGTAAGGTCCTGATTTATTACAAAAGTCCATAGTATACTCCAAATTCACGAACATGCAACACGCAATTTGTTAGATATTACCCCTGATACCTTGAATATAGAGAAAACACTGCCGAAATGGGGTATAAAGTGAAACAGTTGGTAGTAAACCGTGAATTTCGTCTGCATTCTGTACTGTATTCTACACCAGTCCTCCAGCCATTGCCGCTATAGGCGAGAGATCAGCCGTACGTTGTGGGATTGTTGACATGATATCACGGTATGATCGCGCGCTGAGCGCCGTCTCACCGCGCCTCACAGTGAGCTATATTCACATACATTAGTACAGAATATTGAAGAGATTTCTGGTCCACTTACACATGTGATCTGATTTGGCCACTTCTGGCATCCTAGACATGCGCTATGGGGGAGTAACCTGGGGATCGTGCGGTCCAATTTGTAGTTGTAGCTCCTTGCAAGGCTTATGTTGTAACGGTCATAGTATAAGGACGGGTATTATCCTGATGGAAGATGCAGTTTGGATGATGGACATGAAGGGTGTCACAATAGGGTGTAGCACTCCGTTCACATATTAGTCGACTGTCATTGTGCCTTCAACAACTATCCAAACTAACTGCCCACAAACATTGATACCAGTGGCTGAACGTGTGTGAATGTCTGAAATCACAGCAGGGTAAGCCGTTTCTCCACTACGCCTGCCTTCATTATCACTTTGCCGCAGACAGAATCGACGTCTGTAAACACAAATGTACTTCATTCACGTTCTGCATTACACCAGGTTAGACGAGGCTGGTAATGAAAGCAGGTAAATGGGTCACATTACATAGATTACATCAAAGATACACCGCATTCTTTAGCGTATAGAATGTTTCAGCACTTCCTGACCTGATCAGTTTGGAACAACTCCAGAGGCAAGGTTCCTAGATCATCAAATTTAACCGAAACTTCTTTTTCAACCTCTGTCTCGCTTTAAAAAAAAAAAAAAAAAAAAAAAAAAAAAAAAAAAAAAAAAAAAAAAAACAACAACCACAGATCGATACGCCAAATGCTGCAAATTCAATGTATGACATTTTTTAGCCATTTAACACTTTTAAATTGTTTTTCCCACCCGTACTAACATGATCACGATTTTAGTTATTCCTTTCTGTCGGGGCTGGTGTTTTATTTCCCCAGCTAACAAGAATTTGTCAATGGCGCAGTTTATCGTGCTTGAACTTTGAGGTGATTAGCGGAAAAACCTTGGTATTATTTTACTCATCCTGCTGTTATCTTCTGGCCTGCAGATGTCTTGAAATATCTTATATTCTTCTTCACCTGTTACTAACTACTCTAATCTTCGTCAGTGAATTACGCACGACTTGTTATTGCAGGATGATAGAAAATTAACCGAACTACTGAGTGTAGATTGAGGCATGGCATTATCAATTTATTGGACTGACAACGTCTGAATGATACAGATGAAAATGCGGTTCTGTGTTTTACGGTTGTAAAACGTATTTACTGCAGACTTGTAATAAATCGTAACTACCACCCTAACAACTGTTTTCATTTAGTAAAGCACTACCTGCTGGTATCAAATCAAACGCTTAGATTGAAAGACCTCATTTCAGCTCATAGTAAGAGCTAAGACTACAAACGGTATCAGAATATCCATCAAGAAGCAGTCGTCACAAGTCATTAAATCCTTAGTAGTATCAATTGGCCAAACACCATTCATCCAGTTCTCGACAGGTTATCTATACATGGAAAAACATTTACTCACACATACAGTGTCCATCGCAAGAGTGGTGGCATCAACAGGCAATAAACTGCTTGACATTATACACTTATACCCGTTTGCGCAAGGGGAAAGAATCTTCAAATGTTCACCGCCACCGCGCCGTTTTGTGATTGTATAAGGGTTTGAGAGAGACTATATTAGTCTCTTTCAACCAAATGTCAATCTCTCCTTCACATGGTACATCCCGTTTGCACGGACGAGGTTCTGGCGACTGAAAGATTCCCGGTATAAGGAGTCGCCCACTGCTTGGCAACGGCCTCCGAAAAGAGGGCGGAAGAGCGGAGAGTGGTTCAGGACACCCTCTTGCCCTTGGAGTTGGAAACGGTCCCTAAAGGTGGATGAATCAGAAATGATCAACGGCATTGGGATGCAGAAGGCAACATGAAACAACTGCATTAAAGAACTTAAGGATATCCTGAAGCTATGTAATCCTCTCAAATTACTTATATCATGATGGCTTCTTTCTGGGTAAAATATTCCGGAGGTAAAATAGTCCCCCAATTGGATCTCCGGGAGGGGAATGCTCAGGGAGAAGTCATCAGAATGGATAAAAACTTTTTGGAAGTCGGAGCGTGGAATGTTAGTAGTCTGAATAGGGCAGGTAGGTTAGAAAGCTTAGAAAGGGAGATGAAACGACTTAAGTTAGATGAAATGGAAGCACTCATAGGATTTCTGGTCTGGGGAATATAGAATAATTATCACACAAGCTGTCAATGGAGTCACTGGTGTAAGATTTGTAATGAATAAGAAAGTAGGAAAACGGGTGAGTAATAGCAGTAGGCAGAGCAAATCGAGGGACGAAAGTATTTCATCTTTCAGTCACTTCTTTCTTCTTTTTTTTTTTTTTTTTTTTTTTTCTTTCTTTTTCCAAGCGAGTGAAGAAGTAATGTGTAACCGTGACGTTTAAATTATGATATAGAAACAGTATCTTGAATACAATGAGCAGTGATTCATTTCTGAAAAAACTCCACTTAGGAAGAAAAGTGTAAAATACGAGCAAAAGTTTATAAATTCGTGGTTAAAAGATGACAGATTCAGAGGCTGGATAAGGAAAAGCGCCAAAGGTGAGACCTATTTGTTCTGTTCCGCGTGTAAATGCGACAGAAAATGTGGCATACAAGAACTGTTGCGCCACAAAGTCTGAGACCAAACATTTGGCGTTTATCCTAAGGATAGTACACTCAAATTTCCAAGCTGAAGATAAATTTCTGACTTTAATTAAAATCTTAGATGGTACAGCAACAGCACTGCACAACAAAATCATATATTTTTTCGACAAAAGCAAACCATACAAATGAAACATGCTTGGTTTTTCCTCCGTTTTTGCCAATGTTATGTTTGGAGGTAATCATTCACTGATCACTTTGTTAAAAAATGGCATACCTCGTGTTTTTGCTGTTAAATGCACTTGTCATTCTCTTAGCCTATGCGCTTCATACGCATGCGATAAATTGCCGAGATGCGTTAAGGACTTTTGTACAGAAGTATTTAACTATATACAAATTTCTCCCAAACGTATTGGAGATTTTAAAACATTTCAAGCATTCACAAATGTCAAGCCACAGAAATTACTTCACCCTAGGCAAACAAGATGGTTGTCGATCATTGAGGTAGTAAACAGGCTTCTGGAACAATTGCCCCTCTGTGAAATTATATTTCCAACCTGCAATTCATGTCGATCGCTTACTTTCGGTTCAAGCAATTCTCTCCATGGTTCTCGAACCGACGACAGAATTGCATCTGGAGTTTTTGAAGTTTGTGTTACCTATATTTACAGAGCTCAACAAAGAAATGCAGTCTGAAACACCAAAATTATATTTACTATAAGTCAAAATATTGATTGCATACACAACTGTTCTGGAGTGGAAATATACGTCAATGGAATGGTATCAAACCTGATCAGAAGAAAGCAAGAAATCGGATAATTGGATGAAGAAAAGCTCAAAAATTTCTACATGAAACGTAAGGAGTTTTATTTAAAGGCTGTAAAACAAATACTAAAAAGGTTTCCTTTTAACGACAAACTTTGCCGTGCATTAAAATGTCTGACGATGTTATATCCCAAAGCAATTCTGGATACCAAAATGAAGAAGAACTTTCCTTCAATTACGGATTTATTTATTTCTTCCCAAAAGATTTGTCCAGCTATAACTGAGCTGGAGAGAGAATGGCGAATATTAAGAAATGTCAACTTTCCCATTGACCAAAACGAAATCCCCGATTTCAACAAGTTTTGGACATATGTATAACAATTGAAAAATGGAGATAGGTCTCAAAAATTTCCTACGCTGTATGAATTAGTAAAGAAACTTTTGTGCCTACCCCATAGTAGCACCACTGTGGAAAGTTTGTTTTCAGCTATAAATATAATGAAAACCAAATTACGCAACAGAATATCAGCAAAAGTAATAAAAGGAACATTACATACAAAATCTGAAATAACCGAATGCTACTCATTTAATACCACAGAAAGGCACACGATGAAATTTAATAAAAAATATGTATGGTTTTCACCCGAAAAATGAATCAGAAAATGCTGAAGATGAAATAATTGATGATAAAGACGAAAAATAAATTTACTTTGAGTTTTTTTTTTTAATGTTCGTTATTCTTTGTATCTGATTTCTTAAATAAAAGTTATGAATGTAATTATTATTCTTATTATCAGCCAGTTCAATCATTTTCTGATGTAGCCTCTTAAAGTCATCATTTTCTCAGATATAACTTGAGCAGTCTTCTCCAAGTCACACGATCTTGGGCGATCCTCTGCCAGCTAACTCCGACAACCGTGCGTATGTCTTTATCCCATCGATCTGATGGTCTTCCTCTAGTTCTGGGGTGATCTCTTGGGCTCCATTCTAACACTGTTTTTTCCCACCACTGTTCTTTTCTCCGTGCAATATGGGATGCTGTCTTCTCTAAGATGTCTTTGACCTTTGTAACTGACGTATTGTCTGTTGCTCTTGTCTTTTCTAGTTAAGCCTAGCATTGACCTTTCCATAGCTCTTTGGGCAGTCCTTAATTTATTTTTTGTAAATTCTCATAGAGCCCAGTTCTCACAGCTGTATGTCAGCACAGGAATAATGCACTGGTCATAGAATATTGCTTTACATTTGTGGGCATTTTAGATTTCAGGATAATAGAATGCCTCCCAAATGCTTGCCATCCCCGCTTGATGCGACGAAAAATTTCGGGTCTTACAACACCTCTCATATTTACAAGCTGGCGAAGATAAATGTACAGTTGACATTTTCTAAAGATTGGTTATCCAGTTGTACACTACCCTCTGTGGCCCATTTGTTAGACATAATTTTTGTTTTTGATAGATTCATTCTTAGGCCAACTGCTTTACACTCAAGAGGCGAGGCTGATACCCAAGGTTTGGAGTTCATCAAGGTAATTAGCAACAAGTGAAATGTCATCAGCAATTCTCAAGTTGTTAAGTCTTCGGCCATTGATTCTAATTCCCTTTTCCGTCCATTCTAGCTTTGACATTACCATCTCCAAGACAGCTGAAAATAGTTTTGGAGAGATGGGATCACCTTGCTTAACACCTTGATTCGGTTCAACAGGATCGTTGTAAAAACTTTGTACATAACATGGAAGAACCTCCATGGTACAGAACCATGGAGGAAGGAAATATATGGAGACGCCGCAAGAGACCTTCACCAAGCATTGAAGTGAAGCCGGGCGGAGGAGGAGTGTGTGCGGGGGGGGGGGGGGGGACCATGGCCGCTTCCATACAGACACGGGGAATATGTACAGAAAACCTCAAGGGGACTCTAGGATAAACGTCACGCCGCAATCTGGTGATGGATTATTATGTAACTCGATGATACAAATAAAAAATTAAGAATAAATTTTATTGATATCCTGCTCATTTTTCGAGATATTCTGTCTCAAACGTGAAATGTTTTTGGTTGAAATTCAGAAGAAAAAATTGGTCAAAGTCAAATTTGATGACGGATTCTTATTTAAAAAGACGAGACAGATAAAAAATAAGGAATAAAAATTTTCGATATCTCACCTAGTTCTCGAGATATACTGTATCAAAAGTGAGGTGTCTTGAGATGAAATGCAGAAGAAAAATTTCGCAAAAGTCAAATTTAATGATCGATTCTTATCTAACACGACGAGACAAATCGAAAATAAAGAATAAAAGTTTTCGATGTCTTGCTTAGTTTTCGGGATATACTGGGATTGGGTTGATATGCGGCCTGGACTAAAAATTAATTCTGCCAAAGCCACAATGAATTACATGGTGTATATGCAGAATGGATATTTCAGTTGTGTTTACTACCACTTGTGGTTAGGTTGAAATGAGGCCTAGACCAGAATAAAAATAGTTATTTTGTTACCATACATCGTAAGCTTAATTGGGAATAGCTGGAAGTGGAAGTATTTTCAATCGCGATACACGTTTTTTCACTAACTTGGTTCTCATGAAATTACTAACAGTAATAGATAACTTCTTTGTCCCTTATGGAACAACAAAACCATTCTGGTACAGACTGCATTTAGACCTTACCACAATCTCCATTAAATTGCCGCTACAGAATCAAACTATGTAGACATACCCACACACGCGTATTTGAATCGCAAACTGTATTTGAAGTAACAACATCGTTTGCTTCATCACGATTCCTAGATTGCATAGCATAATTTAACACGTTTAATTTCATCATACACTGTCAGTATAAACTGCAACGTGACCAAAGAAAGCGCAATACTAAATTCACTGAATCGCGATGTAAATATCACCCCTTTAAATCTCATTTTCAACACTCGTTAAAAAGTAATGCTAGTCTATTATGTGCAAAATAGTAAGGTATGCTGATTTTCTACACTACACCAACAAAAATTTGAGAACAAAGTCATCCCATTGAGAGCTATGACTAAATATTTATAGACAGGCACCAAAGTTTGCAAAACCTACCACCCACTTCAACAACGATAGTTAGAATTCAACTTACTTATGAAATTATATTCCAGGTTCTTTCCTCTCTTGCCTATTTGTGTAACTGCATGCAACACGAGATGGCATTATAAAACACTTATACACATTAGAATCTGAAATAATCACAGCATCTAATATAATGTGAACATCGCATTTGTTTGGGTTCGCAATATCGCCGCTGCCGCCACTGCGCATGCGCGAGTGTTTAGAGTCTGCTTCACAGATTTAATGTCACTTCTCCTCCATATATTTCCTTCCTCCGTGATATTTCCTTCCTCCATGTACAGAAATGGTACAGAACAGCCAAAGAGCATAAAGGTCTGTAGTTTTTGATGTTATGAATACTTCCCTTTTTGTGTAGCAGAATGGTTTTAGCTTTATTCCATGATCAAGGGATGGATGCATTATGTAGGCAATAAGAGAGGACTTTATCCATGTGATTGATAGTTTGTTCGCCAACTAGCTTCAGAATATCAACGGAGAGACCGTCGTCGCCAGCGGCCGTTCCTTTTTTCATGTTATCTATAGCATAACTGACTTCAGATGGAAGTATAGCTGGCACTGTGAATGCATTGGAATAATACCTAATAAATCGTATTTTTGAAAACAATATATCTGTATTTTCTTCACTGGTTTTAATTCCATGAAAAATGTACAAACAGTAAAATTCATCTTTTGAAATAACCATTTTACTGTTTTCTGCTGCTTTTTATTATTTTATTTTTTTAAATGGGAAAACTGCTGTTTTCAGTCTCGTAGGGTTGGCAATACAGCGTCTGTCGTTAACGTTGATCTGAAATGTTGGTAGCACTGCTGGAATTTTGTAAATGAGTAGCGCCGAATTGGATTTATATTAAAGTCATAACAAAAGAGCAAACGGCAAAAACATTAAGGTGTGTGTGTGTGTGTGTGTTTACTGTTTCAATTAAAAAAGATGGTCATATATGAGTAGGTGGAAAAGTGTTAGCCAATGGCCCATGTTGCAATGGAGCCCTCTACCGAGGTTATAAGGGGTAAAATAAGAGACTGGAAGACAAGAGAAAGAGAAAACAGTCGCTTTTTCGCTCATAACTACAAGAGAAGATTTCTAGGTGAAACAACTGATTGTACTAGAGTAATATCTGGTGCAGAAGTCTTAGACCTGGCGGCAAAACTAAAGAACAAAAAAATTACTATCAATGAATTTAAACTGCTAAAACATGCTTTCATTCAAAGCAATGAAAACATTAAAGCATTTTTAGGTGTGACAGGAGCAATGCATTCAATCGTTCGAGAGCTCTCAGGTAAAGTTTTATATGAAAAAATAAAAATGTTGCTTAAAGTAGGCAAAACTTGTATCTCTTCCGTTTTATGTAAAATTTTAATGAATCCTTTTGGCTAGTGTAGTTTAATTGTAAAGACTAGAGCATTATTGTTAGTCAAGTGTAATTTTCCTGTTACCATTTATTAGACGTCTCATATGTGTTTTAGAAGGTGGAATAACACTTCTTCAGTAAAAAATCAGCTTTATATTTCATTGTGGCATACATTATGACCTTGTATCTTTTCCATGATAATAACTGCATATCACACACCAAAATTATACAATTAGTGCCATATTTGATACGAAACTGTAACTAATTCGGCTCAAACGAAGGGTACTATTATACGATTACCGTTGTTGATAGAGGAGGGTGCAAGTTGCAATCTACAAAGCTTAGAATGTTGCAAAAAATTGTGACAGACACTCCCTAAAGACAAAAAAGATTTTTGCAGGACATTTCGTAAATTTTACATAACAGGTTAGAATAATTGGCATTCCCATATTTGATTGAGGCTGGGAACATTTTGGACAGGATAGTATATTTAAATATGATGATGTTCCAATACAGGCATAAGCTGAAGGAATTGTGCCTTTGGTTTGAAATTTGTGACATGTTGCTAAAAATTTTTGAGAAAAAGTATACATGATTTATATATGTAATCTTGGTTGTCCGGGTTGAACCGCGTCAATTTGTCGAAATCTAACGTTTCGGCCATCATTTTGTGGCCTTCTTCATTTGACGCGGGTCAACCCAGACAACCAAGATTACATTGACGACGACCGCGGAAGTCTGCGCACCCAGATGATTTATATACTTACATTAAATATGATGCCATGGGAGAGTTACTATATCTGAAAGCATTAGTAGTACAGCAGTTGCCATTTCTAATCATGTTTGATGTCAATGCTAATTTCTGCACTCTGCAGCAATTGACATAAAATTGCTGGCAAGTTTTCATGTCATCTGAATGTATTGCTATGCCATTATAACGAATGTAATGCAGTGCTCCAGGCTGCATTACAACAACCATGCAAGCCTGTTGCCACCTGAAAATCAAGTAAGCTTAAGTTATCAGTGAAAACTAAATTCCTTGTGACTTGTGCTGTAACAAAGTGTGTGCCTGTCCAGGCTGGGCAGTTCTATCATTACTGTGGCGCCAAAATCTGATGAGTTCTTGTAGTACTGGACAAAACAAATCGAAAATAAAGAATAAAATTGTATGATATCTCACTTTGTTTTCAAGATATAGCATGTTAAAAATCAGTCATAGGTATAGTTCTTTCTGCTTTTGGTGTTTTTTCTTTTGGCTCAGGCCATATTTCAACCTAGCAACAATCACCAGGAAGGAAATAAAACACCTATAGTGCATTTTCACCGTGTAGATATGGTGGTTTTGGTGAAAAAAATATATTCTGGTCCAGGCCGGATCTCATCCTAACCTCCTCACTTTTGAGTTACAATATCTCAAGAACTAAGCGAGATATCAAAAAACTTTATTCTTCATTATCCATTTGTCTCGTCGATTTACATACGAATTCATCATCAAATTTGCTATAGCAAAATTTTTTCTTCTGGTCCAGGCCGTATTTCAACCTAATTACGTCAGTTTTGAGATACGATATATCGAGAACTAAGTGATTAATTAAAAAATGTTATTCTTTACTTTCGTCGAGTTCTATAAGAATCAATCATCAGATTGTGGTGCCACGGTAATGATAAAATCCCCCCAGGCTGTATTACAACCTAATAACCATGCCAGTTTATTGCCACCTAAAATTCAAACAAACTTATTTATTAATGAAACTAAATTCCCCATGCCTTATGTGGTTACAGCATCCAAATGCCCTATATCAACCATCATTTATCATAGAAGACTGGGCTATTTTACTTTATTAGTTATCAATTAGTGGCTTTAATAAGCACATTTTTCTAAATAATTCTGCTTAAGGAATCTGTACCAAATTTCAGACAGAATAGTATTATTTAAGAAAATAAGATAGGATAGGGAAAATAAACAGTTACCCGTCACTTACCACAGATGAAGGCAGGAGGGCGAGACACGTAAAAACACAAAAACAAACGAATTGCACAATATTTCGACTTTTGTCTTAGTCATGTGGGAGGCGAGACATATGACAGGGGGAAAGATGTGGTCACATCCCAACCTGCCACATGAATTCATGTGTTTTTACGTGTCTCGCCCTCCTGCCTTCATCTGTGGTAAGTGAGGGGTAACTGTTAATTTTCCCTATCCTATCTTATTTTCAGTGCCTCAAGGCAGTTTCTTTATTTCCTTTATCCAATATTTAAGAAAATATGTTTATTAAAGCCACGAAATATATACTCATAATGTAAAACAGCTCGAAATATAAATAGTTGCATTCATGTTACTAAGCAACAAATATTCTTTATTATGTACGGCACAAGAATATATTCAAATGGTTTCACAAAGACTTTCCTGCAATTTTACGTTCATTGCTGCAGAATGCAGATACTGTTGTCGCTGTCAAGTGTGAAATGGTCACCAATGTACTGCTAAATGCTATTAAATATGCTAATTTTTGTATGGCATCACATCTAACATTCATTTCATTTTGGTTTCATACACACTTTTTCTCGGAAGGTATGTGCTCGGGAATGTGTGTGACAAATTTCAAACCAAAAGCAAAATGCCTTCTGTATCTGCCTAATATCTGGTCTATAGGAGTAGGTATAGGATATCAGCAGAACTACTTTACACCAGTGAGGTATTGATGCCATAATACTGCGATAAGTCAGTGGCAAGACATTTCGTATCCATTCCTGGACCAGTATGACACCCCTAGAACTACTTTTGAAAGAGTTTGATTAATGTCGTTACTAATTGTAAACAAAACTTCTTAATGTGTGTAAAGTAGTTCTTCTGGTATCATATACATCCGTATATCCAAAATGTTGGTGTTAAATGTTGAAACCCATTATACATACATATAAATTCTTAATTATCACTCCTGTAATCATAGCTTTTTACTTTAATAAGTGAATAATGTTAGCACATAATAAAGACAAAACATTTTGGTATCATTGTCTTCACCTGTTAAACAACACCCTTCTTACAAAAATAGATAATTCTAGGGTCTTGCAGGCAATTGTGGGTAAAATGATGTAATTGAAATTGTGACTTTTTATCTCTTTCCTTATTTTCAGTGCCATTTCCAAATTCTGAATATCGGACACTCTCTTAAGTTTTGTTCCATAAAGCTGCCAGTTTTCATTATTATTATTTTCTTCCAGTTACAGAATAGTTTTTTTACTAAACCATGTGTACAACTTGTTGCAGGTTAGTAATAATCCTAATTGTTAAAAATAATTTATCTTTATCACTGAATGAACTGTAATAGGTGTTTTTATTTGGGTCATTTTTCAAGGAAATTTTTGTTTTTCAGGCCTGGTTTTTATTTATTTTATAAACAGTTCATTCAAGGGAGTCAAATATTTTAAACCTTAGGATCTTCGATTAATCAAAACAGATATATTATTTCTGTAATTATTTAATATTTTCATTGTGTATTATTTCTAAAGTGTGATTTCTAAGATTTTACTTTTAGGTCACAATACTGATTTTCAATTGGAGGCTATTAATTGCTGCTGTAACTTAGCTCTTGGTGAAGGGAAGGCTGGTCTTATTGTTACTAAAGCTGCTGCTCCTTATCTGATATCCCAGCTGAGCAGTTTCAGTGATGCATTTCTGGTAAGATGAATTTTTTTTATCTTCCTGTACTGATTGTGTTTGATCCTAAAAAGTATACAGTATTATATTTCTTATTTATTTCTTCAAACAAGGATATTTGTGTGTGGACTCTGGGAAATCTGGCAGGGAGTGGTGAGAAATCTTGGTCAATTTTGAAGTCTCAAGGCATTTTATCAAAACTTCTGCAATTTATTTCTTCAAGCAGAGTGACCCAATCATCGCTTTATGCTCTAACAATTTTTGTTAGTGTTGGATTCAATCATCTAGAGTAAGTTATTATTCATTTTGAAGTTAGTTTTTTATTTTGTTTATTTTTGTAATTGATATTAATGGTAATAAAAACAGGATGACGCTGGAGATATTTGCTACATTTAGAAATATTGTATATTTTTTACTGAAAAGTTAATAATATGAACTACATCAAAGAATATCAAGTACAAATAAAATGCAGAAATGACGAAAAATGAATGAGATTTATAATGACATGCGTATATATTATTACTAAATACAATTTTTTAATAATGTTTAATTTAGCATTCATTCTAAAATGCTGAACTTTAAACAATGACAGAATTTAATTTTAAATTATTTAGGAATCTACAATAGGCTGTCTACTACAGGCATTAATTTTTGACAAATATACAATTCAAAATATTCTTCACAACATTGATAAATGGTTTATAGTCTAATTTCACACTGCACAGCAGCTCCACCAGTATAGTATAACTGGGTATACAACAGGATTCACCTCAAGTTTTTATCAGCTGTTTATTACTTTTCACATACAGATATCTAAACACGTTTTATTTAGGAAAGACTGTTCTACAATTCGTCAGTTTCATTCTGGTAAAAGCCTAGGTTTAGAATATTTACCTTTTCTTTAATACATTTGGGTTTCTTTGGCAAACTCTTTTTTCTGATGTGATGATCTCTCTTTCCAATGTTGAGTATAATTGAATTTAATTAATTAAACCAACTTTTCAACTGCAAAGCTTGTGGATACTGGTGCTTTTGTTGAGTAATGATTGACTAATCATAAAAGTTTCTTTAAATGAAATTAAAAAAAAAGTTTTAACACCATTTCATGTATCTGCAAGACAGGAGGAATAAATTCTTACTCATGTTAGTGATGTAATTGTTACGGATGCTGGAATGGGAATATAAAGGGTCAATCTCCATCCAAAGCGAGTAATGAAAGTATTGTTTTTGCTCAGAAACTGCTTAGAAAAGTTATACATATATGATGTCTAAAAGGAGGAGGCAGTGTAAGGATTTCGAAGAGACTATATTAGCCTTTTTCAACCAATGTCAACCTCTCCTTCACATGCTACACCCTGTTTGCACGGATGAGGTTCTGGCGACTGATAGATTCCCAGTATAAAGAGTCACCCACTGCTTGTCGACGGCCTCCGAAAGGAGGGCGGAATTGCAGGGACCTGTCCAGGGCACCCTCTTGCCCTTGGGGTTGGAAACCGGCCCCTAAATGCCGATGAATCAGAAATGATCAAAAGTATGGGGTTCAGAAGGCAACAAGAAACAACTGCATTAAAGACTCGAATGGTATCCTGATGCTATGTAATCCTCTCAAATTACATATAGTATGATGGCTTCTTCCTGAGTAAAATATTGCGGAGATAAAATAGTGCCCCAAACGGATCTCCGGGTGGGGACTGCTCAAGGGAGGAGTCATTAGAATGGATAGAAACTTTCTACTAATCGGAGCATGGAATGTTAGAAGTCTGAATAGGGCAGGAAGGTTAGAAAACTTAAAAAGAGAGATGGAACGACTTAAGTTAGATGTTGTTGGGATTAGTGAGATTAAATGGGACGTACAGGACTTCTGGTCTAGGGAACACAGGGTAATTAACCCACAAGCTGTCAATGGAGTCACTGGTGTAGGATTTGTAATGAATAAGAGAGTAGGGAAACGTTTGAATTATTATGAACAGTTTAGTGAAAGGATTATTTTGATGAGGTTAGAAACCAAGCCCACACCAACCACATTAGTAAAAGTGTATATACCAACATCACAGGAGGATGATGAAGAAATAGAGAAAATGTACACCAAAATTTAACAATTAATCCAATATGTCAAGGGTGAGGAAAATATAATAATCATGGGTGATTGGAATGCAATAGTGGGAGAAGGAAAAGAGGGTAATACTGTAGGATCTTTTGTTCTAGGAGAAAGAAATGGGCGAGGGAGCAGGTTGTTAGAAATTTTGTGAAAGATATAAGCTAATTGTGACAAACACACTGTTTAAGAACCATGCAAGAAGGATACATAACTGGAAACGTCCATGGGATACAGGGAGATATCATGGGCATAAAGAGATTCAGGAATAAAGTTCTAGACTGTTAAGAGTACCCAGGAGCAGATATAGACTCTAACCATCATTTGATAGAAAAATTTGGAGAAACAGTAGGCTTAGGTCTGAGAAGTAATTCTGAAAGGAGCTCAACCAAGGACGAATGGAATGCATTAAAGACCAAAACAATGAAAGCTGGTAAAGAAACTTTAGGCTTTTAGGAAAAAGCGACCCGAAAACTTTGGATTACAGAGGAAATTTTGAAACTGATGGATCAGAGGAGAAAGCACAAAAATTTTCAGGATGAAGCAGGAAGAAAGCAATACAGGCAATTTAGAAATAAAACAAACAGGAAATGCAAAAAAGCAAAAGAAAACTGCCTACAAGAAAAGTGTGAAGAAGTAGAAAAGGAAATGGTCATAAATAAAGTAGGTGTTGCATACAGTAAGATCAAATTTTGGAGAAATGAAGAAAAGAGGTGTAAACATTAAAGCTGCCGATGGGAAACCTCTTTTAAGCTTAGACAATAGAGCTAACCGATGGAAGGAATACACTGAGAAACTTTGATGGGGACGACTCGAACAATAGCGTAATGGAAAAGGAAGGCAAGTCGATATTGATGATTTAGGAGATCCTTTTTTGTGGACAAAATTTAAGAGATTTCTGAATCACTTGAAAGCAAACAAGGCATTTGTAATTGATGAGATCCCTGCAGAACTACTTAAATCCCTAGGACAAGAAGGAATCGAAAGATTATTCAAGCTGATATCAAAAAGTTATGAAACGGGAGAAATTCCAACTGATTTCAATAAAAATATCATCTTCACACTTCCGAAGAAAGCACAAGCCGACAAATGTGAGAATTATCACACCATTAGCCTAACATCACATGCTTCAAAATTACTGTCCAGAATAATATACAGAAGAGTGGAAAGGGTAGTAGAAGATCAGTTTGGGTTTAGGGAAAATCGCATTATGAGGAAAGCAATTCTGGCTTTAAGATTAATACTTGAAACATGGACTTTAGGAATATCACAAAAAAAGAAAATTGAAGCATTTGAAATGTGGTGCTACAGAAGAATGCTGGAAATTAAGTGGACAGACAAAGTACGAAATGAACGAGTTTTGGAAATGATGGGTGAGGAAAGAAGTTTGTGGGTGAAGCTTATAGAAAGAAGAGACAAGTTGGTAGGTCATATTTTGAGACATGCTGGATTGGTTAATTTATTAGTGAAGGGAACAGTCGAAGGTAAGAACTGTAGAGGACAACAGAGATTAGAATATAGGAAGCAGATAATTGAGGATGTGGGTTGTAAGGGATATATAGACATGAAGAGCTTAGCACAAAGTAGGAAGGCATGAAGGATTGCATCAAACCAGTCGAAAGACTGGCAGAAAAAAAAAATTAGGGAAGAGAAAAGGAATGGTATAAAAAATATTAAAATTTTAATTGTTAAGGATAGTCTATCATATGTAGCTGTTTCCAGTTATCGTGCATTATAAATTAACATGGAGAGTTGAAGACCTGTGCTTATTCGGATCAGCATGTCCTTGTTGGCATGGCATGTTGTCAACAGCTCCCCCATTGATCTGTCTGAAGTGCAGTTTTGAATAGAACAGCCTTCAAGAATCTAAAGTATCAAAAGTCACTGATTTTACAATATCAGCCCAACATTTAGTGATGTAGTTGAACCACAGTTTGAAGAAAACTTCTGTACCAATTCTGAAAGTCAGTAACCTGAAGAAACATATAGCGTAAATAATAACGAGTTAGCAACATTTAATCTTATTGGAGACAAACAGCAACAATCACCTGACACAGAAGTACAATCAGTTATAGAAACCAACCAGTTATCAACCATAAATCAAACTGATCCGAGTACCCATCCTGTTATCTACTTCTCTCTCTCTCTTTTTTTTTTTTTTTTTAAAAAAAGGGTGCTGTAGACAAGCTCACATTTGGTCGTAGCAACTTGTTAAATGTTAATAAAAACAAACTATAAAGGATCACAAATAGTATGAAAAATGAAGGGGGAGGGACATGCCATTGCATTAGCACTGACAGAAAGTAACATGAAGGCAGTTTGTAAGAGACTAAGCCTTATACCAGGGGCAAAGTATAGACTTAGTACCTTAACTGAAAGTTCACTTGAATGAAAAAATGTTCTCTGACTTTACGTTAATAATTTTAAATGACCATATAGCCTGCCTGGAATCCTCAACTGAAATGCTTGATGGTCGCCATCAAGTTTGTTAACCCACAAACTTAGAAAAGGTTACAGTCTACTACGAAATCACAAAAAGTTCACTTGCATAGAAAGTTTATTTTCAAAGTCACATTTTTAAAATTTTGCATCCTACAGTTAAGTAGGCTATCGAACAAACGTTCCCAAAAATTGCAAGGTTATGGAGAGAAGAGAATACCAACCGACAGAAAAAAACCCTTTTGAAAATTTAAAGGTTCATGGTAGATGTTAACCACACACTGGTAAAGTAAATCATCATGGCCGACACACGTTCCTAGCCTGGCTCAGCCATTTCCGGCTGCAATCCGACACACACCACGACTACCGACTCAGATTCACCTTACATAACATTCCCAATGTAAAGACCACCCCCTCTACGAGGTACCCGCTTATATACCCCATCAATTATCCAACTACTTACCCAAAATAGTGTAAAATGATTGTGATTATATAAAGTGTCCAAACTTTAACCGTATATAGTCTTGTCCTCAAGGTACATAAAAAGTGCTTAGTGAGAATTCTCGAATGATTAGTTTGCTTGAAAATGAATTTATGAATTTATTCTAAACGGCGTATAGATAAAGAGTCTCTGACAGTAAGTAGGGATTCCCCTACTTCTAATTGAATTTAACCAATTTTTTAGTAATCCTGCTGGATTGCAAATTATCACAATAAAATTAATGCCAAAGTGTTCTACGTTAATTCCTGATTCCAGTGATGTAAATTTTGTTACAATCGGTGGTGAGATAGCAAAGTTATGAATCTAACAAGATCGGGTTTGAAAACTGTTGAGCAAACACTTGGTTTCTGGTTCATTATTATTAAAGTGTTGTTTATTTAGAAAAGTTGAAGTTATCTGAATTTTCTTTGAGTTTAGTTACGTGTTTTGAAAGTTATTTTATTCACGGAAATGGCTTGGTTTACTCGCAAATAAATCTCAAGTGAAACCACATGTGTTCAGTGACGAAATAATTTAAAAAATGTATATAAAATCTATTATACTGCATGGAATGTTCTGAAATTTAAATATTTTTTACTAGATTTTTGGTTCTTTTAGAAAATCTACTTTTTAGATCGAGAAATTACTGGAAACATATGATAAAAAATGTTGGAAGTGAAAGTGTGTTTATCGAAGTGTTTAAAAATTTATTTACGTTATTTTCACGGTCTAAAACTAAGGAATTTTAGTAAATTTAACTTTCTTTCGAATTATTATTATTTTAAAATTACTTTACTTCATTTAAAAGTGTTCAGAAATAGTGAAATGCTCACGTAGCAAAAATCTATTATTTGCAAATTGGATAATAATGGATTACCCTATTCCAGGTTAGTTTAAAGTTTCTTTACTATTAAAAATGTTTATTTAGCCCTTTTATTAAATGTTGTGGGTCTCTACTGCTTTAAAAATTAATTAGGGTGCAGTATCAGCTTCTATATGAAACGTTCCTCCCATAACCTATACTTGTAATGAAAACTAATGTTTAAAGAAAAGCTTACTCCCTCCCTTATGCTTGAATCTACGAAAACTAGAATTTATCCAAATTCTAAGGTGCTTACAAGTTACATTAACAAAGGGTAGGCATAATAATTGGAATGCGGAAAGGCAAAATATAAGCCCAACACTACAAGAATCCCGCATGCATTGGGCAAATAATATCCCACTCAATGATGTGGAAACAGTTGTATCAACTTAACATTGATCAAGATTGTTATATAATGAGTGCTGGAGACATGCTGTAGACATACATAATAGCAATATTAAATATAAATTCCATCATCAGCATATTTAAAATTAAATTATTAAATCAACATCTGCAAATGTAGATATTCTCCTACTACAAGAAGCAACAGACACAGATTTAAACATCACTGTGTAACATATCTATAAGCTCGCCAAAAGCTTTTCTACTAGCTAGCCCCAGTAATTACATACTTTAAAGTTCGATTTCAAAGTTGTTTTAGTGGATCATAGAAATTTCAGATAAAGTAGTTTCTCAACCTTAAATGATTTTCTTTCATTCATTTCCACTACTAAAACTCGTCATACAAAACATTTTAAAGCGTATTTATTATACCCGGAAAAATTTAGTTTAAGAGATAATTCGATCTTTCAACCACGTGGTCAGAGGGCCTGAAGCTGAAAATTTGAAATAACTTAAAACGCATAAAGTTACAGCAGAGCCACAGTCAGTACCTTCTAGCATGTTTTAAATATAAAATCAAGTAACAAAGTAAAGTTTAATTACCATTTTTAATTAAGAGAAAAAAATCTAAATTTAAACTAAAAGAGATAAAAACAATGAAATTTATATCGGAGGATAGCTCAAATTAAGAGGGTTAAAATATATATATAAATTCCTGTAGAAAGTTTAAAGCATCTATAAGATAAATAAGCTTTTGGGAATGATTGGTCATAATTGTTAGGAAAATTGCACCAAGGCTGATGAGCCGATGATGTAAAAGGACTTAAAATTAATTTAATAAAATTTAAATGAAGTTGAAACAGTTAGGATAAGGTATCAGGAACCCATGTATTACTTATGAGTCAAACTATTAAGTACTTTTCAAGGTATACATTTTTAAAGGTTTTTTTGCTGATGTCACAAGGTCAACTGATTCAATAAGTAGACCCATAGCCATCTTGGCTGCGCTCAGTTTTTCGGGGGTTTTCAAAGAGTAAACATCACGTCGTGATGTAGCACAGTATTCCGGCAGATATCAAACAGTTAACTTCATGTCATAACGTGCCGCTGATGAGGCAAATGGCTCCACGTGGTTAGTCGTCGTGGTATATTTCAAAATGCCACAGTAGTACTTTCATCTATGTTAGGGGGGCTTGATGAGAGTTTGTCCTCACGTGTGAGTGTGCTTTACCTACAATCTTCTGATTGCTTTATCAAAATTCTGGTACTGATATTGTAAAGGAGAACTTTTGGAAAAATATACATTTTTTCTGACTTTAAAACAATGTACAGTGAACTAATTTCTTTTTTCCCTTTCATGTTTGAGAGTATATATGTGGCAGCCATTTGATTTAAATATAATCAAGGTATGAGAAGGATACGGTTGTGAACATTGTTCAAAGTTAAGACCTAGTGTTGCTTATCCCCCAGCAAACATTTAGGCCTCACAATTGAGTATAATGTTATAAGCAGTTGAGTCGGAGATATCACCCTTTGAACAGTAATTCTCATCAAAATGGGAAAGGAAACTTCATTGGTAACACAGTTTTCTTTGTGATAACTGAAACTTCAAGTTTAATAAATCGATGCAGCTCCACCTGGAGAACCAAGAAAATTAATTGATAAATGTTTGAAGATGGCAGGGTTGTAACATGCATGGCAAGCGCTAGGATTCTTGGGCCCCTGTAAAGTGTTCTTAGTCCCCTCCCTCCGAAAAAAATGTTTACTTTAAACTTTGGTTTTCTAATAAATCCAAAACATTTTAATGCAGAAATGTTCAAAATCATAGGCACGGGTTTAAACTTGTGTTTTATTTGTATTTATATAGGCACCCAGGCCAGGGTACTTTTGCCTCACTTATCTCCTCCACTCCCCCTTAACACCAGTCCTGGTAACATGCACTCAGTTCATAAATATTTACTATCCTTCAAAATTTTATAAAAATATTTTAACTACTCTTCTGAGAACTGTAAATTTTTGTAAGTGGAGATTGATTGTGTTTTGCACTAGAAGACTGTGACACTCAATTCCAACGAGACCACTGAAATGGACTATCATCCATAACCTTAAACTTTTAGACCATGGGGAAGTCTTTAATGTGGGTGCTGTGAGGTTTTTCAGCATAAATGGAAATTCTGCATTTAGACTAGATCAGTTTTACATTACTAAAGCATTAAAAAAACTGAAATCTACAGAATAGTGGCCAATGTAATTCTCTGATCACGTTGCTTAGTGTAGTAAAATATACTTGACATGACAAAACATTCTCTTGGGAAGAGAATATTGGAAGTTACACACATCCATTTTGTAGATTTAACACCAAAGCTATGAAGGGCTGGTTACACTAGGGGACAAATGTGAGACAAAATACTGAGTCTGGGTGAAACTGCAACATTACCAGCTGCCCTGCAACATCTACTTGTTGCGAGACATCAGGGGCGCCGACTCTGTGGGTGCTCAGGTGCTCCAGCACCCATGAGAGGTAAACAGTGGGTGTGGAGCACCCATGAGCATCGGCATCAAACTTATCAGTAATACTTTGAGTGAAAACTAGTGTTACCTACCTCCAACGCCGTGTGGCAAGGCGAGACGTCTCGACGATATCCGCTGGCTTAAGATGTGCGAACAAGGATAACATAATCGCTATGTTATGTCATACGTAATACCATCTAGTGTGTTATAAGTAAATGTTGGTTTGTGAAGAGTATGCCCAGAAGCAAGTCAAACAACTCGCCATGTGCGCAAGTACTAGCCCGCCAACCACCGCAACTCACCCGTCCACCCCGCTACCAGCGCTTTCGCAGCTGTGGCTCTGTCTCAAGTGTCTCATTCAGTCAGTCAAGCTGGTAAAAAGCATGTGCTCTGAGATGGCGCCATGCGTATTGTCATTGTGCCTGTTTCGGATAATTATTAGGGATAAATTTGTCATTCGAAATCGTAAGGTGCCCAATCCTGAAGTACTTGTACCTCAGCTTAGTGCACCTCACCAAATCCAACAAGAAAACGTTATTTGTCAAAATTCATTAGAAGAGAAGAAAAGGTGCAATTTTAAAAGTAAGTGGCAGATGATTTTTCCGTGGCTGTTGTATAATGGAGATTTTTTTTGCTGTCCTCATTCTATCAACTGGATTGATGCAATTCTCCATCCCTTCCTACCTTGTGCTAACCTCTTCATGTCTACATATCCCATACAACCCATGTCTTCTATTATCTGCTTCATATATTCTAATCTTTGTCTTCCTCTACAGTTCTTACCTTCTACTGTTCCTTCAACTAACAAATTAACCAATCCAGTATGTCTCAAAATATGACTTACCAGCCTGTCTCGTCTTTCTCGTCATTTCCAAAACTCGGTCATTTCGTACTTTGTCTGTCCACAAAATTTTCAGCATTCTTCTGCAGCACCACATTTCAAATGCTTCAATTTTATTTATTTCCAGTGTTCCTAAAGTCCATGTTTCGACACCATAAAGTGCTGTGCTCCACACATAGAGTTTTAAAAAGTTTTTTCTTAATGCTAGATCAATCTTTGAAACTAAAAGATTTCTCTTTTTCATGAAGGCTCTTTTTGATAGTGCTATTCTGCTTTTAAAATCATTCTTGCTTCAGCTATCGGTTGTAATTTTACTTCCCAAATAGAAGAACTCACTAACTTCTCCTATTGCATCCGATCCTATTTTTATATTTAATCTACTAGTATTGGTATCATTTCTGCTATATTTAATCACTTTTGTCTTGCTTTGATTTATATTCAGTCCAAAATCTTCCTTCAGTATTTTGTTCATGCCATTCAGTAACTTCTCAATATCCTCAGCCCTCTCTGCTAACAAGACAATGTCATCAGCAAATCGTAGCATACTGATTTTTTCTCCACGAAAACTTATGCCACATGGAAATTTTTCTTTGAATTTCTTCATTGCTTCTTCTACATACAAGTTGAATATTAACGGGGATAGACTACAACCTTGTCTCACACCCTTTTTAACTGATGCATGTCTCTCGTGATTCTCTACTTTTATTATATCCACTTGATTCTTATAAAGTTTATAGAATATTCTTCTATCTCGATATTTTAGACCTGACTTCTTTAAAATTTTGAGATGATAATAGAGATAATAATGGAGATATAGAGAAACTGTTTTGCCATATGTGTGAAGAAACCATGTCTAAATGTGTTTCTGCGCCGAAAAAATCATCAATGATTAGTTTATCAACGTATTAACTCAAAGTGGTTCCTCATCATGGAACAAAGCTTTAGAAAGGCATGAAAAGTTTTTTGTTAATTGCATAAAGCCAATTTAGAACGTGGCGGCAAGATATATTGCATGTTATCTAAAAGTAAACTTCAAAATATTAAAACAGGTAGAACCACCCTCTTAAAACTGATTTCAATTGTTCGTTTTTTAATTACCGGAGCACTAGCTGTAAGGTGCCACAAAGACGACCATTCAAATTACATTTGATTGTTGAAGCTGCGATCACAGGATATTCCTCACTTAAACTGGTGGCTTCAGCGCAACGGATATAGGTGGTTGTCAGACGATATCACTAAAGAGCTGTATGCAATTTTGAATGACGAAGTAGTACATAAAAATCAAAGCAATAAAAAATGCGATCTATTACTCAATTATGGCTCATGAAACTAGGGCATTCCCAGTAATGAACAAGTCACTTTCATTGCATGGATTCGAAGCTTAATACAGGTACAGAAACTTTTTTCGCCCTCTATAAAACGTTATCAACAACATCAGAGAATTTGTTTGAAATTTTCAGTGACGTACTAAACGATTCGACATATGTATATCGAGATGTGTTTGGTTCTGCGTACAAAATGCGGTGCTTCTGTTATCAGAGCACATACGGGCCTTCAATTGCATCTTATAGCAATCGAAGCAAAAGCAAATCATGTGCACTACATCGCTCATTCGTTAAACCACGTTGCTCAATAATGAAAGATGTACCTGAAACAAAAGATTTTTCAGTATTAGTACGAGAGCTTATTACCTTCGTACGTGGTTCGCAGAAATGCCAAGCTTGTTTTCAATCGCCACAGGCAGCTGGCGATGCTCAAAACCTTTATCTGCTATGTAAGATTCTTATTCAAACACGTCACAAACACTGAATAAATTTTAGTGAGAATAAGTACGTTTTTGGAATATAATTTAGGAAATGCAAATCTTTCTGTCCTACTTGCCTCTCTGTTGGCTTATAACTGGATTTTCACGATTATGTAAGATCAGTTGGTAACTGCGACTTCGTTCATGTTTGTCAAGAATTTTGAAGATTTTTCCTTTTTTTGCATGGAATATTAAAAATTTTCAGGATGAAAAGCAGTCTACCAAATAAGTAACGCTTCAGTGAAAGTCCCGTCAAAATTGATTCACACCACGTTGATGTTTTTTTAAAGTAGTCATCAAATGAGTATGAGCACCCATGAGGTATCGTGAAAGCCGGCGCCCCTGCGAGACATGTTTCTTGTTGCTGCTTCCAGAGCAAAAATGCATGTCGCATATCAGTCTCATGTCATTCACTGACACATGTATTTATGTGTGCAACGTGCCACTCAAAATGTCATTGCTGTGGGTGAATGAAATGGAGCTTCAATCGAGCTCAACCAGAGTTTCTGGTTTACTGTGTGACACTTCAAACTGTGATAGCAAAAACAAAATAAATGAAAACAATACGTGGGAGGATATTGCCAAAGCACTGAAATTACCAAGAAAAAAAGTAGAGGCCACAGTGCATACTCTTCACTTAGTTTATTTATGGAAACAAGTAGTTAAAATCTTCAGAAACAATTAGTTAAAATCTTCAGAAACCACTGGTAGTGAATGAGACATTGTGAAGTCCAGTGCGTGGTTTGGCGTATCAGGCATTGAAATTTTTGCTGAAGGGTGCAACAAATTCTAGTGGCGTGGACACATTGGAGACACAATTAGGTCTTGTTCAATTATTTATTCGTCTGAATTTTACTTGCACAATGCTAAAACAATCGTTATATGTTGCGGTGGATAATTTGTTTTCCATAACATTGTTAGGTCTAAAATTTATTCTGCCAGGAAGCACTTAATTGTTCACTTACAAAATACTCTGTGAAATTTTCTTATTTCCATAGCACACGGAAAGTAGCATCTTTCTCTAGAATCTAAATTCAGCATATTTCTCACTGTAGTAAGTAATTCTGCATACACCACCCTCTCTTTCTTTTATATTTCGCTAAAATACATAAGTAAGCAGCACTAATCAATGCAATCTCCTTGGGCAACATTTCTGCAAGCACTTACTCTTACAGAGTGTAAAATAATCCTCCACATTGCCCCCAGGAGGTGTTGAGTGACTTGCCGTGCCGTGCAACATTCACTCCATTTGTAACCTAGTTTATGAAAGACTTCAACTAACTTCATGACAATGCTGCAGTCAGATTCAAATATTCCAATCAACTATGGAGCCGTGGATAAAACTAATGAAAACAAAATTCAGGTGGATGTTTGATGGCCTACATTTTGTTTGCAGATGGTGTCATCACCAAACAGAAGAATATTTGGATCTTTGTCTTCATGATTTATGCCAAAAGGTTGAGACAGAACGAAGATATATGATTACGAAATATTAGTGGAACATAATAGCATTAAATAGAAAGCAGCTAGAGGGAATTGAAATATGAGATTTATTACATGACACCCTGCCTTCTGCAGACATCAATCTACCATCTAGTAAAAGAAAAATGCAGAATGTGAGGATATTTAGTAGCAGAAGGGAGAATAGAAGTAGTCCGCAATATCCAGAACAGAATTTCCCTACACACCCATTTTCCCCCTTTCCTGTACCCACCTACTTGTGCCATCTACAAATTTCAAGTTTCAACATTTTTGGTAAATTATTTATCAATTCTCTTGATAACTTATTCCAATCGCTGACCCCCTTACCTTGTTCCACCCTTGTTCCTGAAATTTAGTGCCAGCTTGTGACCATGACCATCTTTTCCCCTCCATGCATTATTTTTTAATTCTTAAACCAATATCTTTCGATGCTTTATCACCAGTATACGACTTGTACACTCCCATGACTCTCTTCAACCTCTTTCTATCTTCCAATGAATCCCATTCCAGCTTTTTTATCATATCAGTTATTGATTGTGTTCTATAGTAATTTCCGGAGACAAATCTAGCAGCTCTTATTTGCATCCAAAATGTGGGTCCCTTACAACACGTCCATATTCAAGCAATGGTCTGACCAAAGTTTTGTAACCCAAGTCCTTTACTTTTCTCGTACATCCCCCCCCCCCTCCCCAATCACACTCTCCAACAGGTTAAGGATTTTGAAACCTTTTCCTATTACCTGTTCAATGTATCCTGCCCAGTTAAACTTATTATCAAATGTTATGCCAAGATTATTTACATTTCAAGTCTTCAACAAGCAATTCTTTTCCCACCTTGTTATAATCGGGGCCCCTACTATCGCGTGCAAAAGGCGATCAGAGTTCTTAGTGAATTGAAGATGGCTGCCGCCGCCATGTTTGGGGCAAGTGACCGCGGGTACTCTGAAACCCTCGTTCAGTCCTATAACAAACCACTGCAGAATGGAAAATTGTATGCTGTTAAGAGTCTTCACTTGCTCAAAGAAGATCGAATGAAGTTAACTACAAACTAATTACAGAATTTCCATTGACTATATTAACTTTCAGACTTGTTTTCTTCACTTTGAGCATTGTTAAGACTAATGCAACTGATCCGGAAAGATGTTAACGTTTCAATAATAGAAACCATTTATAAATATAATGAAAGAAAACTGACGAAATACAGGTACATAAATTTAATAGGTCTGAGCCAAAACTAAGTTTTCTTCTGAAGTTGAGCAATCATTTTCTGTTTAATTCAAAGACAGAATCTGACATTCATCACATTGAAATGAAGAATGTGATCGAGCAGTTCTTACATTTTTACATACTACTTGAATGCAAGGGCACCCCATGCTTTGAAATTATAACCTTGTATCTTAAAGTCACTTTCCATTCTATCTTTTTCCCACTTTTTGTATAGTCCAGAGACCACCACAAGTTTAGATATATTAATTTTATACAATCATTAATTCAGTATCTGGAGAATAAAATTACAAAATTAATAATAATCATATCAATCATATGACAATATAAGGGAAGTAAATACAAAAAATTAACTTTTTTACTTCTTTTATTTATTATAAAACAACACAGTTTTGTTTAATTTCTGTGTGATCGACACTTTTCTGCTTTTCATTTTTTTTTTTTTATCTGCTTCACGTCTCTCTAACAGCGAGGTCTTTAGAGACAGGAAAGGATGGGGGGCAAGGAATGGGAAGGAATTCGACCATGGCCTTTTGAAGGAAGCATCCCGGCATTTGCCTGGAGTGATTTGGGAAACCATGGAAAACCCAAATCTGGATGCCCGAACGGGGATTTGAACCGCCGTCCTCCCGAATGCAAGGCCAGAGCTTTTCATTGTACATTTTTGCAACATGTTATATTCTCAGCGTGACAAACATATCAATAATTTTATTTGAAAGTAGGATAACTTGATTTTCAGGATAAACATTTTCAAACATGTGAAGTTCAGTAAACAAATTATTAAAATTACATCCCTGCAAAATAACCATTTTTATTTTTTGCTTTAAATCACCTTTCACTACTTACAAATCACAGTGAATGAATTCATTCGTTATACATTTTTTCAGCAATTCTGCATATATGTACAACACTTGCTGAGGGATAATGCAGTCCCCCATTATCCTTAGCAGTAATAAACATAGAAGTAGAGGAAACATTCTTTTCTGTGTACAGAGAAGATATACAAGTGTGGCAAGAGAAAGTCTTTGCAACTTTCATGACAACAAATCCTGCAATATAAACAATTACATTTCCAATATAATTGGAAAGATTTTCTGAAAGGGTATAATCCGAAAACAATTCCTGATCAGCCATAGTTGACGACATTTCCAGGGCAAATGTTTTTATGCTGTTGCTGTAACTGCATTTCTACCAGATTTTGAAAGAGCAACGAACTCTGAAAAAACACTAAAAAAAGAATTCTCTGAAATATGGTTAACATCTCCAGTAATTTGGCACATTTCTTTTAACTTTGCACCAACTAAGACATAGATTCGATTTTCTTTTACTTTGCAATTCTGTTTTTTTTTTAATGTCTTTTACTTCTTCATATTTCACACATTTTACAGATCTTTCTGTGTCATATGTATGCTCATGCTCCACATAGTACTCTTGTTTTCTGACTTCCTGATAAACGTTTCCAGATAGAACTGGCATATTTCTTTCCTATCATAAATCTGCCTCTGCAAGGTTCTATCTTTAAAATCAGCCACCAATCTTCTTAAATTTACACTGCAAGAGATCCCAGTAGGAGGGTGGATAACAGGAATTAAAGTCACTGTTGTCAGGCTTTTCAGTATATTCTCAAAGTATTAAATTTAAAGCTGGCATCAGATAACATCATAAATGAAAATTCAATCAGCCTTCAAAACTCCTATGTTAAAGATTATTACAGCTGAACTTACTTTAACATGCTGTCATTCAAAATAATTTATAAAGTCCCCAAAAAATTAAAATTAGCTTGCAGAAATAGTTAAGTAACCATGTGGTTTAACTATTCTGAAATAAATGTCTTCATGTTGTTGATCCAAAAATAATTTCAAAATTCTATCTTATATTTCTCACATTAACTCTCATTGCAGTGAAATTTTCTACAGCTACATGTTGGAAAAATTTTATAAGTATCATTACTTCCACATCGTGGAGCCAAGGCGAGGATGGGAAAAATGGCAGGTTTTTATACCTTCACCACTGGAAAAGTGTTATCCTTTGTTTCCCATGGTACCTTATTTTAATGTGATTCATCTGAAACTCTGCTCTCTTATAGAATAGATTGTTTTAAATACTTTTGCCTATGACAATTTTCATTGTAATCCTACTTATTTAGGTGTTATTAATTTCTGAAAGTCAGTGGCTGAATGTTTCGGTTAGTTATCTCTGGTTTCACAGATTTTTAGTTCCTCATAAATTACTTATACCAACAGTGGCAGTTCCAGGATTTTGGTATGGGGAGGAGGGGGGGACTTGACTCGAGCGAGGCTAGGCTTTATAGGAGGGGATTGCCACCCTTATAAGAACCGTAGAGCTATAAAAAAAAGGTCCCCAAAATAAAATGTTGTCAGTAGTAACCTAGATGATTTGGGGAGGGGGGTGCCCCCTTAGCCCCCCCCTGGATCCACCACTGTATACCAAGATATTCATTTTAATTTTCTGTTTAATCCCTGGGGCTGTTTTTATTTAGATGGAATATTTAATTTTTCTGCATTACTTTTAACTTCATTTTTCCTCCAGTTGAATGCAATGATATTTCAGAAAATTTTATATATTATGTATTACATATGGCAATGATTTGATTTTAGGTGCAATACTAAGAATTCCTTTTTAATCCTTTAAACTTTAGTTTCAATCTGTTACAGTATTATTACTGTCCCTTTTTAATTTAGCTTTCATTTTACCATATTTTTAATTTTGTATCTCTTGTATATAAAGGAGTCATATTTATTTATTCCTCCAAGTAACATACTTAGTGTTTACCTATTAACTCGAATTTCTGTCAGGAAGTCTATCTCAATGCTGAAAATGCGTTGCCATACAGTAGAACTCAAGTTATCTGCATCAATTGGGACCGGGACCCATTCAGATAATCAAAAATTCTGATAATTGGATTTTTTTTCCGAAAAAGGGTCTATTTTAATTAATTACTGTATGTATGTTGAAAATAGGAGGAAAAAAACTATTTTGAAAGAAAAAGAGCTTTTAATTAATTAAATGAAAAGGTAACACTTTTACATGTTAAGCATACTTACAAGTGCTCTACATCACTACAGTATTTATGCACTGTACTGTAAATAAAATTCAGTGCTTGCTGATCACCTCCATTAAAGTAAACTGTGTGACTGTTTTCATCCACTTGACAGTGAGAAGTTGCATGTGGTCACACTCGGGCTGACGCTCCATCCACTTCAACGCAGTTTCAAGGCCGGCAAATGCTTGGACTAGCTGATGGTGCCATGTCTGCTTCAATTTCGACATTAAGGTCATCTTCTTCCTCGACACTTTCTTCTCTCACACTTTCAATAAGCTCATCATCATTTAGAATTTCATACACAGGGTCTGACGAATCTATATCTTCAGCACTAACTTCTGAACATCCAGGAAATTTCAAAAAATGTTTCTAAATTTCTGTCTTAATTAAAAAAGTGGTTCAGATGATCGGAGTTCGGATAATTGGAGTTCTACTGTACTTAAATTATGTGTATCTTTGTAAATAAGTGCCTTTCCATTATTTAGTTGAAATCCAATTGTCTGCGCCCAAGCTAACTGCCTACTTGCTTACGTCACCACTTCAACCTAACCATGTGTAGAATAAAACTTTCAAACTGAATTTCTGTCCTAAATGAAGTTTTCAGACCCTATAAATATTACCTTAAAATGCTTATTTTTACTTGTAGTATCTGTGGAAATATTAGTAAAACTTTTTAACTTGGTGGTTCACTTTTTTTATATTGAACTACAGGACCAATTTTACTCAGTCTTTCAATATTAATTTTGGGGTTATTTAATTTATTTGCCAGTGGTAGAAGACTTTATGTTGTCTCCTACAATGGGCTCTGTGAAGCTATTCCTATATTACAATTTCATCAGTCTGCTATTGGACATGATAGATCAGTCACCCTTTTGTTATCAGAATAAGTGACATTATAGGTAGCATTAACACATCTCATGACTTTTGTGAAATATTAGTATTAGAGTGATAACTTTTACTATTAATTTGTGTTTTTTGTTTTTTTTTTCTTACAGAGCATCTGAATTTGAAGCAGTTGCAGCTGAAGTTTGTCCATTGCTGATGATAGAACCAAATGTTCATTGGCTTATTTATTTAATGACCTGTAATGAAGTTTGTGATTCCATACTGTTAAGTAACTCGATAGTTTCAAAATCTCTCCAGTTTCTTAGTGATCTGTTACACAGTTCTGAACAAGAAGTTTTTGAAACTCACATAGTCAGTGTAACAGCACTTTTGAGAGTCTTAGGTAATCTGTGTGCTGGGAAATTTGGAGTTATGGAACTCCTAGGAACAGAGGAATCTCAGAGAATAACAGTAAATTTGCTCAATAAACTTTTAACATCTTCATTTGAACACATTAAATCAGAAACACTTTGGTTGATTGCTAATATAACAGTCACGTTAGATGAGCCTATGCCATTCATACTAAGGTTAGAACCAAATTTAAGTTCTGCTATGAATACAGCATCAGTTGGCCTACAGCATTCGAACTAGTGTATAACAAATGCAATAGTACATAGAAGGTAATTGCCATGTCAGTGTTTATTACTTTGTGCTAAAACAACATAAAAACACACTATTGCAAATGTTAAAATTGCCAAGAATAAAGTTTGGGGCTCCTAACTGCTTTTGCTCAGAGAGAGGGATGTGAATCTGTGTGATGATATGGAAATAAAAGACATAGTTGGAAGAAGAACAATAAACGCTCAGACACTATCAACACGTAAAGCCATAAGTCCAGAATGAGTGCATCATTTTTAATATAGAATTTGTATCTAGCATTCACTATTATTAAACCAGGTTTGGCAGTTTGTATGAAAGTCTAATTTAAAATTCTGCGGGGATTTGAACTTGGATCAGAAAATTGTGAAACTAACACCCTATCCCATAGACCACGCTGCCATTTTTCTTTTCAAATGTGTGACTGAAGACAGATAAAATCCTGATACTTGCTTACTTTTGGGTGACCAGAAAGTTGAGGGGTTTGTTCTGATGCAGTAGCAAATTCTCAACTTCAGACGAAATTATTTCTAAATGTGATACTACTCCTTCTGACTTCAGATTTTTTGCTTGGAAGTGTATTGGACCCATCATAAACAAGTTTATCTGGTAAGAAAAGTCGGATTGAGAGAATGAGAGTGCTCAGCAAATCACTAGTTACCAGGTATTCCATCGTCTCATAAGATTCACATTGTTACCAATGTAAAATTATATACCTTCTATTTTCATGAGAAGCACAGGATGCGCAGGAATAGTTGATAATATACTTTGCTTAGAGCTTATATAATCCTGAGATCTTAGACTATGAAAATCATAGTCATAATTGTAATTTCACAAGTCCTTTGGGCAGCCATAAAGTACTCTTTTTTTGTGGATGTTCCTAGAACAATTATTTTTAGTAGTTCCTGTTGTGCTGATATGTTTGATTTCATTGTAGCCATCTCATTATGAATGAGTAAGCTTCCTCAGTTTTTGGTATGTTTACTCTTTTGAGATCCTGTTTTAATAAATTGGGAAGTATTTGTGTTAAAACTTTTGCTAAATTTGGTGTTACTAGCATTTAAAATGATATCTCCTGATTACAGATGGGCAGAAAACCATTAATTGTTTAATTAATGAAGTTAACAAAATTGCAAAAAAATAACTTTTAAGTTAACCTAAAATCATTAATGGTCTTCTTAACTTCCTTTAAATTGAACTTCTGTTAATTTATTCCACTACATTGGTAGTTGACGTTATTTCATTTGTTTGCCATGCTCGTATGGGTAAATCAAAATGCGAATGTGAGTCAGAGTGTGGTACGTATCTATACTATTATTATAAATGTGAGAGTAACTCTGTCTCTTTGAATGTTTGTTACATTTTCAGGGCTAAACAACTAATCCAATCATGATGATATTTGACAAGGAGATGCTATTTGCCTTTAGGAAGGACATTGGATACTATTTTCTGTATATAATACATATTGTCATGGAATTATGAAAAACTATCTGTAGTGTGGAAGACGGACACATAATATGTAAAAGTCTCTGTAATACTAAACAACAGAGTGGCTTGGTAACCCAGTGGATAAGGTGCTAGCTTCATAAAGATACATCTGTGGCCTCTGGTTCAAGTCCCACTGTGAGCAAAATTTTTTAAGAATTCGTTTTCATCGTATGAGCCAAGCCTGGGAGTTCCGTCTTAAGGATTCCATGTTAAAATGTAGGTCCCATAATTTCAGGGGTGGAATGTGTCGCAAATCATAGGCAGCTGAACAGTGCTGTAAGCATTTACTTTATTTACACAATACTTGTTCCATAGGCTTTGTTTCTCTCACGGGCAGTTTCTGTGTGATCTACAATAATAATTTTATAAATGTGAAAGTATATCTGTCTTTTTGTTACGTATTAACGACTAAATGGGTATAGCGCTATTGATGGAATTTGACAAGGAAATACTTTATATCTTTAGGTACGACACAGGATACTGTTTTCTGGTATGAATAACAGTTTTAGTCATGAAGATTTGATAACTTATTGAATGGTGACAGGCAGAAGGATGCGTGTGTAAGTCTGTAATGATAATTCGGTTGCTTAGACTGTGCTTCTCTTGCAGTCAGTTAGTGTATGATCTGTTGGAACAGATGTTGATTTGTGTCTTACTATACTATTACTTTCTGTCTGCCTAAAAGTTTCTGGCATCAGTTTATTTTGTCTTATTTTTTGACATGCCTTGCAGGCTTAAACCAGACCTAAGGTGTAGCTCTAGCAGAGCACGAGCAGCTAAAGTTATTAGAACCCAAGAATCTGATGCTCATGCTCAAGAAAGAAGAAAATACCAAGCTGAAATAAAGCTGTCCTCAGCTAACCCTCCCCCAATCACCGCACCTTTGTTTGTTTTTCTGTTGATAAATATGTTGGAAATTGATTCTCTTCGTGAGACAGGTTTGATGGTAGAATGGTATAGTGATAAGTTTCCTGTCATATTATGCTGGCTTGGTGTTGTTTGGTACAAATGTTACGTTACTAACAGTTTTCTATATACAATTCTGGCAATGAAATTTTAAGTTCACACTTACAAAGTCACAGGTAATAGCTAGTACTGTGTATTTTGTGTGCTAGGTATGGCGTGGGTATGAGCTGGAACACTAGATTTATGGAGTGTTTGTATTTTACGTCTGAAAGCCAGTAATCACTTCGATCAGTGGTTGATTTTTATATTTTTATAACCTTACTTTTTTTTGCAAGGAAAATAGTCCCACGTTTTAGTTTGTGTTTGTTTGCTGTTCGTGAGTGAAATACATTAAATTGACATTCGTTACATTATTGCATCATGGAAACTGTGGATCTAGATTCTATTAGAGAAAGCAGCAATAACAACGAGAAGATTAAAAAATCCTTTGGTACATTTATGCAATTACGTTGCATTAACATCAATATTGGGAGAACAATTAACTTATGAATGCAAACTGTTTTCCTTAAACTTCTACAATCAAGGATCACATTTCTTGCCTTAATAATCTTAAACAACATATGAAGAAGATGCATTCATACGTATATGTATATTTCAAAAAAAGTAAAAGCAGGATCAGCTAGTGAGAAAAAGAAAACAATTCAAAGCCTTGTGCAAGTGTGATACCAGTTTGTTAGTTATCATAAAGAAATCCATATTTGCATCATGTTACATGTAGCCTGCATAAGTGGCGGATCCAGGATTTTGGTTTGAGCGGGGAAGGGGGTGGGGGAGGATTGAGTGGGTTTTGGTTTGGGGAGGGCATGAGTGGATTTCATTTGGGGGGGAGGGGCTTAAGTCAGATAAGGGCAAGCTTTATTGTCATGCCACCTTTAAATGATCAGTAAAGCTAAAAAAAGTGGGGTCTCCACATCTAAAAAAATTACGATATTGGGGTGGACCTAAATAATTTAGGGGAGGAACTTGAGCCCCCTGCCCCCCCCTCTCCCTCTGGATCCACCACTGGTGTGCAGTAATACTGATTATAATACTTAAACATCAGTAAAACTTTTGGATAGTTAACTTTTAACAAATAACTTCAACTTGTGTTAAATTTGCAAAAATGTAACGCTTTAACGATTATCGAAGTTAATATTTTAAGTAGCGGATTAATGATTAATGAAGTTAAGTTTTTGATTAACTGTGCCAACCTGTGTACCTCATCACTAGCTGTATTCTGGTACTGATGCTGGTGGATGGGTGTTAACGCACTGGCCTCACATCCAGGATTGTATTCCGTCCAGCCATTCAGATTTTGGTTTTCCACAGTATCCTGAAATCACTACAGGTGAATGCCAGGATGGTTCCTTCAAAAGGCCATGATCAAATTCCTGGCCTCCAGTCTTTTCCCTCTTCTAATAACGTCGTCAATATATAAAACAGTAAGCAAAAAAAAAAAAAAAAAAAAAGTATTGTTTAGTACATGTTGTGGATATTCTATTTTATGGACGTCATAGTTGCAGTGGGAAAAGCGATCAATAATTATTTAAGTTTTAAGCATTATGGAGGTTTTATATGGTAAAAATTTCTTTATCACTGGTTCTAGGGAAAATGAGATTTTTTTGGTCATGTAATTAATTGCTACAGGAAAACCAGTGTAGAGACATTATTTTCATAGAATATGGAGGCTGATATTTGTATACCTTGATTTGTATTTTATTTAGAGATATATCCAGAAATGGATCAGAGGTTGAGTTGCAAATATGCAGTGGCTACAAATACGAGGTAGTGTCAAAAAGTTCCCTGAATTGGTTAATAAAAATTTATTGACAGTATGTATAACATTTTTATCTTATTTTTCTTCAAAATACCCTCCTGCTGCTTCTGCACACATTTTCCAACATTCATACAATTGTTGGAAACACTCTTGAAAACCGTTTTTCGAATGTTCTTTCAGCTGCTTCATCGCATTTTCAATCACTTCTGACAAATCAGCAAAATTTCATACCTTTAATGTCATTTTTGGCCATGGAAATAGGTCAAAATCCGGTGGTACAAGATAATATGGAGGGTGTTCCAAAGGGGTAATTGTTTTTGGCAAGGTATTGTTTCACCATTATGGATCGATGTGATAAGGCATTGTCATGCAACAAAAACCAATCACTCCATGCCCATTGTTCAGGTCGTTTTTGTTGATTTGCGTCTTGTAACCATTTTAAGATCTCTGTGTACAATTTTTTGCTGACTCTTTTCCCTTCAAAAATAAATTCATAATGAATCAAGTCCCGGTAATCAAAAAACACCTACAACATTACTTTACCTCAGCTTCTGTCCAAGTGAAATTTTTGTTTTCTTGGTGATGTTTTTGACTTCCATTCAGCAGACTGCCATTTCGTCTGAGGGTCGTAAAGAAAGCACATCCCATCACCTATTTTAATTTTGTTTAGGGTATTATCAAGAATGCTATGAACACTCCCATGTGAAATACCAACTTTGGAGGCAATGATACCAATGGTTGTTTGCCTGTCTGCACCCACAAGATGTTGAACTCGCTCAACATTCTCATCTGTCGTAGAAGTTGAAGGCCGCCCACTCTGAACATCATCTTCAATTGTGACCGCCACTCGTAAACTGCCATTTTCTTCATCACATAGTTTCCGTATGCTTTCTTCAGCATCTCAAATGTCTCCGAGGCTTATTTCTCCAGCAACACACTAAATTTGATATTGTAACACTGCTGTAAAGATGACATTTCACAATCTGACGAAAGAAAGAAACTAAGTCAAAAATATCATGCACCACACACACGATACTAGGCACCTTCCTCGGTAGTGTTGTCAACCTCCCAAACAAAAATTTCACTTCTGGCAAACGCTTGACAGCACACAATTCCAGGAACTTTTTATCCTACCTCGTAGTTGTCAGTATATGTGTTGTTACATGTATGTGTCTTTGCTATCTATGATTTGTCTACTTTCGTTTTAGTGTGCTATATTTGTTATCCCTTTCAAATCTAAGTTTCAAGATAGAATTGGTCTATTTTCATGGGCAAAAGATTCCCTTGCTTTTTGCTTGTCTCACAGATGGTTGTAAATATGTACTGATTATGATATTATTAGAAAAAAACTTGAATTATCTGTATAAAATATAGTTTAAATATAACGCATTGATAATTTTTCACACTTTAATTTAAAAACTTGTAACCATAAAAAAGAATGAATATTTTAATTTCATCCAAAGCAAATTTGTATTGTACTGAATTTCTTATGTAGACTGCAGCTGTATAGAGCAGATTAACATTAGTTTTAAGGGTTTATTACAGACACAAAAAATGCTTACTTCAAGTACAGATATATTTGTTGCCTAGTCTTTGGTGAAAATGTATGAAAGTTTTCTCTTTTATGAGATCCAACTTCCCCAACATTCTTGACAATATGGCAAAGTTAATTATAGCACAATGCTGTATGAGAGTCTGACTTAGGGTTTATTTATTCCAAGTGGAAGGAAAAATAAATCTATTGAAATATAATATAATGCAGTGGTTTTGTTTCATTTAATTTATTTATCTAATAATTGTGTTGTAACTATTCTTATCATATATATTATTTCTATAAGGTATTTTTTGTCACAGGCCTGTATCTTCCTTTATACTTAACCGAAATCAATGAATGAGGTATCATTTTAAAGCTTATGGTCTCCACTTTGATCACATCATATTTTAAGAAAGAAAGTTTTCGGAATTTGACCCTTAAAGGGCAAAAATGTTAATATGTCTAAAATGCCGTTTTCTGCATTACAGGTCATTTATCTTCCTGGATACCTATCTGAAATCGTTTAATGAAGTATCATTTTAAAGATTAAGATCTCCGCGTTTGTGACATCATATACTAAGACAAGAATTTTTCGGAATTCGACCCTTAAAGTATCAATATTTTTGCAATGCGTTTTTGTGTCACGAGCTATTTATCTCTCTTAATATCTAACCGATATAGATAAATGAGGTATCATATTAAAGACTAAGGTCTCCGCCGTGGTAACATTATATTTTAAGAAAGGAATTTTTCGTAATTCGACCCTTAACGGGCAAAAATGTCAATTTTTCTGAAATTAGTTTTTTGTGCCTTGCGCCATATATCTCCCTGGATATCTAACCAAAATCGATAAATCAAGTACGATTATGAGGAGTAATGTCTCAGCTTTGTGACATCATACTTTAAGAAAGAATGTTTTTGGAATTCAACCCTTAAAGGGAAAAAGTATAAATTTTTCTACAACGCATCTTTGTGTCACGAGCCATTTATCTGCATTAATATCTAACGGAAATAGATAAATGTGGTATCATTCTAAAAATTAAGCTTTCCGCTGTGGTAACATTTAAGAATTGAATTTTTCTAAATTGAACTCTTAATGGGCATAAATATCAGTTTTTCTAAAATGCCTTTTTTGTGTCTCGAGTCATTTATCTCCCTTGATAATTAAACAGAATGATAAACGGGATATGATTTTAAAGATTGAGGTCTTCGTAAGGTCTTAGGTTCCATTAAACCACATTTTAAGAAAGAAATTGTTTCCAAATTCTAACCTCAGGGGGCAAAAGTATTAATATTTCTACAACGCATTTTTTATTTCCCGTGATACCCAACTGAAATTAATAAATGAGGTATCGTTTTAAATATTAAATAATCCGCTTTGGTCACATCATAGTTTAAGAAAAACCATTCTCCAAATTCATTCAACCCTTAAGGGGCAAAAATATCATCATTTCTAGAACTTTTTCTTTTTACCTCGCTTGATAACTAACCGAAATCAATAAATGAGGTATCAGTTTAAAGACCAAGGTGGCTGCTTTGGTCACACCATGTTTTATAAAAGAAATTTTTTGGAATTCAACCTTTTAAGGGAAAAAGTATCAATAATATTTCAACAGCGTGGTTTTTTTTTTTTAAATTTTTTATCACAAGCCATTTATCTTCTTCAATACCTAGCTGTAATCGATAAATATCATATTGTTTTAAAGATTAAGGTCTCCAGTTAGGTAAAATAATAAATTAAGAAAGAATTTTTCGAAATTTGGTGCTTAAAGTGGTAATGCGTATGAGACAGTTCAGAGCCAAGTTCCTAGATTGCAGCAGCAGATATCACAGAGATGTTAATAAACTTTTTTTTATTCAATAAGTAGCTTTTCGGATATTTTTATCTGTTATGGAAACACTTTCGTTTTGCAATACAATTCCAATGTACACATTTTATTTGCACAGCAACAAATATCACAGAGATGTTGATATGTTGTGTACATTTTGTTCAGGTTGGTTGTATTCTGTTAAGGTCAGTGACAGTTTGTTGTAAATACAGTGTGTTTTAAATTTTCCTAACTTTTTTGTAAAATTTTGTAATTATTTTGATGCATACCTATTACACTAAAAAAATAAATATTTGCCACAAAAGTATGGTTCTACTTTTCATTGTATTGCAAGCATTAAACCTCGCTATTCATCACATTTTATTCGCAAAATTTTTGCACAGGTCGTCTAGTTTTCACATAAAGTAAGAGGAATAGGAGGGATAAACTTCCATTATTACATTAATTTATGATTGACAACCTTAATTCATTTATTCCCAATTCAACAAAATTAGATTTGACAAACAATCTTGTTTTAATTCAGCACACCTTTAAAAATATGGATACAAGTAATCCGACTTAGTGAAAAAATGATATTAAACTTACATTGAATATTTGTGATTTGTTGTTTGAATGATATTAAACAAACATGACAATGGTTTCATGTTAAAACAACCAAATGAAACATCGACAAGAAATATACAATGAGTGCAAAGTGAATAAAGAATTTGTTGATTGTGCCAGAAAACTGTACAACCTTCTGCTAGCCTCCATCAGCCATCTCACACTACTACAGAAGAAGGGCTATAAGCTTGAAAATTCTGCTCTATGTGTGTATGTGTTTTTTCCGTATCTCGATGCCGCAGGAATCCTCTCCTATGGTAAGCGGTGGTTTTTCTCCTATCCAAATATATATATAAATATATGCAGTGGCGGCCGAAGTGATTTGATCAGGTAGTGACAACAATAAAATGTTTCGACGATTTACTGGTTATTGAAGTGAAAGGTGCCTGGAAAAACAGCTCGGAGCGACATAAAGATTTGTAACCTGTGAAAGTCTTTATCTGCAATTACTGTCGGGTTGAAGAAATGATTTTGAAATAAATCAAAGGCAAATGTTTTGAAATTGACCAAACATTTAGTGATTTGCCAAAAAGCAACAAGTTGATCTATAAGCGGTGCTGGATTATCCAATAGGCAGGACTAGACACGACTAGGCAGTAGCCTGGAGCCCCTGAGTTTTGAAGACCCCCTGAAAGTTCACTTTTTTCCCTAAATAAAAATAATGAAAAAGAAAATCGTCCAAAATAAAACAATCAAAGTAATATGAAAGGCATCAAAATTATTATTATTTGTTTCATTGTAGCGTACGATAAAAGAGTAAGTTTCAAAATACCATAAATTGTAAAATTCGTTTGTTAACAATAAAAAATATGATAAAATCTATTAATTATCTATAAAACCTTTTCTTTCTACTTATAAAATACAGATAATTATTTTCAAAATTTTTAGAGTGCCTAGTGCCTCATACTTTTTTATCCAGCACTGCCTTTGATGACCACGACGACAATGAAATACATTTCACTTCAGAATCTTTTCCTGTTACGTGCATTCATAAACTCACGTAATTCTCCTTCTGAGAGTCTAAGATACACAAGGAATATTGCCTGCTCGCATTGACAAATTTTCCAAGCCATCGTATCCAAACTTTTTTCAACCCTAGGAGCAGTAAAATTTCAAAAGGAATGCTGCGGACCTGTAACTCACAAGAGCTATTTTTTTTTTCCTTTTGTTTCAGCCGAGGATTACGCTACTTCGATTCCTCTTCTGAGTTTCCTTTCTCCGTCGCCAGTTACCTCCACAATTTTTCCTCTGAATAGTTCCCCGTCTTTAATGTCTTCCACCCTAGGCCTAATTTTATTTTCCATATTGTTATTATTAACATCTCGGACATTATAACATAATAAATCTAAAACCATGTTTTGAATTCCTATAAAAACGCAGATATTATACTTTCTGAACTATCAAAAGTTAATTACATGTTAATCAGAACCAACCAGCTAAATAATGTTACTACAGTCTGGACTACAGTAAACCACCAGCCTACACGCATAAACTAAAATAAAAGACGCTAGACCGTTGGTCTTTTATTTCTGTTTACTTCACTACTCGTGTTAACAATCATACCACCTACCGCGATTCCTCATATCCATTTAAAACTCTTAGTAAACCGTCATTTACTTAATCTCTTTCTGATGCCATATGGTTGCCAGTTCATTGAAATATTCAAGGTTTTTTAAAAAAATTGGGCATACGAATATGGTATCAAAGTTTATGATATTATGCCTGTGGAACTCGTAAACTGTGTTCGCGGACCAACAGTAATCAGTGAACCACAGGTTGAGAAGCACTGTTCCAGCAGATGCTGCGCTCTACCGGCAGTGTTACTAACTTTATCCAGCTGCTTGTGACAGAACAAAGTTGTCTCCATTCGCCACTAACAAAGCGAACCCCAACCCCCGAATATTTCCGCAAAAATGCTAGTGCGCATGCGCGATTGGTGACACTGGGAGTGTCTCTCCACAACAGCGAAATACTTCACCGATGTGGCCAACAGATGGAGTTCAATGTTTTCCTTGCTGTCATAAGTTAACGTAGAGTAGAGAATGCCGCATTTATAAATATTTGTTTTTCTTTCAGTACATTTATTTTTTAAATTTATTTATTCTTGATTAGAGGTGGTGACAAGTCACACTGTCACTACGCCTAGAGCCGCCACTGAATATATGTAACAATGAAATAAAAGAAATGCTGCGAGACATTATTACATGGAAAGGACGGGTAAAATATACCCACACTCACCAAAGTTGAAGGGAGGAGGGCAGCAGCAGCACAAAACAACACGCAAACAAAGAAAATACAATATTTTGGGTGAAAATCCCTTTTTCAAGTTAACAGAGGTAGGTGGAAGGGCTTGCGCAAGCCTTGCGTTTGATGCAGCCACTCATAGAACGCAATAGACCGCCGGAGGAGGTATAGGGAGCAACGATAATATAACCGCGAATAAGATTAAAATTGTTGAAAAAATAATAGTAATAAAAATATATTGAAAAATTTTGAAAATTAAATGAATCTATTGTGCTGGCCAGTGATGGGTGTATAGGGTGACGATGGAAGATATTTGGAAATTAAGGCCTGGGGGATGTCTAGTCTGCAGGATGTATTGACATGCCAATTATTGTATATTATATATCATATTCTATATAATACCTGTCGTATTGTCTATGATTATACTCCTTTTTAATGCTGTATTTTTATATGTTCTTCTTTTGGTGTCGGAGCTGGGATACAAGATCGTTTTGAACTCGTGAATGAGTGAACTTTCAGCTTAGTGCTTATTAGTTTCTTCTTTCATATTTGAAATATATAGTAAAACTTCTATGACTTCATTCCCTTTTATTAACATGTTATAAAATACTTAAAGATCTGAAGATATACAAGTCCTTTGCTAGCAGCAACTTTTAAAACTCAAAGCGAACACACGAACTTTTTTACCATGCTCATCCGATCTCTACCACTTGCCTTAGATGATGGTTGTGTGGCATAAACACATAAAAAAGACAAGAATACAAATAACATTCCATATTTTTTGCCTTTTTTTTATGCATATATTTTTAAAAATGTGTTTACTGTAATGGATGAGGTCTGAGTCATACTTTTACCACAATGATATAAAATTTCATGTTAGATTATTGTGTCACATATTTCATTAGACAGGACAAATACAGTCTTAGTGACAAACTACCTTGTTCCAAGAAATTCCACAGTACCACCTGATTAACAATAGTCAGAGACACCCGGGCAACGGTAGATAATGCCAGGTAGAAAGGATCTAGAATATGCTGTCAGGGTGAGATTGTCCCTTCAGTACTCACCCTCCATAATGTTCTCCTGTTGACGAAAGGGCCAAGACCTGAAATATTTAATGTTATTTGTGCTCTTGTCTTTTTTATGCGTTCTCACCATACAACCATCATCTAAGATAAGTGGTGGGTCATTTAGCTATCCTATTTTGTAATTCCTGTTCACTACTTAGCACCTATTATTTCCTGGTTAATATGTATACTGGTTTTTGAGCACGCATTTATTTTTATCTCCCCTAGATTATTCTACATGGCTGCCTCAAAATTGTGCATGTTTTCATTACCCTTGTTTCCGCAACTTGGTGCACAGAATTGATCCATTACGGCAACACCACTGCCACAGAACTTCACCTGTTATTGAAGCCTGTAGCTAGTTGTACTGGACCATAACTGACATTAAATGCTGGAAGCTAGGTATTATTTGCCAACACTGTCTTATATGACAAGAACTGTACAGCTGGTACAAACAATAAGTTATCTAACAGGTCTAGCGAAGAATTAAATCATCTGTCGCAGCTGTATTTTCTGTGATGGTTGTTTTATGAAGTCTTCCCCCCAAGTCTCTCATAGCCCATCACCAACAACCACTGGATCTCCCAAAAATTTTCTTCTTCCCCTTTTTTCCAGGTAATTGCCAATTCCAACATCTTAACACTTTCATCTCCGCAAGAAGTGAATCATTCATGCAACAAACTATTATAACATTAGCAATATTGCATTTCCAGTTTTTGCTAAGGGTTCCACACACACCACACTCATTCAGAATTATATGCTGTGATGCAATTGGCTGTTGGTCATGTCGAACCATGCTCCTACTGGGAAATTCTTGCAAAACATTTTTTTGTCACTTGCTACACAAAAATTTATTCTGGCGTCCTTTTCTTACTTGTTAGTCTTCTGTTGCCCCTCAGAACTTGTTGCTGAAAGTTAGACACTTGCCTGTCTGTGTGAAAAAGCATCAGGCCAGTTCCATTTGCTCACACACATTTCAGGCCAACCCCATTAACTAAAAATGAATACATAGAGTCTGGGGCACTGGACCTGACAGCGAATTCTAGATCCTTTCTACCTGGCATTATCTGCAGTTGTCTGAGTGTCTGGATATTGTTAGTCGGGTGGCACTGTGGAATTTCTTGGAACAAGATTGTTTGTTACTAAGACTGTATTTGCCCTGTCTATATGCAATATGTGATTCAGTAATCTAACATGAAATTTTATATCATTGTGGTAAAAGTATGACTCAGACCTCATCCATTACAGTAAACACATTTTTAAAAACATATGTATAAAAATAGGATTTGTCTGTCTTTCTATAAGAAGACAACTAAAAGAACAGCAAAATTTCTTTCTGGTAGTATCAGATAAAAAAGGATAAGGAAATAATTCTGGAGTCAGAAACGCTGTTATGACATGATTAAAAACATAACACAATGTTTTGGGTAAACCCTTAATCATATGACAAATACGAGGGGGTACCCATAAAAAAAACTGGAATTATTTTTTAAAAGCTATATATTTTCAATTTTTTTTACAAAACAACGTTATACCCAACAAAATACTCTCAATTACAACTAATACGTCTGTTCCACTGGTGCTTCCACTGTTCAAAAATTTTTCTGTAGTCTTTAGAAATTGCTGACAGCTCCTCATTTTTTTTTTCTTGACCTGTTCAATGTTGTCAAATCGGTA
This sequence comes from Vandiemenella viatica, assembly GCA_031002005.1. NCBI lineage: Eukaryota > Metazoa > Arthropoda > Insecta > Orthoptera > Morabidae > Vandiemenella > Vandiemenella viatica. The sequence goes on from JARYHS010013631.1 coordinate 49,205,568, forward strand.
TCCTTTCATGCCCCTTTTCATACCTGGAAATAAGAAAAAGTCGCATGGAGCCAGGTCAGGCAAGTAAGGAGCATGGGGCAGCAGGACCATGCCATTTTTTAGCCAAAAACTGCCTAACAGAGGCAGCTGTGTGTGCAGGTGTATTGTCATGGTGGAAGACCCAGTCTCCTGTCTGCCACAAATCGGGTCTTTGTTGATGGACGTCCAGGACGAGGTTTATCATCAGTCGATATGTCACAATTTTTAAACTGAGTGAACCACTCGTACACTTTAGTTTTTCGCATAGCGTCATCTTTGTAAGCTGTTTTCAACATTAAAACAGCAGCATTTTTACTGAGTAGAAAACAAAATTTCATAGCTGCACGTTGTTCATTAAAACTTGACATCACAAAAACAAAACAATCACTGCAGATTACCATAACAAGCCAGGTCGACAACACAGGTGGCACTGAATTGAAAATGAGTTGTGCTATAAATGCGTAGTGCCAGAAATGTGTACTACACGAGCTCCGCCCACAGCAATGCCATTCCGGTTATTTTTGGGTACCCCCTCATATGTGAAATGCGTGGCAAGTATAGTGGTTTCCCCTAAGCCTTCCCTTGTGATTGAATCGAAATACTTGTTGACCATTGGAGACAAAGTGAAAGTAGTGGGGTGGACCTTAAGAAGAAAAAAGTGGTATCTGTTATTAAATATTCTAACCACTGAAATGACAAACACACTGCTTATGCTCTCAGCAAAACTCATCTGTCCATTCCTTACGGTTCTCTGGCTTACTTTGTTCTCTGATAGTAGGTTCATAGAATCATATTGTAATGATGGAGGATTTTGTGAAGAGAGACAATCCTTTCACAGAAACCCTCCATCTGTCATCCCACATGTTAGTCCAACTGGTACAAAGGATCCGTTGAAGTGCAAGTGGGATATATTTCTTTTATCTTCTGAGATTGTTCTCTATCTGAATTACAATGCTTCTGGATATAGTAAAAAATAGCCGTGGTCATGATCAGAGATACAATTATTGATAGTATGCTATAATTACTATGCTATGCTAACAGATACCCACAAACAAATATCAATAATAATATGCTGTTGTTTTGTATTCTGGTAGATAAGCTCACAGTTACAGCTAAACTGAGGGACATCATCAAGGACTTCAAGGTCTTTACTGCTGTAGTTGAAAATTTCAACATTGAATTCTTCACTATTTGTATAGTATCTAGTAAACAGTAAAAATGAGTCTAACTGTGATAAAAACAGGCTTAAATTTCAGAGGAGGCGCTATAGATTGATATAATTGTGAGCTGTTCATTACTATATTGCAGTTTTGTAACACATCATTCCAAGTGTTGTTCTATACATTATTTACAACTGCACTGCAGAGTTGATTGTTATTTCTAATAAAAATCGTAACTCCTAATTCTTCTTTCAGTGGAAGATATAATATATTATGAACTATTGGCTTACTATTACATGCAAAATTAATATAAATTTGACTTGATTTGAAACTTCTTACCACATGTTTTCTGAAAATAAAGTTTCAAGAGTAGTGAATTAGTTTACTATTTGAGGCATGCAATAAATCAGTTAGGAAAAATAAACACAACAAAAAATAGTTTTTTCAGGCTGAGCTCCTCTTTAAAGGAAGGTTACATATTTGTTATTGGTTTTACATGTAATACACTACTGTGCTTGTTGCATACACTGTGGCAGGTAGCAATGCTACTATAAAACTGCTGTCTAGTTTATTAGTTCTCATTTATTTTTTATTTTTTTATTTATCAATCTTGTTTCATGGATCCCTGCTGAGGAAGCACCTCTGGGATGTGAAACATGTCATGGTTAATATACATACATACAATATGAGTCATAATCATAGTAAAAAAACAATTATATGTTACAAAGAAAAAAATAAAGACAATAAAATAAACAAAAATTTTTACAACTGTGATTTGCAAAAGTCATATTGAATACAATTAATTGTTTTGTTCAAATTATTGAATGGAGTAGGAGGAGTTGCCAATAAGATAATCTCTCAGTTTTTCTTTAAATATAACTTTATTTTCTGCAAATTGTTTTATACCCTTGGGAAGTTTATTAAACAGATGTATACCAGAATAATTAACTCCTCTTTGTACTAATGACAGAGATGTTTGTGGTTTGTGCAAGTTATTTCTGCTTCTTGTATTGAGATTGTGTACCTGTGAATTAGAAGTAAACAGGTTACAATGATCTATGACAAAGCACATGAGAGAATATATATACTGAGAACTCATTGTAAGAACACTGAGTTTTTTAAAAAGTTGTCTGCAAGAAGTTCTTGGTTTTACCCTAAACAACATCCTAATAGCTCTTTTCTGTGCTATGAAAACTTTTTTACTTTGTGAAGAGTTTCCCCAAAAAATTATGCCATATGACATTACTGAATGAAAATATGAGGAGTAAACCTGTTTCGTTAATTCTAGATCTGCTGTTAGAGAAAGTGTTCGTATTGCATGCTTGTATATTCTATTTGTGGAGTTAAATAATTATTGGATGATATATTTAAAAGAAAATCATTTTCAGTTTATCTATTAAATAGGTGGAAAAATTTATTGAATAAGTAAATAAGTTTTGTGTTAACTGCTGGTACTGGAACTACACATTAAATGGTTAATCAATAACATTTTCAGGTAAAATAATCAGGACACAATTTAAGGACACAACACATTTCAATCAATGTTTTTATAAATACGCAGTGAAGATAAACATTGAAATGTTTCATACTTAGTGTTTATTTGAAACTAATTTCTTATTAATACATGTTTTAGAACATTCGGTACCTTTTTACAGTATTTGGTATTTTTTTCATGTCAGTTGATCCAAAGTGTTTATTTCCAGATAGATAATTAAATGTTTTATCATCTATTACTAGTGTATCGTACAAAATTTTAGGAAATACATTGAATTAAAGATTTCTAATCCTTTATTGTCTGCTTATATTTGAGATATCATTATATTGTGAACTATTTCTCTAAATTGTGCCACAGCTGTTATTTGTGAACCTCTCACACAACAGTTTATAAAATAATTATAAAAGTTTACAGAATTATAAACAGATTAAAATCAAAGGTATCATTAACTACACTTTTTCTTTGGTGAAAACAGCCTCAATAACAGAGATAAATGTTGACAGACAGTTTAACATTCAGTCCATGCAATAATTAAGTTTTAGTTTTTTTAACATTGAAATTTCAGCAGTTGTATTCCTTGTTCTCTCCCATATAGACCACAGGGAATGTTCGTTTGGGGTCGCTATTGCTGATCAGAGAGTAGCTGTTAATTAGCTGGTCTTGGAGCTCCTGTCTGCGCCGCTCACGCTCTGTCTTCTGTGCTCTGATGGCCTTTCCAAGTGAGCAAGCAAAGACCATTCCTAAGAACTAAAACCATTTTTAAATTATTAGTATGGAAATCTCAAAATTTTAATAGCAAAGAATTAGTTGATTTATTTGGGAAGGAAAGATAAAGTTCACCCACCACTTACCAAAGTGTAATGTTAGGAGGACAGCAGTGACAAAAACCATAATATTTTGGGCTATGATTGTTTTTAAGAAAATAGAAATACGTGACTGAGTTCGCACAGGTAACCACAACACCACACAATACAACACAATACACTGATTTTCCATTGATCCCAATATAAGAAACTGGTTCTGTGGGATGTGGAAAGTTGTCAATTTACGGAAAAACAATTGCATAACAAAATAATACATACACCAGAAGATGTACAGTCATATTCATACATGGTACATTAACTATGTCAACTACATTTACACAAACTACTGACAGTTTATTTTGTAGATACCTTAGAAATAAATTCTTCAACAGAGTAGAAGGAGCTGTCAATTAAAAATTCGTCCAATTTATTCCTGAATTTATTCTTATCATCTGCTAGACATTTAATTTTTGTTGGGAGCTTATTGAAGATATGTATCCCTGAATATCAGACTCCCTTTTGAACAAATGACAAAGACTTGTAATCCATGTGAAGATTATTTTTACCTCTACTGCCATAGTTGTGTATATTATTATTTGTTTCAAACAAAGTATAATTTGTGACTACAAAGGACATTAATGTGTATATTTACTCAGCCACCAATGTTAAAATCCCTAACTTCTTGAACAGCTCTCTACATGAAGTTCTATTGCTAACCCCACACATAATTCTTATTACTCGCTTTTGGGCTCTGAAAACTTTGTCTCGATGGATAGAATTGCCCCAGAATATTATTCCGTATGACATAAAGGAGTGAAAATAAGCAAAATAAACTAGATGCCTCATATGGAAATCACCTGTAACTGAAATTGTACGAATTGCAAATGTGGCTGCACCCAATCGCTTTAGTAAATCAGATATATGTACCTTCCAATTATGATCAATATGCAAACTTAGGAATTTCACGCGCACTACCTCTTGAATGGACTGGCCTGCAAATTTTACGTCTATATATGGTTTAATCTGTGTGATGTACGGAATTGTATATATTGAGTTTTATCAAAGTTTAAAGACAAGCCATTAGCTGTAAACCATTTGTTAATTAGGTCAAAGACATAATTTGAAATATATTTTGTAGATAAATCTGGATTATTTTTAATTCCTATGTTTGTATCGTCTGCAAATTGGACAAAGGTCAACAAAGCTATAAGACCATTCTGATGATGACTTCTTCGTGCCCCCTATTCATCATTGTGAAATGTGTTGAGGGTACTTCTTGACACAAATCAGGTGATCAGGGAAATTGCCACTGGGTCAGATGCTCTATTAGAATTAAATTACAGTTAGACCATTTGTTTGGCTCATATTTATTGATGACATATCACTGATTTGTATAAGCAGGTCACCTACCTGATTTCTTAACTCCCTAAATAATAGCTCTTATTCAAACTTTATTTAGACATATTATAAACCTTTGTTTATGTCAGCATACCTTTCACAGTATAAAATCCACAAATCTACAGATATGTCTTCAGTTAGGTAGCTACCATCTTAAGAACATCAAATGCTCCCTCAAACACAGCCAGACGCAATTGCTCTGTATGTCAATTCCTTTCCAGATATTCTTAAACCTATCCATGTGAACTGATGTAGTAACATTCCCAAAACAACATGCCCATTCAACTGAAGATCCCCATTTCTTACAAATTTCTATACTTATTTTAAAATGTAGGCCAGATTCTTAACTGCACATGTACCCCGTACGGCAAGTATTTCTCCAAATACTCTTTCATGCTGTTGTAGATGACCAAACTTTACAACTTTCCTACTCCAAAAATGTCATATCAGTCATTCCCCTAAAATCCCCTTCCCAAGAAGTTCTTCCCGGAGATAGACCAATCTTGAAAGCACAAGAATGTCTGCCACTAGAGAGTGCCAGGCTCAAAGCTGATCATGGGGATAAGCATAATAGCTTCGTCTGATCCATAACCTTGATGTGTTACCTTTGGATATAAAGATTTTTGTTGCTGTTGATCGGTCGCCACCAGTTTGGATAATCTCAATCAGGAAAGGTATGTAGAAATTAAAGTCACTGCTGCTATTGAAAATTTAAATCGTTACTGTATTCTTCAGAAAAAATTTGCAAGTATGCAGAACAATTCTTTAGGCATCGGAATTCTTCGCCAACTTAAATGATTGCAAGTACTGATAAATGATTTGAGTCAGGCCTACCTCATAAATTTCTTACAGTCAGATGAGGATTTGCAAGTATTTCAAATGCACACCAAAAATTCTAATATGGCTGCCGGAAACACTAGGTCATGGTATCGTCTATTGACTCTTGCCTAACGCTTCGTGCCAAACACTGGCCCGACTTACAATGTGCCTGCTCAGCCAACTTATACTGACTGACCATGAGTGGCTGTACTGTGCATCTATTTATAGCTGCATCATGGGAACTAGAAAAATTCTCAGTTCTCATGACATCATCCACAACTTCCGAGTATCTGAACTATTCCAAACGACTTGAAATTTTAATTTTCCTCAAAATTCCAAAAATGTTTATAGCTCCCAAAGTTTTAGAGCTACAAAGTTGAGATAACCTTTAAATTGATTTATTTTTGCTCCGCTCTCATTTGATATCTAAATCCACTTTGTTACTATTTTTAAACTGGGTGAATGAAAATTATGAAATTTAAATTGTTGATATTTCCTAAAGTATTAAAGTTGTGGCTCTGAAAACTGTTTTAAATGATTGTATGTTAACTCTGCAATAAGATATCATAACCATTTAACTGTAATAATAGTTCTTTGATAGTTTTTTTCATCATTTTCAAATTATAGTTTAAATGCCTACTAAACTCCTACTGCAAATTGCTGGATGAATTTTAATTATTTCTTTTTCAGATATCAGCCAAAATATGGCATAAATTAAAAAACCAATTAAAGTGTCATACCCAGAAAAAATTCCTTTGAATTTATTTATTCTTTAATCTTAAATTTCTCTCATCCCTCACGTGGACTATTATTTTCATTCGAACCTCCAAAAACAACCCTTAACTTGTAGCTACCTTTCTCAAAATTTAATATGATATGTGAGCAAAAATTACGCTTATTTTAAGCTATAAACTGTTTCCCTCTTTTCAAAACTGAGGTTTCTGGAATTTTAAATGTGTTTATTGTGTCATTCTGATTTCAAACAAACTTGATTTTAAAATACTTATTTTGTTCAGAAACAATTCCAAGCTGTGAAGTTACTTATTTAATTTGACTAACCATGACTTAAAGTAGCTCTGAAAACGAATGCAACGTTTTCCTTTCCAAAATAGTCTGAACTCCTTTAAACGGCAGTATCTATATTCTGGCATTATTCTGATTACTCTGATATACCGTACTACTTGAATTATCTAAGCAAATGACTTCTAAACTTGGTCTGCAATATTATTGAGGTGAGATCGATGCTCTATTAACAAATCTGGTTATGAAGTAACAAAATTTTAGGTTACCTGATTAGAGACTATCCTACTACTTTAGTTTCCTAATTACCTTCAACCCTATTTTGTTTTCCATCACAATGGCAGCTGGTAAACATGCAAAAACTAGACTACAGGTTCACGCCCTAGGAAGAGTGAAGATTGCAAAGTAGATTTGCTGCCCATGTAGACAAATACATGAGACATAGGGTTCTGTATCAGTTATGAATGAAGATAATCCATCATTATATTGATATATAATACAAGAATTATTCTAAAAAGTCATGAGCACTTATGTTGAATGCTAAATCATTTGTAGGGGTGAGGAAGAAGTCCCTGCAGTCACAACTTCAAAGGTTTTTTGAGCATAATAGAAATGAGATACAGAATTAAAGTATTCTAAATTGTTTGCAAAATTTAAAATGTTTCTATTATTATAACCAATGTTTTGAATCATAATGGCAAGAATTTTATGTAAAAAGTGTGAAATTTCATTGAAACTATTTGGTGTGTTGCAGTATAATCAAATGCAAACATTAATATTTAGTATTAAGAAAAGTTTTATAACCTACTTATAAAAGTATAAGAGTTTCAATCATCTTTTGCTATATTTGAGTGTTGGGTATTAACATTAGAAAAAATTAAATTCTTCTCTCATAGTAAATCAGGAGATGCTGCTTTGTGTTCTTAGTTATGTCTCCTTTACTTAAGAGTATCAGGTGCCAGTCTGAATTTTCTTAAGCAGAATATTTTAGAATAAATAGATATGTTTAATCATAGATTCAAAGTAGATTTTTGTAAATGCATAATGTAATTGCTGACAAAGGAATCCCACATAAGCTGTCTGTTCGACTGAGGTGGTTAAACATTTTGTGAAGTTATCTGTATACTGTAATGTGTACTTTAAAACAATAGAAAGGGCTTCAGTTTGTGCATAAAAACATTGAGTTATTGATGTATACTGAACGTTTTTGTAAAATCTGTAAATATATTTTTGTTAAAAATCCATTTTTATTTTAATATTGCGTGATTCAAAATATTTTTGTACTGCCAGAAAGGATTAAAGTGGCTATACATTTGCTGACTATAGTATTCATAGTATCACAGTTAACCATTGCCAGCTGTTGTACTAAAATGGATGAAAAATTCTTTCAAAAATATTTTTCAACCACAGACTTACTTGCAGCAAAGCAACTGAAATGGCAGCAGTTGCAAGAAGAAGAGCACTTTGGTTGATTAGAAGTCCCAGACGTATTACACAACCTGTCGAATATATGCTGATCCTAAAGGGAGAGAGAAAGATTAGTGAAGCATTATCTTATTTTATGAAATAAAAACATTTCTTTCAACCACATTTGATCACTATTAATTGTACAATTAAAATTTAAATACATTCGTCCTGCAGATGGGGTACTTGGGTGGTATAAACTGTACTTCTGAATGAAATTGTGTGATGGTTGTATCAGAGCTGACGTGTTATCAGTAGACTGGAATAAGACTGCAATTTCAGCTTTCTATGACTTATGAGATTTTTTTCCCAAAACACAAATAGAAAGCAACAACATTTGTAGCAACATATTTGCTATCCATAAGAATGATTTTTTTTTTTTTTTTTTTGGCTTTGCGAATTAATGTAATGTTCTCAGTTGAATAGCCTAGTGAACAAGGCCCTGATGTGTTTATAAAAAAATATTTTGGTGGGTTTGTGCGAGGTGAACTAACTTGGGCAATGCCTGGATGTTGGAGTGATAGTGGGGCTAATAGCCACCTCATGTGGGTTCACTTAGCACACTTCTGATGACTAGTGTCCAAGCAGAGTATAAATGTTCCAGCTTTATGCCCCATGACAGAGATTTCAATTGCTGGAATGTCGTGTGTAAACACCTGTTCACTAAGATAGTCACCCAAGAACATTATATTAATACTAATTGCTGATAATTTCATTAAATATTAAAGAATAGGGAAAATAAATCCATAATTCAACCAAGTTTAAGGCAGGAGGGAAATGACGAACACACAATACAGGAGATGAACATAATTTTACAATATTTTGGATCAACACTATATTCAAATGTTTAATCAACACATTGTGTAAACGTGTTCATCTTGTTTTTATGTTTTCATTGCAGCCCTCCTACCTTCAACTTTATGAAGTGATTTGTTTATTTTCTCTATCCTTTGGAAGTTACATGTCCTAAAAAGTCATTCCATTTTCTTTAATGTTATTACTTTTTATTTACTCACTGATAATCTGTTTCATTTGAAGTATACTGTGCAACACAGGACTGTGGTAATACTGTTTCATTGAAGATCAAAACTGTGCCATTTCCAGATTCTAGTATTCCATTCCAGTCCTCTGGTCCAGCCAGACCACAGCATTGCATCTAAATGACAAAATTTGGTATAGTTAGAATTCATCATGCAACTTAAGTAATGGCAGAGTTAAGAGAGGTTTTAAATCTAGTTCTTGCTTTTATGCTTTGGTCAATATGCAGCCAAACATTTGGATGTTTTTTTATTATTATTTAATGACACTATTCTGTAAGATTTATTTTTATGTTGGAATTATTGTTAACTTAATAATTACACATGTTTATTTTCAGTACAATTGTGGCTTCTTAATTTCATTTGGATTTAAGATATGAAATTCTTTGCACTATACTAATTGTATTACCATTAGAAGATTTTTTTTTTTTGAAAGTTTTAAAGTAAAATAAGCAAAATTTGATTTATGTGACTTAATATATTGCTTATGTGTACCGTGTGTTGCAGGTAGTCCACAGTGTCAGCCATGTGAGCATTATTAGGATAGTCATGCATTGTAGTATTTATCCTTTCAACCAGAACATCAACAAGACCATCCCTCAGCACATATCCAGCAATACTTGCAGACACTTCCAACACAAAGATGATACCAAGCAGCAATGCAAACTGAGAAAAAAATCATTTCAAATCTTAACATAGATGCAAATTAACTGAAGGAGTTTTAATATTAAATTACATTACACACACACACACACACCATTATTAAACAAGGGTTTAAGAATAAAGAGCTGAATTTCATGAGTTCATTCATCATCAGTAATGAATGACATAAAGTAACAGACTGCCATACTGGAATAATTATTTCTGATTTCTTTTTGATAAAGAACGCTGCAGCATTCTGCAATAAGAACTATTAGAAATATATTTTCTTTGTATCAAATGCAATTCATATAAATATCACCTCATGGCATTTCTTCTTATTATGTTTTTTCTGAGAATAAATATTATAAGATATATCTGAGAAGTTTATCCTGTCAGTAGATATACTTACCACCATGACCATGCATGTACTTTCCCGAACAGCTCCACAACAACCAAAGAAGGCTACTATAAATATAATGATACCAACAACTACGAGAAGTATAGCTGGTGACAGATATCGGTCCTCCAGAAAATCTATGTAATCATTATGTATGGCATATATTGTAGATCCGACCATAATTACTAATATACCTGTTATCTGAAAGGAAACAAAAATATTAGCTTCACATTAAAAGTTTTTGATAAGGCAATTGAAAAATGATAATATACTTAAAAAAAAAAAAAAAAATGGAGAGAATGGTTTCCTATAAAAAATTACCCTTCTTTATTTCTGTCTTTCTATTTCCAAATCATCTTTATTGGTATGCTATAAATCTGCTTCCAAAACTTCCACTGTACCTATACCTAATTTATGTGTTTAACTTTCACTAATTACATAGAAAAAAAAAAAAACGTCTACTATGGAAGTTGATATTAATGTTATACAATCACCGTTCATGTTGATATAAAGGTCAGATTACTGTCTACCAGCTAAAGAATTGAGAAAGTATTCTACTAACTGTTAGGAATTCTGGCAAGACAATGAAGATTGAATGATGAAGCTGGAATGGGAACAGTTGTAGATGGGCACAAACAAAAGTCAGAATTGTGAACTAAAAGATAAACCAGATGGAAAAAAGTATGCAGAGAAGAGGGTAGGTAAATTACAGAAGTGAATAAATTCAAGGAAGACTATCAGTGCAGTAGTCAAGAATAGAAGAAGAAAGAAATGAGAGAAATGAAAGAAATTGAAGCTAACTCAGACTGGGACATTAATTCTTAATCGAGATGGGCAGTTGTTGCAAATTAATCAATAAGTGCCAGTTAATTTATAATCATTGTGCAATTTCTTATATATGTGTAACTAAAAATGTATTGTCAGTCATGATGAATGGTCAGAAATAGTATTCACTGGATATCCTTACCACCCCTGCGGCTCCTCAATCTTGCATTTGAACATAAGATAAATATGTCAAATATTTAAGGAATTTAAAGCAAAAATTAATATGTAGATGTGCGGGGAAATTAGCACCAAGAAATAAAATCCACTCTTTTTTTAAATTCTTTATATAAATTATTATTTTTTATATCATTCAAATTTGACTCCAAATATGAATTCAGTTTATTCCCAAGGCCCTCATCTCACTCATAGAGAAGGTCCTTTTTTTTTTTTTTTTTTTTTCACATCACTTTGAACCTTCCCTCTGTCAACTAATGACTATCATTTTCAAATACCAATGCGCTGAACATCTAAATGAAAACCTCTTTATCTACTACTCTTTCCTTTTATAAAGAGAGTATTAGTGGTTCGTGCAACTGTACTAAGTCTAATTTTATTACTTCCTTTGTTACACTCTTATAGTTCACTAATAGCTTTTACATATTCTTATCAGTTAGCTGTTCAGGAAGTACACTCTCACCCTTTCTACTTGGTGTAAGCCATGCGTAATGGAAGCCCACGGTGACAGGTCCACATGCCTTTCCCAAGCCTCTTGTGCCTCTAGATTTACCCACTTCATAAATGGGTTTAACAATGACTGTTCATGATAGTGTACTCTAAATTGCCTTGTTGTCTAGATTATCATGTGATTGGTAGATTATACTAGAATGTTTTACATGTGTGTTTTCATCCTTTCCTATATGTTTTCTGTGCTAAAGTAAGTGTTGGTTCCTTTCTGTATAGCTTGTGTTTTTTAATTCTCAACTCAACATCCTTTGTTTCCTGTTATATCTTATTACATATATTATTACTACAGTTGTTACAGTTTTTCTTCTACTTTAAATGATTTTCTTATGGCTATTTTTGTTTACTTTATAGCAGTTTCTAGTAAAGTATTGTGATTTTCCTTTCTTCTGTCTCATAAATATTGATCAGTCAATGGTTTATTGTGCGAATAGCATCCCTTCTTGCCTTTAAAGGGCAGTGTAAACATCAAAATATACAGCATATATATGTGTATTGTGCAGTTTATCATTTAAGCAGTAACTAGTAAATACAGACCCCTTTAAATGAACCACCTGTAACAAAAGATTCACAGATTGTTTATAACTAGACTATGTTAATCAGTTCTTATGTATATTGATGCATCTATTTTTAATTAATGCACTATTCAAAAGATCATTTAAATTAAAGTCATTCTGTGTTTTTTTTATATTTTGGAATAAATAGTATAACATTTATGCCTTATTTGTTTGGTCTTAACTTTCTTAAAGAAAAACTTATTAAGTCTTTTTTGATAAATATTTGTCTTTCTGTGCCTGGTCCTCGGTTCTTATTGAGTGAGGGAATTACATTCAGTAGATTGTGTTGGGTATTGAGCAGAGGAATATTATCTTATCTTGATCAAGTTCTTTATCATTGGTCGTATGACACTTACAAATGCTATCTGCCTAGTAGCTTACATATACTGTAAAAATGTTTATAATTTCCTAATCCTTAAATGTGTTAAGAAAGTTTAAAAGTTTTGTGCACCTGTTGCCATTCTGCATTTATTTTTTGAAAGAAGAATAATGATTTTTTTTATGCTAATCATATGATATTCACAGGCCAAGTTTTAATATACTCTTGAAGAATGCTTGAAGTTTTTTCTTCAAGTTTACAATGACCCTCATTTGTAATTAAATTATTCTGTGTGTTCACTCTGATTTCTAATGAAACTACTTTTTCGTTTTTATATTTTTCATTAAGAAAACTATATTATAGGTTGTTATTTCTGCTTGGAATTATTTTTAAAGCTCAGGAGGAGACAGTTAACATTTAATTGTATCAACAAATAATTATTAAACTTTTGACTTTAATGTTTGTTTAATATTCAAGTTGATTACTTACCACAAACAGGAAGTTGAAAGAGAAGAGCAAATATTTTATGCATCGCATTCCTTTGTCAAGATCTCTTGGAGCCATTTTGGCAACTGTATTCACTGTCCAGTGAACATTTACAGACTGACCTGCAGTGTCAAATTTATCTTATCAGTCAGACTTATCTCCTTGATAAAAGTAAATCAATTACCACAGCTACTAAGAATTTCTTGTAAGTCAGCGATGTGGGTAAAACCATAATAATTGATAGAATATAATTTACTTAGTTTTATTACACAATAATAAAATTAAGAATAAAAATTCTTTAAGCCAATGAAAATAACCTTAAAGGCTGCTGGAGAGGGGATAAAAATAGACAGACCAAATGGGTACTGAATGCAGGCTTGCATTGCGAAAAGTCATAATGCTAAAGAAAATGATTTAAAATAAGATAAAAAAAAAAACAATCCATCAGATGAAGGTGAGAGGGTCAGAGGAACACAACTTCCCTCTTGTTTCATCATTGGTTCATTCATATAGTAGGTCCGATGTGTACACATCTCCTCTCTGCCATATGTCTCGCTTCTTGCTTGATTATGGTTATGAACCGAAATATTATGAAGTGTTTTTGTTTTTTCTTGTGTTCATCTGGTCCTCCTACCTTCATCTGAGGTGAGTGATGAGTTTTTTTCCCCCACTACTCTATCTTATGTTCAGTGCTTAACGGTAGTTTCATTGTCACCATTATCCAAAAGAAATAATTGAGACTGATAAAATACTTTGAGATGTAATATAAACAGAGAAGATAAAGGTTAACACTGAATATATCACCAAGCCAGTTATAAGACACTTGCTTGTGAACTGGAGGAGTATGATAAATTAACAGAGATGCACAAACCACAAATAGATATAGGAGTGAAATCTTAATTAATGGAAGGAATGCTAGACAGTGAGGTTTTCGCTGATGGTAATAGTATGTATTGCAGAGAGTAGCAATGGGTGGAAGGTTATTCATATAGGTCAGTAATGACTTCTGTAGTTCACTGGCATTCATAGATCGTATCCATGAGTTGTTAGGGATAATTTCTGGGGGTGTTAAAAAAATAGGATGTTAGCTGCCTTATCGCAGTGTAATGATGGATGATGAAGACTAGGCAACGGAGAAAAAAAAATATTCAGAGTTTAGGGGTGAGCATAGGATGGTTATTATTGAAATTTACCAAATGTGAACTGGAAGAAAGTAAGATTACTAACACAACGAAACTGAAATTTGCAAATACCTTAGGAAGGGAAGGAGGCAGCACACAACTGTAAGAGGTGTGCACGAAGTCACAATGTGATGGGTATATTCCTTATAAAGCCTGATGGAAATCTTGTGTTGCCTGAAGTAACTGAAGGAATAATTGATAAACAATTCTGGTACATTTTAGACAGTTAACAAAAATTGTGGGTGGTAATAGGTACTGTAAAAACTCATATATTTCACATCTGAAGGGAGATTTCAGGGAAAGGTTCGGTATATGGAAGGAAGACACAAGTATGGTGAAGTGGGACAAGGAAAGAGCCTCCCAGAAGAGTTAGCTAATCTGTACACTCGGGCGTCCCCTGGGAAACGGCATTGCCGGCTAATCTTTCCATCACAAAGGCGTTGTGATGAGTAACTATAAAAACAATGGGTCTTTTCAAGACTAATCTTAACAATAATGTCAATCAACATTGAGGGTCTATCTACAATTAAAGAAGAACTACTCAGTGATATATGCCATAGATCTGAATGTGACGTTCTATGTTTACAAGAGACACACACAGATATTGCTCAGAGAAGACCAAAAATAGGAGCAATGCGTCTTATAGCTGGGAGGCCACACACGGACAGTACGGTAGTGCCATCTTTGCAAAACCAGATGTAGCAGTGATTTCCACTTCTTATACACATGATAATGACATTGAAATACTGACTAGTGAGTTGAGTAATTGCACGGTCACGTCACTCTACAAGCCACCAACTGTGAAATTCCAATTCAATCCACCAGCAAATTTCTGCAGTCAGACTTCACGTATTGTAACTGGTGACTTTATCAGCCATAGCAGTGTCTGCAGATACGAAGATGATGACGAAAATGGGGAAGCTGTACTAAAGTGGGTGGAACATCATAAGCTGACTCTTCTTCATGACAAACTCCCACATTCTTTTAATAGTGGAAGATCGAAGCGGGCTTATAACCCTGATCTGCTGTTTGTAAATGATGACCTGGCCCCTCAGTGTACCATAACAGTTTCACAACCAATACACCCAACATAGACCAATATAGATTCAGGCATTTGCAGCAATCATACCTTTGAAGATTCCATTCCGACAAAAGTTTAATTTCAAGAAAGCTAATTCGACAGTTTTTACTGAGAATTTAGATTATATGACTTCAAAAAATAGAACCTTTGCCTGAACACTATAATGACTTTGTAGAGGTTGTGAAAACAAGTTCCCGTCTTTCAATAACTAGAGGTTGCCTGCCGCACAATATACATTCCAGGCATGATCGAAGAGGTTTCACCTCTCCAGCAGGAATACATGAGGCTCTTTGAAGAAAACCCTTTTAGCCAGGAAACTGTAGAATATGGGTTAATACTGTGCTCTGCACTTTCAAAGACTAAGTGAGAACGTTGGATAGAGACCATGGAAAACCCGGACCTGTCCAAAAACCAAAAATAGCCGAAAGGCATGGCAACTTCTGAAAGGACCTAGTAGTGACCCATGTGTAACCAATACACATGCTAATGTAACACCCAAGCAAATAGCTCATCAGATATTAATGAATGGCAAAGGAGAAAGACTCAGAAGAAGAGACAGGACTAAGATAGACAATCACAAGTAGAAAGAAAATAAAAAACCTCTCCGCGGAATTTCAAATGAATGAGTAGACGAAAGCTATTAAAATGTGTAAAACTGGTAAAGCAATGGGACTTGAGATAATTGTGGAGCAGCTAAAAAATTTTGGTACCGTCGCAGTGGTATGGCTTTTGTGTCTGTATAACAACTGACTCCGAGGTAAACAGATACCTAAGATATGGATAAAGACGAAAGTTATTGCCTTATTGAAACCTGGGAAAGACTCTTCTATCGCCCTATTCCTCTGTTATGCCCTTGTACAAGATATTTGAAAGGATGCTACTTAATCAACTGAGCCCAAAAATCGAACGGAAACTGACTCACCAGCAAGTGGGTTTCAGACCTAACAAAAACTGCACCGCACAACTCCTCAACCTGACAGCACATTGAGGATGGTTTTGAGCTAGGGTTGATCACAGGAGTGGCCTTTGTAGACCTCTCTGCAGTGTATGACACTGTACAGCATAACATCCTGTTGCATAAATTATATCATCTTACAAATGATTTTGAATTTACAGAAATCATCCGAATTTTACTTCAGAACCGAAGGTTTTGTGTCGAATTTCAGGGCAACAAAAGTCGATGGAGGACACAAAAAAATGGGCTGCCCTAAGGAAGTGTCCTGGCGCCGACGTTATTCAACATTTACACTAATGATCAACCACAGCCGCCAATGACTCGAAGTTTTGTCTATACAGATGACTTAGCAGTATAAGCCAAAGATTTTGAAACAGTGGAGGAGCGTTTAAGTAATAGTTTACAATCTTTCACCACCTACTATGAAGACAATCTGTTGAAACCGAATCCATCCAAAACTCAACTATGCGCCTTCCATTTACGAAATAAGACATGCCAATAGGAAATTGAAAGTCAGATGGAAGGGCATAGAACTAGATCACTGTTTCAATCCAAAATATCTCGGAGTTATACTAGATCGCTCCCTCACTTACAAAAAGCACTGCTTAAACACAAAAGGCAAAGTTTCAGCCCGCAACAATATCCTGCGGAAACTCACAGGAAACGTAATGTGGTGCACATCTCACAGTGCTCCGAACATCAGCTCTTGCACTGTGTTATTCTGCTGCAGAATATGCATCTGCCGTTTGGTACAACTCTTTTTATGCCGAACAAGTAGACGTTGTGTTCCATGAAACCTGCAGAATTCTAACGGGCTGCCTCAAAGCCACGCTGATTGAAAAACTACATGGTCTGGCAGGAATAGCTCCCCCTGATATAAGACTGCAATTTCAGAAAGAAACAAGGCTAATCAAAACTCTGCTCATTCCTTATTCGGGCATCAACTTCCAAGACAAGGGCTGAAATTTAGAAAAACCTTCCTTAGGACGACAGCTGCTTTAGATGTACCGCCGAGTTACCTGGCTCAATCTGTGGCGAGCCAGAATGACTTGTGTGAATCAGTGGATACCTACTGCAGAGACACTACCAACAAGTGACAACCTCAACTGGAAGACCTGGAGAGCTCTAAATCGGCTGAGAAGTGGAGTGGGCAGGATCAAAAATAACCTGGCAAGATGGAATAATCTTGAAGATCCTAATACTGCGTGTGTGTGTGGGGCAGAACAGACCATTCAGCATTTATACAGCTGCCCGCAATGTCCATCAACCTTCGCGCCGGTGACAATGCCATACAAGTTGCTGACGTTTGGTCATCCATCATATTAACTCTTTGTTGTTGATTGTTATTATTTTATTTATGTTACTATTTCTAACAATTTGTAAGCAGCGTTTTTGGCATGAAATAAATAAGTGGGAACGGTTTGAGATAGTAAGAATGGGAGAAGAAATGTTTATACCAGAAACAAAAAGTAAAGAATAGTATGAGACCTACATATTATAATGCAGAAATTAGGTTTTAAAAGCTATGTCCACACTTGTTCAACGTTTGGTCGTCAGAGGCATCCTACATGTTGCACGGAGGAAAGGCTCGGAAGGCATGCCCGAGATCCTCAGTTCGTTCAACAAATCATGCTGGTCTACACGTAATGTCTTGACGGACGGTTTACCTGATCAGGAAAAACGCATCAGACAAAACATTGTGCGTGGACAGCAAAACGAACGTTTTACCGAAACGGAATGAAGATGGACGACCTCCAGAAAACGTATCGGTCTTGACATTGCAGTCTTTAACCACCATTCAGCTTGTGTGGGGCTAAAATAACTATTATTTTGTTTTTCTTTTCGGAAACATTTTACCTGGTGGTCTTTTAGAATCTAGGACAGTGATTTCTTTACGGAATTCATTGGTTGTATCCTAGTTAGCCCTGTATACGGCAAGTTAAAGTCAAATGACTACAGCGACCGAGGCAAGAAAATTAAGCATTTGCTTTGGTTGATAAATATAAGCAAGTTTGTCTTGGAAATACAAAGGAAGCTGATATGAAAAAAAAATCAATTCTTTTCGTTAAGTGTTTCTTAAAAGGTTGTTAAAAATTAAGCAGTCGGCACGTTTTGGTGCTGGTGCCGATGATATATACAAACCTTCTCTGTGGAATTTCGACCTTCTTTTATTCTTAAAGTATAAAGATACCCCAAGAGAAACAATTATTAATACAGAGGATGACTCAGAAGTTGAAGTAAGTTGTTAACCTTTGCAAATTAACGGAATTGTACATAGAAATCTTATATATATATATAAAAATTGACGTGTGTTTTCCTATATTTCACTATTCAGGCACCATTACCTAGAACAGGGCTGGCGAACCTTTATTGCTCTATGTGCCATTTTTTCTAAAGAAATGTTGAATGAAGCCATGACGTGCCTTCAAACAATCATGACTTAGTAATTAATGGGAAAAGAAATAAAATGAAACTAGTGCAACTTCTGTTAGATGCCAAATAACTTACATTATGTTAATACTTTGTTACTTTTAGCAGAATGCAAGCTAAAGTGGAGTCATCTAACAAACGGTTTGGAAGCTAATCTTTAATATTTATTCTGGTTCGCTTTTTTGACAAAGAGGTTTTGTGACTCGTTTCATACTGCCGTTTTACAGATGATATTCTACATACTGTTCCAGAGCGTAAAGCACACACCGCTTTATCACCTTTATTAATCATGCCATATTTCTCAGTCCGCCTAGGTGTAAATTCTCTGTTATTCTTTTCTTGCACTTTTTTATTTTACCAAATCAGCCATGTCGAATAGTTGTTCATATAACTCAAACAAACTTAAACAAGCAGCTGTGTTAACGAAATTAATTTAAAAAATAAAAGAACTATGCATAATTGGTAAAAGCAGTCAACGTCACCAAAGAAACAAGTGAGTAAGTTCGCTTAGCGCTCCTCCCGCCGCCGCGCCGCCTGTTCTTGCTCACTCAGTCCGTTCGGTCAGAAATTCAATCGAGATCTACCTCTTTAGCGCAATCTATAGTCTCTTCGGTACACGTATTTCCGTTCACGATGAACTTTGTTATTATGATCTTAAATTATGTAGAAGAAAAAATAAATTACTTATAACGATTATGCACCTGGTTAATTAATGGAGTGCCCAAATTATTTGGTCGCGTGCCATCATCAGCACGCGTGCCATTGGTTCGCCATCCCTGACCTAGAACCTAGCACAGATTACTGATCTTTAAGTGTGGAAGTAGCATGGAGTTTCCTCTCGTGCACAACATTGACCGAATGTCGATAACTGTGGGGATGTGGGAGATATGATGGTTAAAAGTGGTCGATGCAGGACATTTTCGTATTTCGACCAAAGACATGTGTCTCCGTATATGTCACTCTGCTGCCACAACTACATAGCATATACCATTGATGTTTGTGTGTGGTAGTGGTATCGTGTCTCCTATCGTGTACTATGGTGGTTAGATGTCGGCAGCTATGGGGGTGTGAGAGATATGGTGGTTGAAAGTGGTCGACCTGCGGCACTTTCATATTTATACCAAAAAACGTAAGTGTCATGGTGTATCACTTTTCAGCCAAAACTATCTAGCGCAGATCACTGGTGTTTGTGTGTGGTAGTAGCACAGAGTCGCCCGTCGATAACAACGTTCACCGACTTTCTGTAACTGTGGTAGTGTGGGAGATATGGTGGTTGAAATTGGTCGATCAAGAATATTTTCGTATTTCGACCAAAGACATGTGTGTGCGTATATTTTACTTTGCTGCTTGAACTACATATCGCAGATGACTGGCGTTGGGTGTGGTAATAGCATCGAGTCTCCCATCGTGCACTGTCGTGTTTAGATGTCGGTAGCTTCCAATCGAAATTCTTTACAAACACGAACGAAGTCATGTGTACCAACTAGTGTACTTATAAAAATAAAGTAGAATTATTTAATAGCTAGATAGTGGTAGTACTAAATATAAACGAAAGAAATAATTATCATCTTCAAAATTATTTTGTTTTATCAAATTCTCCTAAAAGAGCTACGGCGTTGTCCTGCCAATGTCATGTTTGGTTATTAAAGTTTATCTTGAATGTATACCTAACACGCTTCACATCTTCCAGAACAAGTCCACGTCTTCGTAACTGAATGTTGTGTTTATTTCCTGGTTTCAACATTTCGTACATAACTCGATAAGATTCTGGTATTAGGCGGCTAAGAGATTGTTGCGACATTACAGCTTTACTCTCAAGATCTTGAGATTGTTTCGACATTACAGTAATGAACTATAGATCTTCGTAGTTTCTAGTAGTTATTGGAAATTTTAGCATAGCAGTTAGTTTTTTAAGAGGTGAGATTCTCCTTATCACAGCAGTGTCTGTTTTTCAGATTATTTCAAATAAGGTTCCGTAACCATTCGTAATTAATTACGCCAGTCTCCAGGTTCATGAAGTGATTTTGAAGCAAATTCAGATGAAAGAACCTTTTCCTCTTTAGCAACCATCTTCTAGACCAGGGGTGGCCAACAAGCCTTGAATATTTTTCCCGCCCGCGAGATTCATCACACTTTTACAAAATATTTTTTATATTTCATTTAAGTGTTATATATTTCTTTACAATGTGAGTTTAGTATCATTATTATTATATTATCTATGTTTACACGTAGGAATAATAATAAACAAAATAATAATAACTAATTATGTTTCAGTTTTTCACTCCAAAAAAATGTCTATAGTGGGTCTGAATCTAATATGGAGATAAATAATTTTACATGTGGCCCGCGGAATTATGATACATTTCCAAAGTGGCCCGCAAGATGATTTAGATTGGCCACCGCTGTTCTAGAACATTCTTACTTTTTAATCTCCTCAGACATACCATTAAATGTAATGCTTCATCCATGATTTCAATAGAACGGAGTTAAAAACGGAAGAGTGTGGACGCGAGATTTTGGTCAGTTTTGCCTGATTAAGCAAAACGTCAGTCAAGACGTTACGTGTAGACGTAGACTGGCCTGAAGGCACGGCATGTTGCAAGCGTTCCCAGCTGAAGTGGGTTCACGTGCGTCTCCCCTTGCAATATGTCGCTTTTTCCAAAAGGCAACACTTTAATTTATCGAAGATTATCGTTCGTATCCAGTGTTATGGAACGCCAAAAATACTCTACAACACAATCAAGAAGAGAGATGCCCTAAAGGTCATTGGCGAAAAATATTCGATGGATGTAACTGCAGTGAAGAAGAAAATCAAGAACCTGATGATATACTCAGGGTCGGCGTTCAGGGGGGGGGGGAGGAGGGGGTAAGCGGGTCAAATGTACCCGGGCCCGCCGGCTGATTGGGGGGGGGGGGGGCGATCACCTACTGTAGGGGCCCTCAGGCCATGAATCCAAGAATCCCCCCGTGGCGCCCGGCCAGTTTGTAGAGCTTAAAAAAAAATAGTCGCCCATTTTACCCCGGGCCCAAAATTCCTAGCGCCGGCCCTGGATATACTTTTCAAAAGAGCAGCAGAAAGTCCTTTCCAAGAAAATCGGTGATGGAGATGAGGGATTCTACAGTTCATCATGGTTCTCGTTTAACAGTTTCGCATATCTGATACAATTACGCCGAAGGATATGAAAGAAACAGAAGAGGTCGTTGGAATTCAATTACGATAAGGTCGAATGCAGAAGTACCTTGCGATTCAATCTGGCGACTTTCGGTCATTCTTTACGACCTACCTTAGCCAATTAAATTCAATTAATCTAATTTATAATATTCCTGTAAGTTTACGCAGTATCGCGGAGCTTATATCACGTTATTTGGTAGGGTTTTAGGTTATTAATTTATTCACAGAACTTATAATCAGCATTTAGAATTTTCCCCATCATTTAAAAGTAATTCAGGCTCATTTTAATTAATATTTAGCATTGATAGATTGTTGTGAAGAATTTTGACAGTGCAGGGTTGTTGGATTTGCCGAGATTAACGTACAAATCTTTTATGCAGGGCGTGTAATATTCAATGTGCTCTATTATATTGTCTCTGTGCAATCATGTAGGCAATATTTAATCTCGTTTAACATGTACTTAATATACAGCATCAATAGACAGCTTTAAAGAGCGCTAAGTACATTTTATTCACTAACAATAAACAACATGTGTTTTAATAAACAGTCAGATGCATTTACGTGTGTAGTATATGAAACTATTAACAAACATTTTGAATAGGCCTAAATAGAGTTCATTTGTACGGTAGCAGCCTGTATTCTATTTAAAAATTTCAAGATCAAATTATTAACTGAAAAGGAATACTTTCTACCAGGGGTGGATCCAGGATTTTGGTTTGGGGGGGGGGGCTTGAGCGCACTTTGGTATGGGGGGGGGCTTGGCTTAAGTGAATTTTTGTTTGTGGGGGTGGGGGAGCTGGAGTCGGCCATGGGGTAGTCAGTCTTTATACATCTTGGAGCAAAAAGTAAGGTGAAATTGTCATTTAAAACTCCCGGGCATTAGGGAGGCAGGTAAATTTTTTTTCCTATGTTGTTAGGACTGTCTGTAACATTTGCCAAGCGTCTGTTTGTCAAAGGGTTTAATTATCTCTGGGTTACACGTGCTTTTGTATACAACCAAAAGTGAATTTTTCGATTTTTACAATGGGTCATTTTGTTGAGCAAATAACTTGAATCAAATTTTGTTTTTGGAACGAATATTCTTGTGCGGACACGTTGAAAATGTTGCGGAAGGCCTTAGGTGATCAAACAATGGTGCAAAAAAAACGTTTACAAGTGGTACAACGAGTTCAAAGCGGGCCGAGAACGTGTTGAAGACGAACCGCGCTCTGGACGACCATCAACGTCTACCGACGAGGGCCACGTCCAAAAAATCAGAGATTTTGTGCTTGAAAATCGTCGATTGACAATTAGAGAACTCGCTGATAGTGTTGGAATATCATTTCGCTCAGCCCAAACCATTTTGAAGAATGTTTTGTGTCTCAAACGTGTCAAGTCTCGATTGGTGCCAAAATCGCTCAATTACTTGGAAAAAAAAACCCATCGCGTTAATGTGTGTGAAACTTTGCTGTCTGACTATCAGGACCACTTGAAATGCATCATTACTGGAGACGAGACTTGGATTTACGCATACGACCCTGAAACCACCGACCAATCCAGCGAATATCGTGCAAAACGTGAAACAAGACCGAAAAAACCACGGCAAAGTCGATCAAAAATCAAGGTCATGTTGACAGTTTTCTTTGATTATCGTGGTGTGGTGCACAATGAATTTCTTTCGCCGGGCCAAACTGTCAACAAAGAATATTATTTGAGCGTTATGCGTCGTTTGCGTGAAGCTATTCGTCTGAAACGGCCGGAATTATGGGCGAACAACTCTTGGTTCCTTCATCACGATAATGCACCATGTCATACTGCATTGATTCTTCGTGACTTTTTTGCCAAAAACTCGACTCATATCGTTCCGCAACCACCGTATTCGCCTAATTTGGCTCCGTGTGACTTCTGGCTATTCAGCAATCTCAAAAGGCCAATGCGAGGACGCCGTGTTGACACGATTGAAGAGATAAAAACCGAATCGAAGAAGGTCTTGAAGTCTATACAGGAAAAAGACTATTCCGACTGTTTCGAGGACTGGAAAAAGTGCGTTTTATCGGACGGGGATTTCTTTGAAGGAGATGAAATTGATTTGGAAGAATAAATAAAGAATTTACATTTTATAAACAATTTCACCTTACTTTTTGATCGGCGTATTAGCCTCCTCGGGCCTCGAATCCGTAGAGCTAAAAGAGGTCTCTAAGATTACAATGTGGAACTAGATACTTTTTTTGGGGAGGGGCTTCAGCCCCCTAGTCCCCCCCCCCCCCCCCTGGATCTGCCCCTGCTTTCTAAGGCAGTCGATGTCAAATATACAGTATGTTATAAATAACTTCACTAGATTTACGCTTGCAAGGTTTTTATATCATCATTATAGTAGTTTCTCTTTAGCACCTTAACAACATTAGCTTACTTATTGTTATGCACGATTTTCTCGGATCAAGAGCAATTCATTCTAACATAAGACATATATATGGGAAAGTAATGTGCAGGCTTCTTCATTACATAAAGTAAATTAATTGAAAGTACGATGTACACAGCTACATTTTTCAGATACGTCTTTAGCTGAAAACGTACTTGTTATATCATTAGCACTGCATATTATTCATCAGCGATATTTTTTTAAGGATATTATGAAGGAACTAAGGAAACTAGAAAAAACGTAAGGGGCTGGTGTAAACAATATTACCATAGGTATCTTAAAGACAGGAGATGTGAAATTGAACCTTATCTTGAAACATTATTTAAACTGAATTGGATACTTGCTGCTTACCAGAGGATTGGAAAAGTGCGGTAGTAGTACCCGTCCTTAAAGGAGAGATAACAAATAAGTTAAAAAATTACAGGTTGATCTGTTTGACATCAGTGGTATGTAAAATTATGGAGAGACAGATATGCGACCACATCAGAAATTTCTGTGAGGATAAAAATGGCTTTCAAATCGGCAACCTGGCTTTGGGCAAGGATATTCATGTGAATCTCTGTTAGTGGGATCTATGCAAGGTATTTCAGACGAAATGGACAAGGGCGGCCAAACAGATACTGTAGCACTAGATTATTCAAAGGCATTTAACAGTGTGAACCATAAAATGATGGTAAAAGAGACAAAAATTACTGGAGCGGATGAAAAAGTGATTTGCTGGGTAAAAGAATTCAAAAAAGTAAATAGCAGAGTTAGGGTAAGAAATGCTGAATTAAAGGAAATGGAAGGGAAAATGCTTATAAGAGTTGGAGGGGGTGCAAAGAAGGGTTGCTAGATTTGTCTCTGTAAATTACTGCAGAAAACAATCAGTAACGCATATGACAAAGGGTTGGGATCCATTAAACAACAGTAGGAGGATGAAGAAGGTCATTGGAATGTAAAAGGCGTATATTGGCAATGTGGCGTGGATTGATATTGGTGGGAGAATTAAGAGTGGTGCATGGAACGGAAAAGATAATCATGACTACAATTTACCACTTGATTTCAGGCATAAGGATGGAGAAAATTTGTTTCATAGATAAGGGGTTCAGGGATTGGAATAAATTAGCAAGGGAATTAATTAATAATTTTCCAAGAATTGCTGAAAGAATTTAAAATTGACAATCATATAGAGCAAAAGTACAATGGACTGCCAAATTATTATACTCAGCTCAAGAAATTGCTTGTTGCAAAGAAAACACTGCTATATTTTCCATCGTTGGTAATTTAGCTTACCCATTCTTGAATTATTTATTCATAGAACTGTGAACTGTACTGAAATACGTTGGAGACCCTGAAATTCTATTGTATTGATGTTGGTCAGCCTGAAACTTGTACAGTTTTGGCACACGAATTCTGTGCTACTTTTATTCCTGGATAATTTACAGTTATTATGGCGGATCTATTCAGCTAAAAGGTAAGATAAACCAATAAAATCATAAAATAATAATTCTGTACTACTTAATAATAACCCAAATATTCGATAATGGATTAAATCGTTATTACTATCATTAAACAGATTCTAACCTAAAATCTGAGATGGGGAAAGTAGCTGGCATAACCCCCAACAAGAAAGTTAGATTGTCTACATTAGTAAACCACTGTCAGTTCAGACAAACTGCATCAACTACGGGTGTTTCACAGTCATCAGTGATAGATATCAGCAACAAAAATGAAAACAAACACATCTCTTGA
Source organism: Vandiemenella viatica (assembly GCA_031002005.1). Lineage (NCBI taxonomy): Eukaryota > Metazoa > Arthropoda > Insecta > Orthoptera > Morabidae > Vandiemenella > Vandiemenella viatica. Next base: position 49,231,640 of record JARYHS010013631.1, read on the forward strand.
GTCGCCGCAAAGGACGATGTGGACGGCAGCGCTTAACTTCATCAAGAAATGACAGTATAATAGTGAATTATATTGTCAGGAACAGTCAAAAAGCTGCAAAGGTGGTAACTGAAAGCTAGGGATTGCATTATCACAAAAAACTACTGAGCGACATTTCAAGGAAATGGAACTGAAATGTTGTCGTCCTTTGAATAAACCAAAGCAGGCAGCTGCAATGAGACAAAAAGACTTGGGCTTGGTCAGAGGAAAACTGGAATAACGCCTGCCAAACCTCGTCAAACTGTCACAAATTGAAACGTGTGAATAGAGCGTTTGGCGATTGCAGCAAGTGCTTACGAAGCGGCTACACGTTTGTGCGGTCTTAGTATTGTTTGTGCCCTGACGGCGAACAAAACTTGTTTCTTTTTGTTGTATGAAAGTGCTGCAAGAGAAATGAATAACTTGTCCAACGAGAATATATTTTTAAAATTCCCCGAATGCTGCCAAGTAGAACTCTGCAAAGACCATAAAAAAGTAGCTCATGTTTGGAGTCGTCTTAGTGAAGTTTTAAATAAAACTGTCATGCAGATTAAAAAAAAGACAGGTAGAATTTCTTACTGTCACATTTCGTAAACATTTAAAGAAAAAACAAGATTCTATTCGTTCTGGCTCAGGTATAAATTTATTAATTTAGCTGGTATAGTAAAGCTTCTCTGAAGTTGAATTTTCTTTAGAAATCATAGGTGAAATTACATTCAGCGAATATTCAGAATCAATATATCTCATGAAGCAGAAGTTATCAAACTGACCAGATGGCTCTAAAAGAAGCTCATTAAATGTTTCTTCCATAAATTCTCTGCAATCAAAAATTAATTGATAAAGGCATTAGAATGCCGTTAAAACAATAATTATTATTATAGAACAATATAGAATTATAAAACAATGTACTTATATTAAATGAAATACATCATACATACATGAAGCTACATAGTAATCATAGTTGCATGAATGAAATTACAATAATTAAATGATATGGTTTCTATGGATTTTTAACATCCACGATCTTCTTTGCCGTCTTTCTCGTTTTTAATTTTTTTAAACATAAAAATAGATTTGGCTAAAAGTTGTGCCCGACAAAACCTAGACGTCCGTCATGCTTGCTTCTCCAAAACATACAAGCGCACACGCAAGAGTGTGGATTACGATGTTTGGCTCCCCAAAATTAACAAAGTGTTTGTAGAGGCTTGGAGTTTGTGACAAGTGCCAAGCGTATGGTCCCGGGGTAAAAATTTCTACAAAGTTTCAAGTGCTCTGATTTTACCAAGTAGTATTTCTAGTATTTTTTTTTTTTTTTTTACTGTGGCCTTGTATTTGACAGGTAGTAGTATTTTATTTGTCCTTTAATGTACATTATACATAATGATATCAGATACGTCAATTATAAATTAAGATATTTACATTAAATAATTTCAGTTAGTAAATTTCAAATACAGAGCACAGAGTAAAAGGAGTGGTATTGAAGATATGACAACTATTTTTTTGTTTCTCAGACGAGTCAACCATACAAGTCCTTAAGGATAAAACTGCATTTTTCTAACCCACATTAGTGAGACATCCAATGAAGAATGTGTTGTCAAAAGGGTAAAACATCCTCAGGCCGTATGATATGACCTGTGATCAGCAGCAGTGGGAATGGGACTCTGTATGTTGTTAAGGACACAATGAGGAGGGACAATATCAGTTGGCAACAAAATGGTTTCCAAATAAAGATTTTACTTCATGCACGATTCAGTACCATACCACAAGTCTAAATCAGTGACAAGACTTTTTAGAGTCTTGGACTGGCCTGAGAACTCTCCAGATAAGAATCCGATAGAAAACATTTGGGAGGCGCTGAAGAAAGAAATTACGAAAGGAGGAACAATCACCAGCAAGAATATGCCTTTATAAAGAATAAGTGGGGTTTGGAATACCCCATACTTGGACGAAGTATTGAGAAAGTGCATTTCAAGTATGCCGATAAGAGTCCAGGCATTGATTGCAGCTAAAGGTAGTTTCACAAAATATTGATGTTGTGATCAGTGTAAAACTGTTTTTGTGTGGATATTCATAAACTAGTTTGTTAAATATTAAAACAACAAAGAAAATGTACATGCTTAAACACTAATAAGCTAAAAAAAATGTTTTATTTTCCTGTGCTGAGTATAATAATATGGCAGACCACTGTAGACGGGTATAAAAAGGGGGAGGGGTAATAAGGTCACAGGGCAATTGTCATCAGAACATGTGCTCCATTGCAATTAAATAAAATAAGGAAGGTTAGGGAATACAAACCTATCACTTACCACATATGAAGACTTTCTTCCTACCTTCATCTGTGCTAACGATGTGTTCACCTTCCCGATCCTTCCTAATTTTCATAATAACAAAGATAACTGAACATATGAAATCTTTCTAAATTCAATTTTTTCCCCTTTAAACACCTTAGATCATAGTCAATAATTTTGTTCCAAAGCTGTATTGTGTAATGGGTATGTTTAAACCCCCAAACTGTAATACCTAAAGGCAGTATTTATTTCGTAAGTTGTGACACGGCACTATTTTTGGTAAATAATATTCATTTTACGAGTAATAAGAATTATTTTCAATGGGTTTGATATTAATCTAATGCTTTACTGTGATAATTTGTGGTGAAATTACTGCTACGAAGTGTTTATTATTTATATTATTTCTTTTTTAAATTATGAGCATTTTATAATTACCACATAGTTGATAATTTAAAAAACCAAGAGGCATTATGATTAACTAAGAACCAAAACTTTATCTAAATACTATAAGTTTTAGAAAATTGTATTAAGCTGGTTGCGGTTTTTCGCTGATTGAGGAATGATTCATCTATGTGATGGCTCGGTTTATGGGAACGTGCATACACTACGTGGCTCGGTCTGGGGGGGAGGGGTTTGGGTAGAAAGTTACCCTGGCCCCCTGGGATACTTGGGGGGTGAGGGAGGTTCGGAGCCAAGCCACGTAACTTTACAGTCATATTATTTGTCACAGTTAAAATAAGGTATAGAACACACAGCAGCCTGTGAACATTTATTTTCGTCATTTAATTATATCCGTATGTAATTTACAATAGTCTGGCAAGAGAAAACAGAACACCATGTCTTCTGGATTCAATAGGGGGGAAAACTACGTGCCACGCGTGGAGGGGGGGAGGGGGTGTTCAGGCAAAAGCCACGTCAGGATGCGTGGGGGTAGAGGGGTTCAAAGGATGCCAAAATGGGGCTACGTAGTTTATGGACGCTCCCTGTTGGCAGGTACAACAGTACTGAAATCTTCATGTTGCTCGGAAACAGAATATTCCAGTTAGTTTGGTAGAAGATTCTACGTAAATCATTGGTATGACCTTCGTTCTTGATTAGTCTCTGCTTTCTCCAGACTTCGTGATATTTTATTAATGTACGGTATGTTTGTTGATTATAACAAATATTCATTTGGTTAAAATTGGACTTCGTTGATTATCTATAAGATGCCTCTTCACTAAGTAATTAAATGTTGAAGTACCAACTGTAGCACAAGAAGCTGACGGCAGTCTATCTAATTTTCATGAACGCGCTACGAAGACACGGAATAAAATCGAATATTTAATCATTTAACCATCCACCCATTTGTGATATAAAACGCTATTATTTATTATGCAGAAGATCCCACTACTTTGCAACTGGCAGTAAAAATTTCATTAACTTCATCAGAAATTACGCCACTCCCTGTTCGTTAGCGTATAATACAATATTTACCTTGCTAAAATAGAAATTCCTTAAATGAAAGACAAGAAACGGAAATACGGAATGATAGTCCATTTTTTAGTGGGTTACTGTTGCATCTTTCTGTTTTGGCGAAGACATGGTTTAAAATAATATTCTTCAAAGTTATAGTTAATGGCGTTGAGCATGATGACATAAATAATTCAGGGAGTTTCAAGTAGCTGAACTGCATTCTATAACATTCATACATTGTGGCGTGACAGTATGCTCAAAAATATTCGTAACTATGCCTTTTATAGTCAGATACAAACGAGAAAAGAAAGCAGCTGTATCGATTCTTCAATAAATGATCCCTTTTTGGTCGTATAAATTTTGCTGATAGATAACGACGCAACGTAAGCAGAAGATAAAAAGATCAATGTTTCTGTGTCCTTGTACAAATGGGTGGCTTATCTCTTCAACCAAATAGATAAATAGCCAGTTACTTCTCAAAGTGCTCATGAAATATCTTCTAACTGATGGGTATAACAGAGTAGTATTCAGGGGTAGTGTGTTTAGATGTTAGTTCCCTATAATCAGTTTAATAGATTAGAAACTTTGATGGAAAACCAAATCCCAGTAGATTGGTCTAGTAAACAGTCATTTCTTTGAACTGTTGGCAACGTCAGAGGCAAGAGATAAGGTGCCATATCGACAATTTCCCCACCCACCTAACTGCTTTAGAAACTGCCTCACCTGTTCGAAGAACAAAAGTCCTTTGAAGTATCTGCGATTCAAAAAGTGTTTTACGTAGTCTTTAATTTTATGTGCTATGGTTTTCACTAAAATCTGTGGGCCACGGTGTATCACCCAATTTTTTTGGTTTGTTGCTGATCACTGCTTAATGTCTTCCTGATACAATAAGTCCTAATCTCCGTTCAACTATTACCTCTTATCTTCCCATTTATTTGACTCCCTCTACAGTTCTCTTCTTTTGTATCGTCTAAGAAGTTCCCTAAGTGCCAAAAACTGTTCCGCAGACCATATCCGCATTCTTTTGGAAGTTATTCTGTAACATCTTTCTTTATCGCTCTGTTCCGGAGCATTCTGATAACTTAGACGATTGCTTTCAAAGTTCATATTTCTACGCGGCAAAAATTTTTTAAGAGTTGTCTTAGGGGGCATCCATAAATTACATGAGGTGAAATGGGGGGGGGGGGGTCCGGCGAAATCTCACCAGATCTCACCAGGGAGGAGGGAGGGGGGGTCTACGGAAATCTCACGTGAGATTTTGCGAAAAATTTGGGGACAGTAGAGCCAAAAAAAGGTCTACAATTTGCGCCAAAGTCGATTTTAGGAGGGTATTTCGTCAAAAAAAGTTAGGGTGTGACCTAAAAAAAAAAAAAAGTCTACAAAAGTTTCGAGGGCGATTTCTAGGAGGGGGAGGGGGGTTCTCACGGACGAGATCTCACCAGAGGGGGGGGGGGTCCAGAAATCCGGAAAAACACCTCATGTAATTTGTGGATGCCCCCTAATAGTTGATTTCAGATTATCAAAGGATGCACCATTTATCGTACTCCGAGTCCATCCACGAGAGATATGGAATACGCGACAAATCGAAACAAGGCCGTAAGACCACACGAATTTACTGCATCTCTCAATTCTTAAAAGGTTCTCATTTCGTACCCTATTACTCCATGCGTCAGCACCTTTCTACAGTATCACATTTTTCATGTTTCTGGTTCCCCCAGTGTTTATCCTTCGCTTCCAGAAAATACTGTGCTTCATACATTTACAATTTATAGCTCGCTGGTCTATGGTAAAAATGTATCTGCTTTTGAAGAGACTTCTTTTGTTAGTTATAGTCTGCTTTAATGGCCATCGCTTGTGCGATAAGTCTACTTATTGAATCACAGCAGTTATCTTAGACATTCTAGTACTTCTATTCCTATTGTTATCATTTCCGATACACTTCAGGAGTTTTATTTTTATTAGTTGTTTTTATTTAGTTGAGATTACTCCCCCAATATTTTGTTCATACCGTTCAATAATTTCTCTATATCTTTGCATTCAGCATGTAACAGTATGGTACTATTACCAATTTGAACACTTTTTCCTCGTTGATTTTATTTATTTTGTCTTCACTTCCTGCTTTGCTCCCTCTGCATGCAAGTCGAATAAGAGTGGCGATCGATACTTTCCTTGTCTCACTTCCTTTTTAACAGAATTCATGAATTTCTATCATCACAATAGGCAAATAATTATTATGTACATTATACATCTTCTAATTCGCTAGTTTAGGCTAACTTCCATAAAATTTTAATAACCTGGTCTCCTTTAATACCAAGATGTGTTTCCAATTTCACAAAAGCCAGGAATTGCTATTATTTTCTCTGTTCTTACTCGTTCTAACGTAAAACATGACACAAGACATCTGAATATTATCTTACCTGCAATGAAGAAGCCCGAAGTAAAAAATCACTGCATGGTAGATCACAAGTGGTTCGACTCCGACAGCAGAAGCCTTTTACTACATTACGATACTGAATTATAGTTTTTACAGTTGTCAGTTTCTGCTTTTATTCAAGTGTTCGAAACTTTTATAAGGATATGTTGTAATAATGTTTTAATTCGTTTTGCACTTACAGCATCTAATGATTTCTACAGGATTTTAAATCATTCGTATTTCTGCCATTTTTTGCTCTTAAGACGGAATCATTGACAGTGTCAACAACAGCTACCTGGCTCTATACTGTAATGTTTCTTCCACCTAACTTTTATTTTATTTTCTAAACTTTTTTGCAACTTTTCGGGAAACTATTGTACATGGAACCATCGTTTTTTAATTCTAGTTTTACACATTTGTGTGAAAGGTATTTTTTAAATGATTTTCTGTATTTTCACTTTCTTCTACTTCATTTTTTTCTGTTCTCTTCCGTCATCTACCAATTTCAGAAGTTTCTTGGTGATCCGGAGTTTTCAGATTGATTCCTTGAGTCCAATGGTTTTTTTTATGTTTTTTGTTCTTTATTATCTCTTTCTTCAATATTCTTCGCTGCGTTAGCAATTTCTACAAACTTCTGTGTCTGTGTTATTTAGTTTGTGGTGTTTCATTCTGCTTTTGTATTCGAGACTGCTTTTCGCAACTGAGACTAAGGTCAGAGCCAGTAAAATATCAAGTGAATAATTTCAACACTCGTACTGTTCTTACAAATTCAACTACCAATTCTGCTCCATACAGTTCGCACCATAAGTAGTATAAAACATTCTCGATCTTCCCATTGCAGGTAGAGTGTCAATTTGGTGCGAAGTTTTTAATTTTCTCCCAGACTTCATTTTCCTGACGATCTTACTAATCGATATCCCTTAAGATGAAGTCGTAGAGTGATTTAGAAACGTCGCACCAGATTGACGCTCTTCCACAGAGGGATATCCGAGAACGTTTTATACAACTGATACACCGGAAAAGACTCCATTCTTTCGTGACGAATCTCCTCTGAGATACGATAAATTCGTTATCACTCTATCTAGTTGGCTTTGCTACATTAGGGGACAACCATTAATTACGTAAGGTGTTTTTTCTTAAGTTGGGACCCTCCTCCCTATTGGTAAGATGTGGGTGAAAACCCCCCTTTTTTCTCGTGAGATTTAGTTTATACTTTTAATTTTTAAATAATTAAATTTATGTGATATCCTCTTATATTTTGCTTCATGCCACTAAATACCTAAACTTTAATACTGATGTAATACTTTTTTTTTTAAATAGGAGGAGAAAAAAAAGTGACGTGGGATTTTTATTGACCCCCTTTTTCCATTTAAATGAGATTTGGTGAGATGTTGCTGGATACCCCCTCCCCCTATTTTACCTCACGTAATTAATGGACGTCCCCTTGTGACCATCCATTGAGTCAGATGCTGAATACCTATGCTGGGGTGACGTCCTGCAGTAGTCCAGGCAATCTAAAGGCGATGTCAACGCACTTCAACCACTTCACGCACTTCCAGACCCAAAGACGAATATGATCCCGACCCTTGATCGAACTATGAGTGAAGTTGATTGCACTGCTGAAATTCGAACTCAGATTTGTTCTCAGTAATTGCCTTTAAAGCTGCTTTTTAAAGGTTTCTAAATCAAACACTGTCCGTTGACAACTATTGGATGGTAAATTGTTTATTACCAGACGCGTTACGTGCTTATGGTATCGATAGTATCAGGAACAGATCTTTTTTTGCACATTCGTTGACATGGATGTTATGCATTATTTCTATATTTATTACGATTTGACTGATGCACGTCCCATTTCTGTGTAACCTTCCCGTGGGACACTGGATGAGTTCTCAGTTTCGAGTAAAAGAAGTCTCCTACTTTCCGAAGGTTCTGAAAAAAGCGAGTGAGTGGTAACGAACGGGCCTCGTATTTGGGAGGACGTGGGTTCAAATCCATGCCCGACTATCCAGATTTCAATTTACCATGGTTCCCCAAATCACTCCAGGTGACTTCTGGTGTGGTTCCTTCAAAAGGCCATGCTGAATTATTTCCCGTTCCTTGCCTCCATTCTTTCCCACCTCTAATGACCTCGATTTCGTCAAGGCGTAGAAACAGAAGCGACAAATAAAAAGACAGCGTAGTGATTCAGGGCACCATTTTTTCCATAGTGATGGAAAAAGCCTCTAAATATGAATGGATTAGAAATGACTAGTGGCATGAGATTGCAAAAGACATTGGGATACCATTGCTTTAAACACCTAAAAGGCGTGTCCTGAGGACATGTGACTTTCTCGAATTATATGATGAATTAAATATTCTTCCAACATAAAATATCCCAGAGGTGAAATACTCTGCTAATTAATTTACCAGTGCAGAATATGCGGGCAGAAGTAATAAAGAATAACAAATCATTCTACAAGAAATACGAATGAGGTGTGTGGTTTAGATAACATATAGTTGGAGAGAGAATGATTTCAGCTAAGTGTTGTCAGATAAGTGAATTTTAATGAAAAGACGCATAGACATATGGATTAATTAGCACACAAGCTATCATTTGAATAACTGGTTTAGGGTTGATAGATAACCAGAGGTGAAAAAACGAATTATGAACAGCTTTAATGACAGAATTAATTTGATGAGATAATAAAGTAAGCCTGCACCAACCGCATTAGTACAAGTTTATGTACCAATTTCACAAGAGAATGATGAGAAAATAGAGAAAAATTTATGGTGAGATCGAAGAGAAAAGTCAATATGTGATGACTGAGTATAAGTATGGCCGATTTAAATGCAATAGTAGTAAAGGGAAAAGAATGGGATGTTGAACGATTCTGGGTTTAAGAAATGAGCGAAGAAGTCGACTGTTGGAATTCTGTTTAAAATAAAAACTAATCACGTCAAACACGCTACTTAAGCTACTTAAGGGACATAAAAGAAGAATATACATGTGAAAACGTTTATGGTATACTGCTAAATATCAATTAGATTTCATCATAACTTAAATCAAGATTTATTTGGTGTAATTTTCGTTCTGAAGGCATGTTTCCTTCAAGATGCTGGAATTTAAAAAAAACATTGTACTGTGGATTCGAGACTATTTTTATCGTAGACATTAGTCGAAAGTTATAAAATGACGTAAAGCAAAAAAAAAAAAAATATTTATACAAACGACTCACGCCGTAGTAACTAAAAATGTGAGATGCCACATTTTATTCACCGGTTCAGTAATTTAACTTTGACTTGATAGGGCTATGTTGAATATTCTAAAACCGATAGAACCAAGTCCTGATCTTGGCATGGCACATTGTACGACATTGAGAATTAACAAGAAGTTTCTTTCCAATTTAGCAAAAAAAAAAAAAAAAAAAGTTGGTTGTATTATTCAGTAAATTTCTATGCATTTTAAACATCCATGTAAGTGCTAAGAATGAGTCATAGATTCCATTTAGCTCACTGTAGAATTTAGATGTTTACTGAAAATATCTAGTCAAAAGAGAGATCAAATTCACTCTTTGCTTAGGTATTTTTTTCTTTTATCTTTGAAATGGAGATTGAGGATCATCACTTTTTTTTTTTTGCTATGGCTCTACGTTTCGTCGACGTTGCGATCATCAGAAACGGGAAAAGTCTGTGGGCAAAGAACGGGAAGGAATTCGGTCTTAGCCTTTTGAAGGAACCATCTTGGCAGTCGCTTGGAGTGATTTGGGGAGACCATGAAAAACTCAAATCTGGATGGTTAAACGGGGACTCGAACCCACGTCCTCTCGAATGCGAGGCCAGAGCGTAATCGCTTACCCACCGCGCTCAGTAAGGGCGTTGCAGCATTTGCCATGGTGATTTTGGGAAACCGCCCAAAAAACGTAATCAGGATTGCCGGAACGCCGTGTCCATGATTTGAACCCCCGGTTTCCGTTTGGTGGCGCTTAATACGCACGGCCACGTCAGTTGCTTAGACAACATGAGCGGACAGTGACGTGGTATGAGTCGTGGAACATTTTATTCAAGAAATTTGAGCATCATTACGTGGCATACGCGTTACGCTCATTTGTTCGAGAAACCTCAGTTTTTCGAAAATACGTACTGAAAGAATAGGGGTGGAATGAAGGGGATAGAGATTAAGTACCCTTGTCATTAGGCAGCGAAGTCAAATCGCCCAATGACTTTGCATAGCATCTCAAACATTAAATAGAAACTTGATCTTTTTTCAAAGCCAAGCAGTTCTTTCGAAACTCTAGAGTAAATATCATTGTTATCAAGAAACGTCAAGGAATGTGATTTTATGCTGGGTATGATAGTGATAATTTGTGTGATAGACGTTTTAAATGATATTTTTAAATTGTTTATGGTGATGGTCTTTTCTTCACTTCTCCGAAATTCGGTTTGATACTCACATCTACTCCACCTATGACCATTTTCTTTCTATTCTTCGCACTTTTCTTGCAGTCACTTTCTTTTGCTTCCTTGCATTTCCTGTTTTTTTTTTTTTATTTCTAAAATATCTTTACTACTTCCTTCCTGCTTCATCCTCGTGATTTTGTGCTGTTTTCTGATCTGATCCATCAACTCCGAAATTTCTCGTGTGATACAGGTTTTCAGTCAGCTTTCTTCCTAATTCATAGTGTTCCTCAACCAGCTTTTACTAACTCTTTTAGGACGTGCCATTTTTTTCAACTTAATTTCTTTCAAAGTCATTTCTTATATACCGGTACACGTATCAATCTCTGTAAATTTCTCTGTCACGTGAGATTCTTTCTATTTGTTTTGCCTCTGTTGCTTCTTTATTCTTTGGAATTTCAATCTGTATTCCATAACTATCGGAGTCTACATCAGATCCCGGGTATGATTTACACTCAAGAATTTGGTTTCTGAATCTCTTTTTAACCATGGTATCATCTAGCTGATACCACTGTGTATCTCCTGGACGTTTACAGGAGTGTATCCTTCGTGTATGATTAATGTGTTTGCTATGATCAGTTTAAGCAGTTAAGCAGGTTGTTAGAATGTATTTTTCAAAACATTCTGACAACCTGCTTCCGCGTTCATTTCCGCATCCTTGGCCAAAAATTTCTACAGGATTCCCCTCTTTTCCTTCCTCAACTAGCGCATTCCAGTAACCTCCGCCTTTACATATTAGATTAGTTATTCAATTTCGTAATACATTTTCTTTATTTCGCCATCATCCTCTTGTGATGTTTGCATATACACTTGTACTAATGTGGTTAACACAGACTTTTATCTACCCTTATAAAAATAATCCTATCACTAAAATGTTCATAATAACTCATCCGTTTCTCTGCTCTCCTGTTAATTACAAATCACCCATCTGTGCATCATCCCATTTCATCTCGCTAATCCCAACAACAATTAACTTCAATGTTTCCATCTCACTTTTTAAGTTCTCTAATCTACCTGCTCTATTCAGTCTTCTGACATTTCACGCTCAGACTCTTACAGTATTTGACTCATTTCTGAAGAGTCCCTAACCGGCGATCCGTTTTGTGGACTATTTTACTTTCGTAATATTTTATCCGGGAAGAAGCTATCATCACATACGTAATTTAAGAGGATTACATATACCTTTTGGGTATTTAATGCAGTGGCTTCCCGATGCCTTCTGTATTCCCATGCCGTTGATCATTTTTCGTTCATTCGTCTTTAGGGTTCGTTTCAAACCCCAAGGGCAAGAGGGTGCTCCTTCAAGGGACCGTTGGCAAGCGGTGGGTGACTCCTCACAATCCGTATCTACAAATCTTGCCTCGTTACTGTTATTGCTGTGCAATCCATTCATTATTCGAAATTATAATTTATACTGAGATGTTTGTAGAAGGAAGATTCTTACAATCTCATTCAACCACTGCCCGCGCCTGATTTCGATCGAAATTCGAACATTATTTGTAAGATTTTTATTGATCATATATGTCATAATTTTAGAAGCGTATACATTTATTACATCTCTTACATCTAGTTGGTAATTCATTTCATGGAGTCAGCTCATCGTTAGCCACGAGTTTCTTGTTCGCATATCCATTAAAATTCCAAAATTTATTTCCTCCACAATTCTTTAGCCTGTTGAGTCGAAAACGCTCTGCATTTTACAAGGATTTTGTTTCATTTTTATGAGGTGAATTTCATCAGCAAATCCGCTTGAATTTTCTTAAATTTCCATAGATTTAAAAAAAAAATTTATGTGCTCTATTTTTTCCCTCATTCTGTAGTTACTCTGAAATGCTCTTTCGTTTCGCTTTGCTCACATTTTCGGACAATTTCCGCTTTCCACGTTTAGACTGAGTGCTCAAGATCTGATTGAGTGCCTGCAATTTTTTCAACATTTATGGAGAAGAACTCAGTTTTGTATCATATCGTAGCTACGATGTATATTTAATTGTTACAATTTATGAGTTTATGAGCAAATTTCTCTCGTTGGATGTTAGCATGCACTGAAGCCGTCATTTTAGACTTTGCTAAACGATGATATCAGTAACCAGAGGAAATCGCAGGGAGAACTTCGCAAGTTATTTTAGAAGCAAGCATCCTTCCTCTTGATATTAACATTGATCAGTTGTTTTACGAATTATAGCAATTTGTAAGTACACTGTTTTGATCAGACTGCTCCCCCCCCCCCTCGCCAGAAAATTATAAGACTTTCTTAGCATTTACTTGGTAAGTCACCTTGTTATCTCCGACTGTGCTCAACACGCTAGCAACAAGCTTTCTTACGGTGGTAACGACGTCGTCTTGACTTAGAATACTCCTGGTTGGGAGGCGTACAAGTTTACACACGCGACAAGCGGGTAACCTTACAGCAGGGGATGCACGTGGCTGTACAGTGCAGTCGGAAACAGATGATAAACACACACACCACGCTGAAGTTGAAAAATACGCCTGTTAGTGTTGCCAACCGTTAAACTAGCTGCCCACCAGATTCATCTCCAAAAACCACCAGATTCATCTCCAAAAACCACCAGAAAACCACTAACAAAAAGCGGCGCTACTCACATAACCACTAAATATTCCACCAAACAAATATTTGGATATTACAAAAGAAAATAATGGGTATATAGTTAAAACAGTTACTTTTATTATTAAATAATACACATTAAATTAATGTATAAATGAGCAGTTCAGCAACATGCAATTGGTAATTATACGAATCATCAACAAAATATTTAATCAATTGCTATTCTATACTAACTTTTCTTCTTCAGATAAATCATTTCGGTGCCTTCATCATCAGTAGATTGATACGATTCTTCGGTACCAATTTGCTTTATTACATTAATAGGTATTTCAATGTTATTGATCGAGTAAGGGAAAGTTGAAAATATTTATTTATTCAAACGTTTCTATTAATAATTTTCATCAATTAAATTTATTGGTTGAAGATAATAAATATTTTCTACACAAACACCATGTCTAGTAGAACTTGAATGGTTTAATCATTTTTAAAGTTGAATATCACATAGTCAGTGTTCATGTTTGACTAAATCAGTGATCATGACATTACAGAATAGCGACCATTTTTTATAATAAATGGACATTATTAAATAAAATAAACGAAGAAATCCATTAAATATTCTTAGAAATCTTAATCGATAATAACCAATTCAATTAGCTGTTACTGAACCATTTAACGTGAAATGATAAAAAATCTCAGTCAACGTCAATGTTTCCTACGCAGTAAAAGTAAATACTACTGAAATAAGGTAGGAATATATTTCGAAAAGTGTAAGTGGTTTAGTATTTTCACTAATTGAAACTGAATTCTACTGAAGCACTAGAAAAAAACCACTAGGAAAAACCACTAGCCACTAAAAGCAACATTTCTCCACTAAAAGTGCGGTAGAAACCACCAGTTTTAGTTTAAAATCCACTAAGTTGACAACACTAACGCATGTGCTCTTCTCACACCAGGACAAAATATTATTTTGTTATTAATGATAAGTACATAGACAGGATGCCGAACCTCAGCAAAAATACGAGGGCTGTCCAGAAAGTAACAGACGTTTTGACCTGGCGCAACAATGGGTGCTCCTAGCGCCGCCATCTTGGCGTCAGACTGTTCATACATTCAGTACGCAACCAGCCGTGGTAGTTTGCACATCGTTCCTATCGTACTTTGAATACAGTAGAGTGTTAAAATGAGCGCTGCAATTAAAAATCCCGCCAGTTGTGAAGTGCGAGCTGTAATACGGTTTTTGTTGGCGAAAAATCACAAACCAATTGAAATTTATCGCCAGATTTGTGATGTGTACGGCCAAGGAATAATCAGTGAAAGCCGAGTGAGGCAATGGTGCATTGATTTTAAAAATGGTCGAACCAATGTTCACGATGAGGACCGCATGGGTAGGCCTAGTGTTGTGAGTGATGAACTGGTGGTGAAAATCAACGAAAAAATCCGTGAAAATCGTCGTTTCACGATTACGGAGCTTTCAGAACATTTCCCCCAAATTTCACGGAGTTTAGTTCATGAGATTGTGGTTGGTAAACTTGGTTACCACAAATTTTGTGCCAGGTGGATTCCGAAAATCTTAACAGAAGACCACAAAAAACAGAGACTTGCTGCAGCACTGACGTTTCTGGAAGACTACGCCAAAACTGGAAACCAAGTTATCGATCGTATCGTAACTGGCGACGAGACTTGGGTGAAGCACTTCACCTGTGAAACAAAACGGCAGTCTATGGAATGGGGACACACGCATTCGCCCAAGAAACCGAGGAAGTGTCTGCAAACGCTGTCAGCAGGAAAAATTATGGCTACTGTGTTTTGGGATGCTAAGGGTGTGATTCTCGTTGAATTTCTTGAACGTGGCCAAACAATCACTTCAGAAAGGTATTGCGAAACACTCCGAACCATGGGCGCCGGGAGGGGGGTGCAAGAGGATGCACTTGCACCCCCCTGCTATGAAAGAAAATACACAGAAAAAGATTAAGAAATAAAAATTTTATGATTAAATTCACTGTTTGAACAATAACTTAAGACGCCTAGGTTGTTGTACAAATTTCTTCAACACCTCGTCAATAAATTCAGTATCCTTAGCTAGTAAGTAATAAGTGTTGTATATAATGTATATTAAAAAAAAAAACAGATGCACCTCCCTTAAAGTAATCCTGCCGGCGCCCATGCTCAGAACATTAAGACGCGCGATACAATAGAAGCGTCGGGGAAAACTCAGTGAGAAAGTTTTGTTTCTCCACGACAACGCTCGTCCACACACGGCCAATCGTACCCAAGAGCTCTTGGATGTTTTTGGATGGGAAGTTTTCAATCACCCGCCGTACAGCCCGGATTTGGCACCGAGCGACTACCACCTGTTCCCGGCGATGAAGACGTGGCTCGCAACACAACGGTTTGAAACTGACGCTCAACTGCATGCCGGTGTAAACCAGTGGTTGAAGTCTCAGGCGGCAAATTTCTACAGAGAGGGTATCGAAAAGCTTGTACCACGTTATGATAAGTGCCTTAATTTAAATGGCGATTATGTTGAAAAATAGCCTAAGAGTTTACCTCTAAAATATATATAATAAAAATCGTTTTTTTTTCACTTTGTTTATTTTTTATTACAAAACGTCTGTTACTTTCTGGACAGCCCTCGTAAAAAATTTGTTGTATGTGTGAGAAGCGTAATAAAAAGTTATGATGTGTATTATTAATAGATTACTGAAACAAAATAATTTTTTATGATTTCAGCATTGTAGTGAGTGTGCATAATTACTACAGGGTCTGTGGAATTATCCCCTAATTTTTTTTTGTTCTTATCTTAACAAAAGTGATGTGTCTTTCGGTGAGAGGGGATTGGCGCAGGTATTCCGAACCCCGTTCCGAGGCTTCAACACTACAGAGGTGGCGCACTTCCTCGCCACTTTTATCCGCAAGTAGTTTCCTACCCCGATACTCATTTGCTAGCAGGCTGTGGTTGGAGGAGCATTCCGGACGTTCGGCTCCTAGGAATTAATTCTTATCGCCCAGTCCGCAGCCAGTGGTTCTAATGACCATGGTAATTCGCCAAATAAAACTTCTGCCCTACAGATTTCAACTTTATGATGTGATTATGTCTTCCAAGTGCGGTACTGGGTTGCATCCCAGAATTATGTGCGTCAAGAAAACAGTCCAGTCCAGTTCGAAACGGCTACTACTCAAAGACTACTGAGCGGAGGACAAGCGGTGAAAAGCTATCCTTAGTGAAAACTTCGAAGGGCCAAGTGTATTTGCAGACGTCTTTCCCCCCCCCCCCTCCCCCACTCCCCTGCCGTACATCGAGAGGAGATTCGCGAATGGTAGCGAAACTGCGATTCAATGCACGCCAAGTATCCTTAGTGACTGTTTCGCGAAAATTAAGGAAAATTGAATAGTATTTCATATTAAATACAATACGGCGGACAATTTAATAACATTTCGAGATCGAAAAAAACATTTTTTTAAAAATTGTTACACTTTTCAAGCGAAAATATCAAAGTGCATGATAAGGAAGTGGAACGCAGGTAGAATTGAAGAGACGCACTTAGAAAAGCGGAGAGGTTTCTGAAGAAGAAAGCCGAGCTTTTCTCGTCACAGCGGTGCGGGAAAGGGAGTTAAGTCAAAGGAACTGGTTCCCATGGACGTGGACTGCCCAGTGGAAAACACTGATTTCGCACTCCATCAGCCTGGATTGTTTTACTCTTATAAACCTCCTCTGAAACACGTGTTGTATCAGTATTGTACTGAACAGAAATTTCTCTTGTGTACCTAAATAAAATGTTAAGTCATAAACAACATTTCTACGTCTGTAAACATTATCTGAAATCGTGATGACCCATTTATGCACTGAGCAGTGTAGCAAAACAAAATATTAAATTATAAACAAAATGTATTGTTTCATGGCTGTTTTCTTCTTCTTCTTTCGTTTCACCCTCTTTGGGGTACGAAGAATCGGTCACTTCTTTGAATACCGTTCCTTCCTTTGCGTCCAGTATTTCTTCATCCTATCGGATCTCCTTTTTCTTTCCTCTTTCGAGACGATGGGTTTTAACTTTATTTTAGATTTTTCTTGGAACCTTATCTTTTCATCTTTAAATCTTATCTGCGCTGTTCTATCAAGTAATGACTTTTCTGTAATTTTTAATTCTCTTAGGTCTTTTCCAATTTCTGTGAACCAATTATGCTTAGTTATGAGGTTCCGGAAAAAATTAAAAAAATTGTGTGGTTAGTCTACCAGAATTAATTCTGAGATGTCCGTAGAAATTAAATTTAGTCTCCTTTTGCGCATAGTATCTGAGAGTTTTTCAATTTTTTTGTAGTTTCATTCTTGATGTATACTATTTTATTATCTTGAAATTTTGTTCATATGATTTTTCTTAAAATTTCTCTTTCTTTTAATTCCAGTTGTTCTATCTGCCCTATGCGATTCATGGTCAGAGTTTCTGCTGCATAAAATGCTTCCGGCTTTACCACTGTTTTGTAATGCTTAATTCTGGACTACCCACGAAAGAGATTTCATGGCTGTTTTGTTAAAGAAATACTTATTTAAGTTAAACACATATGGTAGCAGCTCCGACTATAGATAACATCCGTTGAAGGAAGAGAGTCTGAAACGTCTTGTTTGATACTCAGGGGGAAAGGAGGGAATAGGGGACCCTCTGCGTTTAATGGCTGAATAAAGGCCTGAAATAGATATCTCGCACGAGACATTGAGAAATATGAGAATAAATTAGGATTTTTCGGACTGTGAATAAATTCAGGAAACTTCAGTTTGTGGCCAGAGTCACGATAAATTTCGAGTTTGATAGGGAGAATTTTGTTTTGCTCGGGAACACGGAACAGAAGATTCGCTGAAGTTAGAATAAGTTCTTAGAAACCAAGAATGGAAGGAGAAATAATTGACGAAATAAAACATAAAACTGGCACAGAGTGTGAGTCGAGTGATAGTTCAGCAATAAACAATCTAAATTATTGTAAACTTTGTTCCCATGCACGGCCAATCCCAGTGGAAGGAGTTCGGTGGTGGACTCTGCTAGGCGCTTTTCGATTCCCGCCGAAGAAACGAGGAAGTAGATGGCTGAAAGGGGACCCGACGCGTCTCTGCGAGGCAGGATCGGGCGACTTGGCCTGGGAAACCGGAAGAGTGAACATCGAGAGCTGTTAAGTCAAGACTGGAAGAGAAGCTTTCGCAACCAGGTAATTTCATAAGTGGAGTAGGGCAAACCATTTTAGTATAAGTATCACACTTGTACATGAGCGTTCAGAGGACATATAAAGTCATTCTATGTGTGTTCTGCGATGATGGAATAGTGAGCGCTATCTGCGTTGCGGCTACTGTACCGCGAACCACAACAGAACTTGTAAAGCACCGACCTTAAAGTGAATAGTGCACCAGTTCTTTTCTGTCATTTGAAACCAAAAACTTTCCTGAAGTTAATACTGCTGAGGGAGAAGTCAATGTTCTATATATTGTTTTACCTAGCTGGTTGTAACTGGCAGTTTAAAGTTATGTGCTTGTATTATATTTGGATTAACTCTACTACCGGTACGTTGGTGGGTTTCTATAAAAGACCATGAACGGATTATTTATTATTCCTTACCCTCCTTATTCTTCCGCTTCTAATGACGCCGACGTAGAGCCCAGAAAAAAAAAATGAAATCTGAAAAATATATCTTCGTTCGTTTACTAACTTTGCCCTTTATAAAAAAATCTATGCTGTCTTTTAGAAAAACATGATTCCTTATAATAATAATAAATTGACATCCGAACACGAGTTCTTCCACGTGCATTTGTCGTTTTTTTATCAAGATCACCACAGAAAATCCCCTGGCTAAACAATTGTAAATAATGAATAGTAGTGAGACCGCTTGCTGGGAGTTTCCAGAAGCAATTACTTCCTAGGAAGGGAAAATGGTGGTGCTAGGGTATTGTGCTTTAATGGTAATAATATACGTACCATAAGCTTAGTAACGTAGATTGAAATCTGATATATAATCAAGTTGGTTGATTCCCGGACCATGCACTATTAGGGTCTAATAGTCGCCAATTCACCACCAAACAAGAACCCTGAAAGGGCCATTAACTTTTTTTTTTCACTGCTTAACGTCTCTTAACAGCGAGGTCTTTAGAGACGAGAAAAGAAGGGGGGGCAAGGAATGGGAAGGAATTCGGCCATGGCCATTTGAAGGAAGCATCCCGGCATTCGCCTGGAGTGATTTGGGGAAACCATGTAGTACCTAAATCTGGATGCCCGGACGGGGATTCGAACCGCCGTCCCTCCGAATGCGAGGCCAGAACGCTAACCGTTACACCACAACGCTCGGTGGCAATTAACTGTTCCCAACGCAATAGTCATTTTCCATTTATCCCATTATAAGAGACAAAGGAATGGAGTCAAACCAATACGAACAAAAAAAACAAACAGATTTACACATCTAAAGATGAACCTTCACAGAATAATACATACATTAATTACAATAAATGCATTTTAAAAGATGTTGAGAGTTATTTTGTAGATATCTTTGAAAGAAAATCTTCTATAAAGCAAATGTTTTCATAAAAAATTGTATTAATTTTTTCCTGAATTTAAGCTTAGTCCTTAAAGTGTGAGCTTGTTGACGATATGTATCCGTGACAATCTAACTTCTTTTCAAACGAATAACAACGACTTGTTATTCTTGTGAGGTTCATTTTTCCTTTTATTGACATAATTAAATATTTTACTATTCGTTTCAAATAGATTTCAACTGGTGACTACAAAGGATATTAATATGTGTACATATACACGGCCTCCACTGTTGAACCGTGCGTGGTATCTCTCCCTCCCTTCTGCATGTCAAATGTACAATATCTTCAACACATTGATCACAGACACGTACACAAGGCAAATTTCTGCTCCATCGTAGGAAACCGGGTACGGTACAGAACTTTACATCTTTTGCCCTGCTGGTAGATTACCGAGCTGTGACAGTTTAAACACAGCAAACCACGTGACAGCCGTAAAGCACAGTAACTGGACCTTAGCGACCCCTGTCACGGTGCGTATATTCAGTCGTATTTTTCTTGGGGGATCGACTACGTACACTTATGTAACTTGACGTACTTCTCCTGCGTCAGTAGGGCCCCGCTTCCCGTCATGTATTGTTTGCCTTCAGTCTAAAGGATGGCATAATCAGTATGGCTAATTATATTGCATGCATATATTAATAAAGAAATTATGGACGCTGGAATTGCGTTAGTTCAGCCGTAACAGGTTTCCGCTTTTTCTCGCCGGTTCACGGTCCAAAATAAACAGACGAACTTGTGTGACGGAGTTGAGTCGTTTCCGGGTGATCAGTCATCGTGATTCATAGTCTCTCCGAAACACATTTGGAAACGATCGAATTATCAGCCGATCGTTTCCAAATGCTTGGCCGGTCCCATATGAATTTCATTGAGAAACACCCCTTCCACCCCTTAAATTTTATAAAAATCCACATTTTTTATTCGATCTCGATGAAACTTTGGACATATATAGCCAAAAATAAAGAGAAAAATACTGTCAACTTTTGGTTTAAAAAATCTGAACCCCTCTCCCGCTACCCACCCCCTTAATTTTTGCCAATTTTCTTTATTCAAAGCTACAGTCGACACCATTTAACTGATCTCCATTAAAGTTGGCAATTACATGTAGTTTTTCATGGAGAAGGTTTCTGACCAAAAAAATTTAAATAAAAAAATAAAAAACCACCCTCTCCCCTTTACACCCCTTAATTTTATAGAAACCTCAATTTCTTACCTGATTTTTATTGAACTTTGTCCATGTATACTTTAAAACAAAGAGAAAAATCCTGTCAACATTTGGTCTGCCAAAGCTCAACCCACTCCCTCCTTCCACCCCTTTAATTATTATTAATTTTCTTCATAAAAAGGTACACTCAACACCGTTTGACCGATTATCATCAAAGTTGGCATATACATGTAATTTTTCATGGAGAATCTGACCAATAAATAAATAAATAAATAAAAAACCATCCCTCTCCCCTTTACACTCCTTAATTTTTATACAAACCCACATTTTTATCCGATTTCGATTAAAATTTGGACACGTATAGTCAAAAATAAAGATACTCTCACCTTTTGGTTTGAAAAAGCTGAAGCCCTATCTCCCTATCCACCCACTAAATTTTTACCAATGTTCTTTATACAAAGCTATAGTCGACACCATTTAACTGGTCTCCATTAAAGTTGGCATATACATGTAATTTTTCTTGGAGAAGGTTTCTGACCAAAAACATTAAATAAATAAATAAAAAAACAACCCTATTTCTCCCTTTACACCCCTAAATTTTATATAAATCTACGTTTCTTACCTGACTTTTATTGAACTTTGCTCATGTATACTTTAAAACAAAGAGAAAAATCATGTCAACATTTGGTTTTCCAAAGCTCAACCCCTTTCCCTTCTTCAACCCCATTAACTTTTGTCAATGTTTTTATTAAAAGCTACAGTCGCGTTCGTTTGACCGATTACCATGAAAGTTGGTGCTTATATGTATTTTTTAACGAAGAAGGTGTATTACCAAAAGATCTGAAAACCACCCACTCTCCTCATTAAACCACTTAATTTTTATACACAACCACAGTTTTTATCCGGTGTAGACAGAACTTAGCAAATTTTTACTATAAAACAAAGAGAAAAATAATGCCAACTCTTGGTTTGCAAAAACTGAACCCCTCTCCCTTTTTCCACCCCTTTGATTTTTGTCAATTTCTTTTTAGAAAGCTACAGTCGACACCATTTGACCTATCTTTATGAAAGTTGGCACATATATATGTAAATTTTCATGGATAAGATTTCTGACCAAAAAATAAAAAAGACTACCCTAGCTCCCCTTCCCTTAATATTTGTACAAAACCCACAATTTAATCCGTTTCGGTGGAACTTCGTATGCGTATACTTTAAAACAAATAGAAAAAGTAAAATACTGTCCACATAACTTTCACAAAAACGCAAACCCTATCCCCCTTTCTACCCCTTTAATTACTGTCAATTTTCTTTATACAAAGCTACCATTTCTTTCTGATTTTGAAGGAAGTATGCACATATATACTGCAAAACAAACAGAAAAATACTGTTTACATATGGTTTAGAGAGTCAAAACTCCGCTCCTTCCTTTCCATCCTTTACTCTACAGTTTCTATCCGATTCTGAAAGAAATTTGCACTCGTATACTTTAAAACATACAGAACAATTGTTTTTAAATTAGGTTGCAGAAGCCCAACCCCTCTTCCCTTCTACCCCCACCCCTCCTAATTTCCAATGTTCTTTATAGATACCCACAGTTTTATCAGATTTCCATGGAACACTGCACATGTATACTTAAAAACAAAGAGAAAAATACTGCCCATGCTAGGTATACAAAACCAAACTATTCGTCTCCACACCCCTTAATTGTTTTTTATACATACCTACAGTTTTAGCTGATACCAATGGAAATTTACACACATATTCTTTAAATCAATCAGAAAAGGCAGTCTACATTTGGTATACAAAAGCCCAATCCCTCTTCCCCTTTACCCTCATCCCTTTTAATTTCCAAAGTTCTTTACAAAAATGAACAGTTTTAAATCCCGTCAAAATCAATTTAGATATTTTTAAGTCATTGCATAATATTTATAAAA
Source organism: Vandiemenella viatica (assembly GCA_031002005.1). Classification (NCBI taxonomy): domain Eukaryota; kingdom Metazoa; phylum Arthropoda; class Insecta; order Orthoptera; family Morabidae; genus Vandiemenella; species Vandiemenella viatica. Next base: position 49,254,472 of record JARYHS010013631.1, read on the forward strand.
TACATGTGTCATAATGTCTCAACATGTACTTCAGATTTCAACTTGGATCCTAAGCTTTCACGTTGTGAAAACCAATTAAAAATCTATATTTTCTGTGTGACGCTGGAGCAAACAGATATATTCCAGAGATTTGTGTATGTGGTATGTATTAATGCCCAGATGTTACATGTTTCGGTTATCGAGCAGCAGCTTTAACAGATGTTATGATATGATTGAAACATAGCCTGACATTCCTTAACACAACACCCAATTCACCACGTTCTGGAAGTTGTTGTGGTATATAAAGACAGAATTCTTCTTTGAAAGCAAGTGCTTTAATCCCTGAGCTACCAGGAAGTTCGCAAAATGGGAACTGCTGCGGCATATTTAAAATACAAAACAAACTATAATACCACTAAAAATTTAAAAATAAAATAATTGTTTAAAAAAACATAAAAACCGCCTTCAAAAAAAAGCACTAAAAATTTTAGAATAACCTTATACCTTGCTTAGGAGAAAGTAAATCTAAATGGACAATATTTTACATTACTGTCATTGAAATTTTTATATTAATTAGTTATTTTTGGAGTCGGTGCCAGTGAAAGCAAGAAAAACAAAAAGATAAAAATAATGAATAACAATAATACATAAAAAATCATGTTACTGCCTACCTACAATTAATACTAGAAACATTTTTCAGTTTTGTCAACAAAACTGAAACATACAGATGATACGCCGATATTATACTAACTGTAATTTGTTTACTGCATGATGTACTGTAGTGCCAGAGATATGCCTGGATGACCAATAAGGCCGAGCCACAGATTAAAATACTGTTAATTTGTTTCCCTAAGCTGTCTTCCGCAATAACACTACTGCTCACGACATGCTGTAAAATATTGGGAATTTTTGTTCGTACTCCCCGTTTCGCCTCATGTCCTTGACATTAATGCTACCAAGGCAATTAGTAACCACCCAGTACTTAGATTCTGAAAATCCGTAGATATTCACAACGCACTCAAGAGGAATGGCTGCAAGATATCTTTTAAATAGCCTAACAAGCCGCTTGCATATATTTCATTATACTCTAAAATGTTAAAGATACTAAAAAAGGAAAAAATCAGTTATACATTCTCCCCCGATAAGTGCGCTTTGAATATATATTTGAAGGTCAAACCTCTTTTAAGATTAAGATATTTTTTTACATATATAACTAACATTTGTGTGCTGTTTTTCTTTAAGGCGGAATGCTATTTAAAAGCTAGAGTGAGGTAAATTGAAGCTGTAGCTACATATGCGGTAATATAAAGCTAGAGCATGTTCATTTATTACAAGGTAAAATAAAAACACAGGTAAACGGATAAAAAGTTTTTATTTGTCACTCCTATTTTCAAAGTTCCAGTTCACAGTACGTTCACACACTTATGAGGGCGGAGACGCTGTCCCAGCCCAGCATTTGCCTTTGGCGAATGTGGAAAACCGCCCAAAACCACATTCAGGCTGGTCGGCATAGAACGTGCCTCGGTGGATGCTGATCCTGTTCACTGTCTTGCTGTCTCTCTTCTGTGTCCGCCGTTGGTGCACTCGTCCTCCAGTGTGGAGCCTCCAGCGTGGAGCCTGCAGCTCGGCCCAGCACGCTCCACGTCCAGGCTGGACCACGCGTGACCTGGGATCACGCGTGGCAGCCTGGCCGACACGTATGCCGGAGCCGAGTGAAACACCACATTCAGGCTGGTCGGCATAGAGCGTGCCTTGGTGAATGCTCATCCTCTTCACTGTGTTGCTCTCTCTCTTCTCTGTCCATTCGCCTCCAGCGTGGAGCCTCCAGCTCGGCCCAGCACGCTCCACGTCCAGGCTGGACCACGCGTGACCTGGGATCACGCGTGGCAGCCTGGCCGACACGTGTGCCAGAGCCGAGTGGAGGCGTCAGCTGAAAAAAAAGCGCAACACATGAGTAAATGTAATCAATCTACAAGTACCTTAAATACAAACCTGGAATTCTCTGTACGCTATTAGCAAACAAAAATGAACAAAGATAGATCCATATCGATACATTTGTACACGACACTGAATATAGCAATCACTTTCACACTGGCAAATTGAAGGGAGACACACTATAATATCAGCTGATTACAGACCGACGGGCGTACAATAGTCGTAATTGAATATTTATATAGCAGAGGATGTGACCTTCCTGCTCCGTGTCCCGTCCGCGTCTGCACTGAGCTCAGGCGCCGCTGGAGGCCTCCTTATATACCCTACCAACAATGCCGGGGCTTCATTTCCTCGGCAACGCGACATGACCAAATCTAGATTCAATGGTTTCCTTAGATACGCAAAAGCCGGATGCTCCGAAAATTAGAATGTTGTTCTTGGTACGTGTAAATACTAAGTATTGACTCCATTTTGTATACTGTAACATAAAGAAAATTTTACTCTAAAATTTATTTATATCGTAAAAGAACGTGCCAATCTCACTACTTTTCAGCATGGTAAGCGTCTTGTGTTTGAACCAAGGTGTATCATTGGCGCACGTCTTCAAGGCATCACCACTTCAGCTGTCTTCCCAGTCTCTTATGTGATAATAGTTTTGAGCTGAAGATATTGAAGGAAACCTTCGACTGTATATGACTGAATCAAGTCACGGCATTTGTAAAAGTTCTTCGGCACATGAGTGCCTACGTATTATTCTCCTACCACGAGCGCAGGTAATTCGTCAGGGCAAGTCCTCGAACTCCGGTCCTGTCATCCTGTTTTTTTTTTGTGGCTTCACCAAATCATTTCAATAGGAGATGACCGAATTCCTTTCTATTTTTCTAAGAACCCTTTCCCTCCTCCAAAAACTTCGAGGTCAGACAATAATCACTAATTAGGAAAAGAAATTTCTTATCACTTCTTTTGAAAAGAAGATTCAATGCAATGGTGACAGTCAAAAGCCTTTGTGAGAATTCACATATCGCTTGGTTGGTTACCAGAGTGAACTCCGTTAATATATTAGAATTTTAACGGAAATAAACCGTCTTAGTGAGCCTTCGTTCATGATTTGAATCTTTCTATAGGTGGACGAGGATAAAATCAAAGGATTATTTCTAAACCTTCGTTTGTGGTAAACGTGTTTACGAAAAATGGTAAATGCGTGTTTTTCTTGCGTTCAGTACATTCTCGAAGAAATTGAATGGAAATCTTATGGATTTAGCTGCTGACTGCATTCTAAAAGTGGTATTTAATTCGGAAACGATTGATATTTTCTGGCTGAAGAGGAAAAAAGAATATCCAGAGCTGGAAACGAAAGCTTTAGAATTATTGGTGCCATTCGCCACTTCCTACCTACGTGAACTAACATTCTCTACGGTGACAAACTTAAAAACTAAGAAGAGAAATAGGCTTCAATTAAAAAACCATTTGGTTATTTGCGTCTCAAAAACACAACCACGATTTGACAATTTATTAAAAAATAAACAGACGCAGCTTCTCATTGAAAATGTTGTATTTGTGTTGTAGTGTAAGACCTACATTCCTTGCTTTTTACATTTACCTGACTTGCAACCGCCCTCCCCGGAGCAAGACTTGGCGACCCCAGTGAAGGTCACGACCCACAATTTGAAAAACACTGATCTACACGAGCCACACGTTAAGCGTCACTGAATAAAATGAAACCTCTTTTACAAAATTAATATTCACATTTTATCAAAATCGCCCTTGACTTACGTCTTCTTAACTAATGTGAGTGCTCTGCATTATTTCTGAATATCCGCGATTAACAAATATGCCTTCATTGATCATACCGCAAACACCAGCCAAATCGATGCTTGATGTATTTTCAGCCTAGGTAGCGGACTCTTTTCCCATGCCGCATTTGCTCTGTCAGATGATCCATCAATATCACTCAAATTTTTATGGATAAAACCTACCCTATGCAGTACGATGCAATGCACTCTAAATTTACAGCTCTTGTACTAAAATAGAGTTAATATACGTCATAGAAACAGTAATTACTTAGTTTTCTCCTAATTACAAACTATATCATACGTAATTATTTTTAGTATTCTTTCTTTTCATTGAGAATATGCTCGATCCTGGAAACAAATTTCAAGTTTCTTGGTAACAGCGTTTTTGAAATAGGCTCAATGACAAAAATGATCTAAAATTGACGACTTAGACAACCAATCACCCTACCTACCCTACAAGCGAATGCAGAACTGGATGAAACGCGTATCGAGGTAATACTTGTTTTCTGTGGAAGAAGTTGAATTGATCCTCTACTCTAAGAACTGTAGACAACAACAACTCATTCACTGATGTATAAAATAAATTCGACCTCCATTACTTCAAAGGTGTGCCCCGTGAATATAATTATACAAAGTTTTTAATACGATATTGGTTATTGGTAAACTAGACACGTAGCGTTTCCAAATTTGAAAAAAAAAAAAAATTGACAGTCATTAGAGACTGCCGACAGAAAACTAAAAACTATGAATATCATACGCGAAACACGTCATATATATAGTTACAGATATACTAAATAATAATAATTCTGTGTGGTCGTAATTACCTGGTCACAGGGTTTCTAATGGCTGCGCATTCCGCCCCTGTCTTAGTCACATTAACTTAAGCCGGTAGTGATACCAGGTACAGGGAACCTACAGTTTTACGTGGAATCCGAATGACGGCAACGTTCTGGCGTACTTCGCATTACACAGCAAGCTGTGCCAGAGGTGAAGGTCGGGCTAAGGGCCTGTGAAAATCCCCTCCGAGACCGGGGATTGGAACAGGTACCTTTCGATCTCCAATCAGACGACTTAACCACTGAGCCGCCAGATCGTTCTTCAAATTTCAAGTCTTCAGGTTATTTCTCTTTCCTACCTTGGCCTATTGAAGGAACCATTCCGGCATTCGCATGGAGTGATTTTTTTTATTATTTTATTTGGGGAAACCACGGAAAACCCAACCCTATATGGTCGGAAGGGGTTTCGAACAGGCGTGCTCCTGAATACGAGGCCAGAGCGTTACCGCTCACCCACCACGCTCTGTGTTCGATTTTATCATGATCCACGTTTACTGCACACTGTTACTAAATACGATTATAGTTAGATGAGTTTAACTTTTGCCCCCTTTTGAAGCAATTGTTCTAGTATAAATACTTGGATAATTCATTTTAAAACAGAAGCAAGGAAACTAAAATCTGTTCATATGAAAAGTTAATAATTGCAAACGTGCGTAGTTCAAATTTCATTCCAGTACTTCATTCTTCGAGGATAGGGCTCAAAAAATTCTGTCACGTTTAGAAACAAGTTTTGTATTGTTGTAAAACTTTCTTCACAGTATTATGAAAGACAAGTTTTTAGACAGTAAACAGTGTAAGAAATATCACTCACATAAGACGAAAATGATCTAGAAAACTGCGAAGCATCGTTAAAGCACAGGAAGTAAATAAGTGATTTCTATGCATTCGCTTTGCAGTGAATATGTTGCTTTGAACCGGATGCTCGATGTTATAACCAAACTGTAAAATATTGCATTTCTGTATTTTCTTTCAAATACATGTTGTATAAACGGTAAAGTTTACATTCTGAATCAGGTTAAAATAAATTTTTCTAGAACCAATCACTAAGTTTCTATGGTTCAAGAAAAATACTATTTACATTACGGTTAATACATAAGGCAAGAGTGTCAATAAAATCATGAACGACAGAACATTTTATATGAAGAACGACAGTACTCATCACTTTTTTAAAAAAAGTGTAACATCTTCAACCGAAGGAGATTACTGCTTCTAAGCCTTCACAAGAACCGAAAATATAGCATGACGGGATCCGTGGCATGTCCCATCCATAAGCAACAAACAGTTCTAAGAACACTACAATTATACAGAGCAACTATAAGGTGACGTGAAGTGCACGATGTGTCATTGTAAAATAAGTGAGGTGATTTAAGTAATCTGCAATGTCGAACGACAAGCAGCAGTGAATGTTAACAACGAACGGAGATCAGCGACGCCACTGTTGTCGCAATCTCTGCACTGAATAGACTATTTGACAGTATTCAAAATATATTACAAATTGTAGTCATTCGAGTAGATTAATGCTTAAGGAGGTTATTTTTGTTAAATTTGAAAAGAAAAATGGATTGTTTTTAATTTAAAAAAGTGAAAAAATAATAATTTTTTTCTTGCCTCTTGCCACGTGACCGAAAACGCTCTGGGATTGGAGATTGCTTTGATGACGTCATCTGCCGGTAGGCGCTACGGCTGCGTAAGGAGTGTTTCCCGCTATCCAAGTTTTCAACTATTTGTTGCTGGTTATCTCTTGTTAATAATGAGATTTTGCGTCGAATATAAAATGAAGAACAATTTGTAGGAGCCTACAGCGGAAAAATACTGTAAATTATTTGTCGGACTAGCTAAAGAGGCAACCACAGACTTTTATTCTACAGAGCTTGAAAATGTAATAACTTCAATTCGAGAATCATTTATATTTAAACTGGAAGTTAGAGATTAACAGAAATCCTTCATAAGAATGACTAAAATTTTAAATTAAGTTAGTTGTTTTAGCAGATATTTACGAGAAAAATGCAAGTGCAGTATAAGGTAAGCACAACAGTTAAATAACTGGATGTTATGGATAATGTCTCTTAACTGCGGATAGATAATTATAGATAAATAATATTTTTTTTTTCCAACGAAACTGAATTTATTGTTTATTTATTTGCCGACCGCATTCATTTCAAGACATGTAGAAACTGTGATGTTTAAGTGTTCACTATTAACGAGAAGAAAAGTAACGATGCCATGATGTCCAGGTAGCTGCATGGGTAAAGAGTGCTATATTAATTTGAAGATCCTATACTCAAACCTTGATTAGGATAATATTTTTTGTGTGTACATTTTTTTGTTTTTGTTTCTGTTTGCCGTTTGTTGCTTTACATAATCGTGTTTTTATTAGAAGAAGTCATAAAACGTCATGCAAACGTTTGAAACATAAATTGCTGTCGTACAATAAAACTTTTATAAACTCCTGCTTTTAATTTTGAAACAAACCAGAGACAGGGGCGTAGCTACTATGGGGCTAGGCGGTGCAGTGCACCGGGTCCCTCACGCTCAGGGGGCCCCCAAGCATACATCAAGGGGCCCCTAAGCGCACCTCTAGGGGCCCTCAAGCGCAGTTTAGAGGGCCCACGAGCCTTCACGGCAAACTGGCGACTTTTTTTTAGCTCTACCGTCGTCTAAGGGGCCCTCACTAAGGGCCCTCGCTGCTCAGGGGGGGCGCCAACCACTGCTCAGGGGCCCCTAAAGAACAATTCAAGGGCCTCCATCCTCAGTTCAGGGGGCCCCTACCAGCACACAAAGTAAAAAAAAGATAGCCCGTCTGGCCTGAGGACCCAAAATAAATTTTTTGCACCGGGGCCCTTGTTGACCTAGCTACGCCACTGACCAGAGACACATCATCATTGCAACAAAACCCAAGTACTTGGCGGTGATAATAGGAGTTATTTTAACAATAACATTGCACGCTAATCTCGCAACAATTCCGGAACGCTTTGAATACTTTTTGTTGGAATTTTTACGACACCATATAACTGTATGTTGCCTTTCTGACATAAATGCATCTGTTTAAGCGGTATTTACTTTTAATGCTCAAGTAATTTTAAGTTTTTTTTTAAAACTTTTATCGGTGTGCAAGTAACGTCCAGTTTCAGTTTTGAAGTCTTTTTTGGTTATGTCTCAAACGTTTATCCAAAAATTTGTGAAACATTCAGGAAAAAAATTAATATTTTGGTGGATTTTAGAAAAAGAATATGCGGCGCTACCAACAGAAACTAATATCTAAAGAAAACGCTCACAAATAACAAAACATATTCCAAAGCGAGGATCGAACCTAAGAACCTCAACTTTACTGATACTCACCTTATACATCGTACTACATTATCTCAAAGAAATTATGGTGCAAATTATATTTACAGTAAATGATATGCGACTTAGTCGCAATGTCGTCTTGGTTTCTATGAGAAAGTTGCAGCGACATTTTTTCCTATTTTAGCTACTGCGGGAACACTTATGTTTATTTGGAGAGTTTTTATTGTTGTGGTTGTAGATTGATGTACTACACACTATTTATAAACCATATTTCCAACAATTTATACACAAATTTAGAGAAACAAACCAAACATTACTTACGTAGAGTGAGCGCATGCTGGCATGTGACGTCACGAGTGTCGTTGGTCCGCGCCAGGCAGCACAGGAGCGTTTTGGCGGGCTTTCAAATCTTCTAAATTTTAACGTTGAATTTTACGTAAAATAAGCACTTTTATCAGAAAATAATTAGCACTCGGTAAATAACGTGTTTCAATAAACTATTTAAAACCATTTTCAAAAAATAGTCAGTTAGGCAATTTCGAACTTAGTTTATCACATTCCTCTCCGAATTGATGTTTCTAATTCAGCTTCGTTTGATTTATAGCTTTTCATCGTACGGTGAACGAATAATTAATTTGGAAATACTTTTAAGACTAGTATTGATTACGACTGAAAAATGTTACTATCTAGGATAGAATCGTAAAATAGTCTACATACCGTGGGTAGTATTAACTATTTTCGAAAGCCGAATGGAATAGCAAGGAAATCAAAGCCCAACAGATTTGTTATTTTTTTACGCATTCGTATGAAATTTCTCTATCAGAAGATTAACTTAAACGTCTTATAGTTTTTATTTCGGTTAATTGTTTTAAAATCAGTTTACTGTTTGAAATTATTTCCAGAATTGAAAATAAATTTATTCTATTGAATCAATCGTAGTAATAAAATAAACTATAATGTACTGACCGAATGCTATTTCACTGCTGTGGAAAAAGTTTTCCTTCCTGCCAGAAATGTTTTGTCTCACACAGCAAAATTTACGTTCTTTCGCAGCATTGGGGTTTCATTGTTGTTAATTTTTTCTCATTATAAAGTTTTGGGTATCTGAGTATGTAAAATGAAGCAATTCATACATCTAATACTAAATTTTCACTGAAGATAAACTGATGTACCGTCGAAAACAACATTTCGATTGCGATACCTGCCATCTATATCGGCAACTGAAATCTCTCTAGATACCTAGAAACACCTTAGCATCTGGTAAGGACGTTAGAGCACGCCGTCGAAATATAATATTCTTTTTAAGGAACTACAGTGGAAATTACCAGGTTTTCTTGAATGTACTACGTGTACTAGAAAAAGTATCACTTGACAGCTTCTCTACGAAACAAATTACACTGCTCATTGCATATCATCAAGAAAATTAGAAACACAAAAAAATATTTTAGAGATATTAATACAAAACTATGTATAACTCTTTAAAATCAGTGCAAATAAAAATTGTAGCACCATAATTAACCGATTAAATAATTTCTTCTTTTCATTTTGTTACCGCATTCTTTAAACACCTTTCGTGAATTTTACATTACTTTATTTTACCAGTTTGTAGCTCGTACTGTAAGAAAATGTTGATTCGCAAGACTCCTTTTCTCAAAAATGAAAACTGCAGAAGACGCACTCTTTCTTTTGTGTGTACGTAAAAGTTGTTTTTTAAAGTAGAAATAACTGTTGTTGGAAGATAGTCATTTAATTTGAAGACATAAGTCTTTTAGTTTTCTTTGTCCGCTTCTATCGAAAGTTCTCCTGTTTGCGCTAAATACAAGACAATTTTATTGTCATTGACAGGCAGTCATTGAACATCGAATGGAAAGGTTAGTAGTCAGCAGCTGAACTCGAAAGATTAGCACTGAATGGTTCGTGCTCTCCTACCAGAAAACTAACGTACAACGATCAAAGCTGGAGAGTATAAACAGTTCTTGACACAGATTTTTCAGTAACCGCACCTTAGTCCCGTGTTCTCCTGATATACTTGTCCGAACAGTTTAATTCCAATTTCCACTGATTTCGATAGTATTGTATAACTTTTTATGTATTCATGAGATTACATGAAGTCAGGTGGGATTTTCTCTAAAGAAACGTTTCTAACATTTAACATTAGGGCAATTCTTGTCATTTAATAGTGAATTTATCTTCTGATGAAGTAACGATCTGAGTTTTAGCGTAAAACTACATACAACACAGCCAGGACTAAGTCAAGGCCGTCAGCGAGTGCTGAGGTCAGACCTTTTCCACTGGTATCGTCAGAACTCTTTGTTATTCCTTTCATCAGTAAACACTGAACAACACAGCGTACCGAATGCAGAAACTTTTCTGGTCCCTTAGGGGGCGTCCATTAATTACGTGAGGTGTTTTTTCCGGAATTCCGGACCCCCGTCTCCCCCGTGGTGAGATCTGTTCGGAGCCCTCCTCCTCTAATGATGACGTGAGATCTTGAGGGAAGACCTTCTTCTTCTTTTTTAAAAAATAAAAAAAGCTCTCTTGCTTCCTAGGGCCGTTAAACCCCCACTAAAGTCGGTATCAGCGTCATTTTGTAGACTCTTTTTTTTAGTTCTACTTTTCTTCAAGAGATTCAAAAGATGACCTGATATTTCCGTCGACCCCCTCGCTTGGTGAAATTTCGCCGGACTGGACTGGACCTACTTGAACTTGGCGGAGAAATTATATATTCCTATGACGTCTTTTTATCTCTGACTAGTGTAAGGATCTATAAAAATAGTCCCCGAAAATGCAGCTACAGTGAACATGCACAAAACATAAAAAGCAAAGAAACTGTAATAGATTAAAATAGTTGCTTTGGGTTACAGGTTACAAGTTTGATAAATAAATAATAGCAATACGCGTAATAACGTAATGACTCAAAATACAGTGAACACACACAGAACTTAAAAAAAGTAAATAAAACGTAATAAAGAATCACCCACGAATTTACTATTGACAGCCTTCACCTCAACCCTGATGTATTTCAAGTCTGATGTTCAATGTAAATACCTAAAGATGGCTGACGGTGTGACAGCAGTGATTGAAAAACAACAACGGCTGGAATGACTTCAATGAATAATTTTATAATTGCATAATTTTATTCCATCAATTTTCAGTTGTAAAATTTTACCATATGTTTTTACTTAATCGATGCACTTTATTTAAAATGAAATGTTGTGGAAATCAAATTAATGAGAGTATTCTGATAATTCATTTCTTGACAGTGAAATAACGCTCATAACCTCAAATTGGTAGTAACACCTGTGGCTCCGGAAACAAAGGCTGGTCGTGTGACGTCACAGCGTGACATCCAACAGCTATCGAGGTGAACACGGGTGGAGTCTACGATATTATATGTGTAGATTGGGTCAACACATAATTGCTCTGTTCCCTGTGTGTTATAGTTGTCTAGTCAAGAAAGAAAATATATTTCAAATTCTTGTGACTAAACAATGAAAAAAAAAATTAAGCGTGAGCGAGAAACCCTTTATTATTATTATTTCGTTGTTAGATCTGGTTACAAAGATAGGGAACAGGAAAAATTAATTAGCTTTAGACGAACCTCCAAAGTCAGCGTTCGGCTGGCGGTACCGATACCGATGTTCCTTAAGCCCTTCCGTGTTCCGTAGAACAGTGGTCCGCAACCTTTTCCCACTCGCGGCACACCACAAGGGTATCCATAAATCTCGCGGCACACCTTTAACCGGTCGGGCGGCAGTTTTATGTTTTATATTAAAGTAAATATTGTACACATACCTTCAATTAACACTTGTGCCTGCTTAACTGCACACAGGTGGCTGATCAATTGAGAAATTTCTTCATCGATGGATTTGAGGTTTTCTCTCTTGGATGTTTTAATCTCAGTCAACGTCGAGAAGCCAAATTCACATAAATATGTAGTTAGAAACGGCAATAACACATTTACTGCCATGTCTGACATAGCCGGATATTCATTCCTTATTGTTTGCCAAAATGTATCTAAAGGAATTTCAAAGTTCTGCCAGCATTTAAATCTGCGAGTTCCTCTTGAATATTAATTGCAAGTCGTTCCGAATTTGCAACGAATGGATTACGAACCCAGTTGAAATCTTCAACACATTCTCCAAAAAACTTTATGAAACTCTGCCGCAAGGCTTCTAAATATTCTATAACTAAGTCCATCACCATTTTATTACCGTCATCAAGTGACCATACAGTCTGGATCATCTCACACGACCCATTTTCAATCCTCTGTAACCACAAATCCAGCTTATTCTCAAATCCTTTAATCTTATCCATACTAATGAGAATATTTTGATGTTCAGCTCATTCAAGTGTACGAAAATGTAGGAAAGATATGCCAACTTGCATACTCATTCACCATTTGCGAATCAATCAGCGTACTTATGTCTTTCAACAGTCAAAAATGCCTGAACCTCTTCGCGTTAACAGCTTTCCTCGTGACAGCCAGCTTACTTCTTTTATGTAGCAGGAATGTAGTGTGTTCTGAGCCCATTTCCTGACATAAAACGAAAAAAGTAGCGAATTTAGTGGCTGCGATTTTATGAAGTTCAGGACTTTTACTACTTCGTCCAGCACATCTTTCAGAGAAGGTGGCAGAGACTTAGCAACAATGGCCTGGAGGTGAATGGGACAATGATCGCATCCTACGTTGTGATTTACTTCGAGTACTTCAGCTGCAAATCCTTTCACTGGGCCTGTCATACCAGCCGCTCCGTCTGTACAAACACTAACGCAATCCTTCCATGTTAATTCATTAAGGAGAAAATATTCATCAGTCAAACGAAATATTTCTTCACCGTGAAATGTCTTGGCTCGTTATGCCGAGAAAACATTTACGTGCATGAGATGCAAGATGTTATTTATTAAAAAAATGTTCTTTTAACATTTACTTTTAATTGCAAAAAGCAGGTTAAATTTAAATTACACCCTCTAATTACAAAAGGAAAACACAAGTGCGGAATTAAAAAAAAAGAATACATTTATGAATAAAACACTGAAAGAAATACATGTTTGTTTAACATTACACAAAAAATTGAAACTCAGCCAGCAAAAGAAAAAGAAACAGAAACTGATAGACAATAAACAAATTGTTCCCGGCTAGGGAGAGCAAGAAACTCCTTTAGTTTGGGCGTACTGGGTAAAAAATGTTTATATGTAATTGTTACTTATCGTAACTGCAGGAGGCTGTCTGTGACCTTGATGTTTCCTTGACTGTGGCGAAACACTTTTTAACTCCATCTGGCAACTGAGGTGGATTCACTTGTGGAAACACATAAAGAAAACAGCACGACAATATTTGTCGTGCGAAAACGCGACCTCCACGTTTCTTTGAAATCCGCCTACACACACACATGCGGACTGTACGGGGTCCAGCCCCCAAGTGACCGCGACAGTTTGACCACTTCTCAACCCCGGCCTCCGGGAGTGGCATGTCTACCTGCGTCAAACAAAGCAACCTCGCCGACAACACGACGCCAGCAGGAATTTGCCAATCTTCCCTGTCTTCCAAAACGGCTGGATGAAATGTCTCACAAATGGAGAGGTGACGGAAAATCAATGACAGCAGAGACTGGACATTACAACCGGTAGTTTGCTCTGGAAGTTCTTTGCAAAAGAAGAAGTTACTTACAATTGTATCTCCATCGAAGCCTGCAGAAGTTCTGCATGGCGGCTAATATCTGTGGACTTGTCGATCTGAAGTGAGAACTTCTGACTTGTTGTTTTTCTCCTTTGTATTGTCTTTAATATCACGAGACATATCGATAACTCGACGATTGATTGTGTCAGCAGAAAGAGGAATTTTTTAAATTTCACTAGCATATTCTAAACCCAGAACTATTCTCAGCATTTTACAAACAGGTTTTTTTAACAGCGTTTCGATTATTGTATGTGGTTTCTTGGTCTCTACGGTTCGGCTGCCTTATAATTAGCTTCCTGTACTTCTTCCGAAACACGTACTGTAGCGGTCATGAACGTTCTTTGTTTTTTATTTATTTTCCAACAAACGACGAAAATAGTTGACATCTTTACTTGACAGAGAAGAATGTAACATTGACAAATGTCGTTTCAGTTTACTGGGAACCATAGCAGCGGTACTGAGTTTTTCACGACAAACGATACACTCGGTAATTGAAGACGTTATTTCACCCCCCCCCCCCCTCCGACACACACACACACATACAAAAGAAAAACATAGAATAAGTAATTATCACTATCTTTCCGCTGCATCAACTTTTATTTCTTTCTTTCTGGCACAAGGCTTTCACTAGTTGCACTCATAGACGGAACACTCTGTTCATAGTATTTGTCCATCTTGAAGAAATAAAATGGTCTGCTAATTCTAATAGAAAATATCAAGACCAATTACTAACACAGTTTTCGGACCACTTCAGAGCATAGCTATGATGTAACTAGAGTAATTGTAAGAAGCGGAATTTACACACTTCAAAGAAGTCACATATACCGTGTCGATTGTTTTTACGGTGATGTCTAACTATGCGTCGGAGGAACGGTACAGAAACAAAGTATTGTTGGAGAAGTACCGACAACGTAATAAAATAATATTATGCATGGAAAGTCCTGCTAATCCAAGCAGTTTAGACTGAGGGAAAAGCAAATACACAGTACATGCGGTAAGTATAATAGAAGTTCAAAGCGCTCAAAGTGCAGTTGTAGAATCGAGGAATACAAAAAATAATAATAATTAATAAACAAAACTAACAGCAACTGTGAGTAAATAAATAACATTTAATTTCTTAGAATACGATAAAACGTAACAATTCGCGCCACATCAATCTAAAATATAAATAATAAAAAATTTGATAATTAATTCCTTATATTTGGTAAAATTTCGCGGCACACCTCTCACCTTCTCGCGGCACACCAGTGTGCCGCGGCACACCGGTTGCGGACCACTGCCGTAGAATATATCCTTGCTTACTTAACGTAAGACCCTCAGACCAACTAAACTATGCGCGCCCAGCAGTTCAATCTTCGCGAATCAGCTGATTTTAATCGCAGAGTATAGAAAGCTGACTTCAAATACTTTGCAAAATGAGCAGAGTAAAAACATGTCTCCGATTTAGGAAATTCTGAATCAAAAAAATTAAGATTTCAACTATGTTACATTTTGTAGTCAGGTAACCAAACGTGTGATGACCTTTAGGACTAATAGCTATAAATGACTATAAAATATTCGATACAGGTTTCATTACAAAACTATGACACAAAGCAATGACGAGTTCTCTTCTGCTTCATTAAAAAATTTTACTAGATCTGATTTCACACTCTTGTTAAATAGTGTAGTGTCGTTATTAACGTTTGTTACTAAAGTGTTAATGACATTTTGACAATTCACTTCTGGCGGAAAGAAGTTTGAGGTAACATTTCGACGCCGAAGGTTTGAAGTAATAACACTAGCGCACTGCCATTTTTATGAGGCACGTCTGAAAGCAATGAAAGCAGTGCAGGTGGCTGCCACAATCCGCCAGCTATACTGCGTTGCTTTGTGCCATTGTTGTAACAGCATCCTTGCATAGTGGAAGTCAGTCAACACAAAGACAACTTCAGGTTTATGAGAGATAAAAATAGTCTGCTACATTTAGACAACTCTTTTTAGTAGAAGAATTTAGTACTTGCATTAACGACGTCTAGATCATCAAATCCAGGATAGAATTGGGGGCAAGAAATGCGAAGAAATATGGCCGTGATCTTTGGAGGGATTTAGGATACCGTGGAAAACGGAAGTCTGGATGGTTGGAACTTGGATTGAACACGCGTTCTCTCTAAAGCCAGGCTCGAGCCTTAATCACGCACCCACCACGCTCGATTGCTCAACTATATCTGCATCAAACTGCTGTTAATTTTTTTACACTTGGGTGGTTCTGCAGCAGCCCTCCTTCCATTTACTATTAGCGTAGTGCATTATTTTCAATTTTCTTACAATTTGTGTTACATATAGTTGCCTGTTCATGAAACAAAGTCTATTTGAGATTCGTGTGTCTAATCTCTGAAGATGGAACAAATTAGACGTAAGATCGTATGCAGACAATATATTGGACACGACTCTACTTTTGGATGCAAACTGTGATTCCGTGTGTAAATATTCTTCGTATGCTCATTAAATATTTCACGTCCTCGTCGCGGAATGCCACATGTAGTTATTCTGCTGCTTCACGCAAAGCCACGTGTAGGTTTACCTGATACACGTGCTTCCTCTTCTTTTCATTTAAATTTGGTTATACTCCACCATCTGCAATTTCGAAGAATTGGAAATGAATGAAAACCTAGAATAAGGCTCTCATCGGACTCCCAACAGTAATATATATATATTCACGGAGTACTTCTTATATAACTGTTGATACAACCAGTTTTTTACTCACTACTCTCTTGTCCAGTTTCTCAATATCCTTTTTTTTTCACTTTACAAATTGTATGAGCTCTATAACCCTAGCGAGGCAACCAAAACAAGCCTCAGCCCACCCTTTTCACACCTCGCGGAATGCTATAAAGATAATCACTCTCCATTACTGACCGACTTTCTAAAGATACTTATTCTCTGGTGCTAACGCCCAGCGTACCAACTTAAAGCAAATGCTTTTTCTGTATAATACAAAAAAAGATTCATACTATTCTTAATAAATTTGATAGAACTAGAGTTATTCACACAGTATACATTTAAAAAAATCTACAAACAAAATCTAAGTGGGAAAGAACTATGTTTCCTTACAAGTGACACCTTTTTAGTTCAATCAAGATTCAGAAGTTCAGCTCTTTGACTTTTCCCGTTATTGCACTTTTAGAGACAATTCGAAAATTTGTCTGTTTTCGTATATGAAGAGGTTTTGCGTCGATTTACGCCACTACCAGCTCGATCCAAATACGATTCTGCGATTGTTGGCCGCTAAATATCGTCACCTCGATTTTGAAGCGCATACCACGGGGAACAATTGAGTCGTCTGGTCGGTTCTGAAAATGATTTCAGCTCTGTACTACCCAGCGAACAAGTCGGATGATGTCACGCTACTTTCAGCCAAACTGTACCCTGTTCACTGCGAACTAGCGGCTCAGAGTCATGTATCCCTGGCCCTGCTCCTCACCTTACCACATCCTCAGTTCCTACCTCTCCGATCTGAACTCAACGTCCAGGTAGGCGAGTGGCAAATTATTCCATTTGAATGTTGTGGTAAGGTCAGTCTGACCTTGCTCCGCCTCTGTTAACTGAAAGGTCTAAAGTTTCGTTGTGACGATCGAGTTTTTGGAACTTACGATGTGCTCGGTAACGACCTTGATGCCGTCGAAAGTTGCCAGCAGCGCGCACAGCGTGCAGTGAGTGTTGTTGTTTCCCCCCCTCCGCACCCACCTCCTAGGCTGCGTGGTGCCGGCCAGTCTAATGGGCTCAGTCAGTCGCGATGCGGCCTCTACAGCGAGCGGCAGCTGTGGACGCCGACTCCCGCTCCTGGCCGCAGGCCGCGTCTCTCTCCAGCCTCGGCGCCGGCGTCGGTCTGGTTGCGCTGATCATCGCCGTCTCCTACCTGCTACCCACCGCGGCGGCCACACTGCCTGGTGAGTTCACATTACTACACTAGGCATCATCCACAATGTTCACTTAAAAATATTCATTCTTCTTTCGATTTTGGTCCACGGGAAACAACTGGTTTACTGATTCGCCTTTTCTTCTCATCCCAGATTTTTTTTTATTCTTTCACTGAAGTTTTTTCTCCAGACCAGGCGGTCTTGGCCTTTGTACATTGTTTCTTGAACCCCTTGAATTTATCAATTTTAGTCTGAAACATTCCCTGTTCTCTATCTGATCTGAATAGATCCTAACTTTTCTCGTCTACCAATTTTGTTGTCACCTTAATTTAGTGATGTGGTTGAAATATCTTTTTATCAGCCTACCATCTCTCTTTCTCACGTGTCCATAATACCTCAGCGTTCTCTTGTGCATTGTGTCTGTAATTTTTTCTCTAAAGATCTTCGTTACTAGCTGTCATCTTTTCCCTTTGCTGGTACTAAGAGTTTTTTCTCTAACTCTTCAATCTCCATTTTGTTATCTAATACCGGACATTATCAGTTGAATATTGGCTCTGTCTTGACAATTGTTGCATAATGTATAAGTTTTGCTTTGAAGGAGATCACTTTCTTATTTTTTTGTTAGCCTATACGTTAGTTCCATCTTTCTAGCTCTTGCTTTATTCGCACCCAGATATTTAAATTTATCGATTCTCTTAACTTTTCCAAATTTAATTCTCAGCTGTTTTTCATTGTTGTGTTTAAATTCTATATACTCTTCATTAAGTATTACCACAAAAGTAATTTTTCATCAACCGATGATTAAGGTTCATACTGAAAAGGTTATTTTACACATGTTTAAACCCGGACATACCTGCTGGTTTCTGTAGACTCAATCTGGCCTGGTTATTTAAAAAGCTGTCCCCGGAATATATAATCGAAGCTCAATAAGTACGGTGACAATAAATCCTGTTCGTGAAACAAAGAGAATTATTTTTACAGTTTACGACTCTAATTCAGGTATAAAATATACATGTGTGAATATTCTATCATATTCGTAAAGCAAGTATAAAAAAAATAGTCTATTGAATTGCTGTCAGTGCCAGTTCAAAGATTAAATGAACTAACCTATTTACGAGCAGTCAACTACTGTTTACTGAAATCAGTACTTACCTTTATTACTGAGAGAAAAAAATTACTTCCTTGAGACTGTGAAGTCAATAAATATGTGACATCATACAGCTCAATCGGAACGAGAAGTGAATGTCAGGCACACGGGGCAGCTTCAAATTTTATACTTGTATATTTAACGACACTTACGCCTTTGAGAAGTTAGCTAAGAATGCTGTCTGTATCTTCTATTGAAAGAGTCTCTTACCCAGCAACGTCTTCAGACTTCTATCGTCTCACGTTACTGAGATCATACACTTCTTTCGGGATATAGTGACAAAAGACAGAGCATGCTGAGAAACTGAACGTGGATGGGAAGGTTGAAAGAACGAGACGATGAGAAGGAACAATGCACCACCTCTTCAGCAGGCTTTTGGGGGTAAATGAAAACCACTCAAGCGAGTGGGAAATTCAATGAGGCCACGACGCTCAAATTGAGTTCAACTGATAATGAAGATTTTACTGGTTTCATAAACAAGATCATATATTTTAGAATTTGTGAAATAAAGAAAATAGCTTCAGGAAGGGATTACTACCTTTTCTCGATCTTTGATATTCATTAAATTAGTTTCTCTGATTTTATTTTTTCAAAGTGAAATTTGAAAAAAAAACGTTTTTCTAGAAGAGGCTCTATTTAAATAACAGCAAAAGAACTCTACATTGCAAGATTATGTTTCTACCAACTTATTTTGCTGATCAGTTGGCAATATTGAAGGCACTCTTGGAATGGCGTATTTCATTTCTTCACTTCTCTACGGAACTCTATTGTTAGATGTAACTTAATTTCATGTTGTTGAGACTACTTCCGCGGCAACCTTTTGAAGTTAGGAGCACTTTTACTTGAATTTACAGAAATACACAGTTGTGTTCAAGTATTAGTGAACGATAATGGTTTTTGGGAAATTACCAGCTATTTTCCAGGAAAGGTCCGATCCGTCCATCTGAACTACCTGGCTGCTAGCAGGCGCTTCGGGGCACCATTTCCTTGAAACACGAGCACCGTCATTATATACTTGTATTGGCTATTTCCAACTCACATAAAGGAAACATGACGAGACGCCCAACATTATACTTTCTAAAGTAACTATGTCTGAGTTTTGATTGTCTGTGTTTGCTGAACCATATCTTCATTAAAGACTACTTTATTTTTACCCTTCTGCAACGCATAAATAAATTTCAGCGAAAGTTTTGATTTTGTAATTTCAATGATTTTGGTGAGGTTTTTATAATCAACAATTGCATAATTTAAATGTTTTCTCGCCTCTTTGATTATGGAAAATTGTTATTCTTATACTAGAATCTTTTTGTCGCCAGTTATATAAAGATGGAAACATGGCGTTCAGTATGAAATATTCGAATACCATTCTGACTCCCGTCAAATGTAGATATTCAGTTTGAGAAGCAGATTGTGTCAGAAAATTAAATTCCCCATCATCGCTTTGTAATTAACACCTGGATGTAAAAGTAATGACTATGATTTTTTTTATATATACTGCTATTTTACGCCATTTTCAAGTTAACTTTTGCGATAGTGTGAAAGCCAAAATATTTTCTTTGCAATGTATACGACACTGACATGAGATATCCACATGGATTGAACATGGAATCGTTGCTCAAGAACATTATTTTATGTAAAATTTAGGAAAAAGAAATGGTACGGAAATAGCAGTCTTAAGAGTTTAGAGATCGTGCCCATTGACCAAACGATTGCGTTTTCCTTTCATGTAGACGCGGGTTCAAATCCTCGTCCAGCCATCCGGTTTTCGGTTTGCGTGCTTTCTCCAAATTACTTCAGGTGAATTCCGGGATGGTATCTTCAACAGATCATGGCAGAAATTTCAGGGCGAGTGAATGCGGAAATACACCTCCAGTAAGACGTAAGAGCCGGTATACTAAAGCCGTACAGATGTGGTTTATTGCGCAGATTTCCTACGCCTTGCGCCTCTTCAGAGGATCAAAATACCAGCTGTTCTACTTTCTTCGGAGTAGTTGATGTCCTAATAACTTGAAAGATTCTGCTTGTCTTAGGTACGTTAGTTCCCGAAGTAAAGCAAAAAAGAAGTTGCATCACACGGAAGACTGAGCAACGTAATCAAACAAAGGAAAATTCGAAATCATTCCTGGGCCAATTATTTTGATTTATTGATTAGTGATGGTTATGATAATATCTCTTCAACTATGGAGTCAAATTTTTGATGGTTATAAGAAAATACAATATTATCTTTGCGAAGACAACTGACGCAGAATAAATTAATTTCAGATCAATGTAATCAATCTATCGAGGCAAGCAGTATGATGTTCCTCGTGTGTTTCTATCACCATAAATGTTGTAAGAAACTAGGAGTCGTTTTATTTCATCATTACTCATTATTACTTAGACCACGAGAAAAACGTCGCCAAAGGCACAAGGAACTGTCCATATAACTAATTTTTGACAGTCTATATCTCTAGAACTATGGAGATATCAACAAAATTTGCTGTTTATTAACAATCCATCATCAAATTGCGGTGCCATGGTTATGATAGTGCTGCCCTTGAATTTGACGGTTTTGTAGCAGTAACGCTATTAAGGGCGTTTAAAAATCCCAGCCGAGATTGGGATTCAAACCGAGGATCTTTCGACCTTCAGTCATGCGCATTAATCACTGACACATCAGACCGCTTATTATACTTTGCTATTACAAAATAAGATTAAGGGTATTTAAAAATGGAGTGAATAAAGTATTGGTTGAGAAATTTGAGCTAAACATAGCAGGCAGGAGGACAAAGATAATGAAGTGTTGAACAAATTATGATAACAGTAAATTAAATAAAAATTAAGATCTGGTAAAGTAGATGAAGTAAGAAAATTCTGTTATTTAGCAAATAAAATCATATCTGATTATCGAAAATAGAATGGTATCAAAAGTTGAGTAGCACTAATGAAGAAAGCTTTCTTTGTTTCTAAGAAAGGAAAAGAGATATTAAACATTGCCGTAAGAGTTAGAAGCTGTCTTTGGAAGCTCAGAACTTTGCACAAATGAAGCTAGAGTTTTAGTAACACCTGAAAGAAAACAGAAGCTTCAAAAATATGTTAATGCAGAATGATGTTGAAAAGTAAGTGGGAAGATATAGGACGAAATCTACATGTTTTGATAATTATGGACGAGCATCACAGAAAGAAGAGAACGGCTGGTGGATTTTGACACATATGGCGTTAGGTGGTTTTTTTTGGTGACATTCGAAGATAAGATCTGTAGAGGAAGACAAAAATTATAATACATAAATCGTACACTTGAGGACGCAAGTTATATTGGGTATGCTGAGATTGTGAGATATGCTCAGGATAAGAAGAAATGAAGGATTGCATAATCAGTAACCAGTCGAGAGACGGGGGATAAGGGAAAGAATAAACCCTGTGTTGAATGGCTGTGGATGATTTACTGTTAGAATTAAGTACCGTTTCATAGAAGTTCGCATACTAACGTAACGATAAGTCAACTTAGCACACATCTACAGTACAACTGATAAATTTTAATATCACATTGAACCCGTTCTTACAGCAACATTATAACATCCATACCGATTCTTCGAAGAATAACATTACATTTGTCCCGGTTACAACTGCTCATAGAAGCACAAAGATTTGTTCTAGAATTTGTATTACCGAATTGTTTTTTGACTAAGAATCAATATCTGGGTTACCTGATGTTTACTATCAAAAACTTTTGTTATGTTTTTGAATTTGGTATTTGGAAAATTGATCCACATAGCCACCTTCACTGTTTTAATTCATATTATCAAATTGCATATGTGATTTATGTGAAAGCTTTCTCACAATTCAAGTGCAATACAACATAAGACACACATCAAACTTACGTAAAGCCTTACATGCCGTAGACCGGAATCGAACCGGTGACCCTCAAAACCAGCACGCAAACTGGAATAGTCAGCAAAACCTAGAACTAGATAATCCTTGAAGTCGACTCAGCCGAAACAATCAGAAGTAGCACTGACCAAATCGTACCCTCACTGCTAAGTACGTAATAATCAAGATAGCTGGTGTAACTTTATTCTCAATGATCTTCTGAAGTTTACACAAAACTCGGCTTGCATTTTAAATATATTTGCCAGTATCTTAACAGTTTCCGGAGGTAGATAGTCCTGTCGACAGACATCAAAGGAATTCTTCCAAACTCCGCTGATAACAGTGAACCTTAAGGCGTTGAGGTGTGTTTTGTAACATTTGCGAAGTAGCAGGCCGTGGAATGTTAGGAGCCTGGCTGCTAACAAGTGCGCTTCGACGAGATAACGGCAGTTGGTGTAGAGGTAAGCGACAAGGTTAACACGCAACTACGGTCTGATCTAGAAAACTACGAACTAGAACGGAATTATCACATGATGGGAATAATAGAGGATATATGAGCAGCGTCATCCTCCACCTTATTACATTGTCGCTGCAATCGCTTAGCGTTTTCTTATTCACTGAAGAACCAAAGAAACTGGTATAGGCATGTGTATGCAAACACAGAGAAATGTAAACACTCAGAGTACGGCGCTGTGGCCGGCAACGCCTATATAAGACAACAGGTGTCTGGCGCAGGCATTAGATCTGTTACTGCTGCTACAATGACAGGTTATCACGATTTAAATGAGTTTGAACGTGGTGTTATAGTCGGCGCACTTGAGATACGACACAGCATCTCCGAGGTAACGATGTGGTGGAGATTTTCCCGTACGACCATTTCACGAGTGCACCGTGAATATTGGGAATCCGGTAAAACATCAAATCTCCGACATCGCTGTGGCTGGAAAAACATCCTGCAAGAACGGGACCAACGACGACTGAAGAGAATCTTTCAACGTGACAGAAGTGTAACTCTTCCGCAAATTGCTGCGGATTTCAATGCTGGGCCATCAACAAGGGTCAGCATCCAAACCATTCAACGGAACATCATCGATATGGGCTTTCGGAGCCGAATGCCAACTCGTCTACCCTTGCTGAGTGCACGACACAAAGCTTTACGCCTCGCCTGGGCCCATCAACACCGACATTGGACTGTTGATGATTGGAAACATTTTGCCTGGTCTGACGAGTCTCGTTTCCAGTTGTATCGAGCGGATGGACGTGTACGGGTATTAAGAAAACGTCATGAATTCATGGACCCTGCATGTCAGCAGGGGACTGCTCAAGCTGGTAGAGGGCCGGTAATGGATTGGGGCGTGTGCAGTTGGAGTGACATAGGACCTCAGATACGTCTAGATACGACTCTGACAAGTGACACGTACGTACGCATCCTGGCTGATCACCTGCATCCATTCATGACCATTGTGCATTCCGAATATCATACGCGCAACACGTTATACTTGTGGTCGTATTGACCTGATGACAGGGTTTCCATTGGCTGCGCATTCCACCCCTGTCTTAGCCGCCTTAACCTAACATGGTAGTGCTCCCAGTTATAGGGGACCTACAGTTTAAACGTGGAATCCGAACCACGGAATCGTTTTGGCGTACTTCACATTACACATCAAGCTGTGCCAGAGGTGAAGGCCGGATTAAGGGCCTATTAAAATCCTTTGCGAAACAGGGATTCGAAGCAAGGACCTTTCGATCAAGTCAGATGCCTTAGTTACGGAGCTACCAGATCGCCCCCCCCCCAAAAAAAAAGTTAGCCATGCCCGAATTCCTTTCCGTTCCTAGTCCACTCCAGTCTCTCTAATAAACTCGACGAAGCGTAAAGCCTGGAAAAAAAAGAGAAGTCCTATACTTCACATAGACATAGAAAAGCATTTACAATAAATTTCTAAATATGAAGCTGAATAAAAATCTAACGGTTGATATTCATGTTTAAGCAGAGTTATTGTTAGGTATAGTTAACTGTCTTTATCCAGATTATGATCTACAATCTACATCATTCTGTCATACTTCAAAACTTTAATGTAAAGATGGGAAAACTCTAGGAGTTGGTTTCTTTGACATCAAGATGTGGTCACTGAAATGTGAAATAAAATGTTAAAAACAACAGGCCTGGTTAAAGCTAAATCGAAAATAGGAAATAACCTCAGAACTAAATAGTTGACTACAAAATCATGTGAAACGCTGATCTTTACTGCTGGAGTATTTTCACTGAAACCGGCATAATGCCCGAAGGGATAAAAACTGCCCAAATCCAGAGATCCAGGGAAATCTTCAGTTTAATACTTTTTTACGGTTTAAACTACTGTACACGGATTAAGTAAAAATTACTTCAAATTTTAAAATATTGGGTGAACAGCATGTCTAATGTGAAGAACACTTACAATAAATTTCTAAATATGAAGCTGAATAAAAATCTAACGGTTGATATTCATGTTTCCCACTAAATATAAACAATCCACCTGAAAGATTCGAATTTAGAAACCTGGTCTATCTTTTCTTCTGTGAAGGCGCTGCCTAATGTGCGGAAAACATCATCTTTATTTCCACAGGCAAGTTCATAGCAATGGGCCAAGTTTCGCAAAAAATCCACTTCCCTTTATTGAAAAATTCTCTGATGCGAATCTTGGGACTGCTGTCGAAAACCTCTCTTATAGTTCTTCCACCATTGATTCTAACGAGTTAGACTTTTTATGACTTGACTCTTGTTTTTCCAACAGGATGGAACAGCAACCCGCGGGTTTGCAGGCTCCATTGAACGCAGGCAAGATATTGCTTCCACAGTCGATATAAAGATGACAGACACGGAAAATCAAAACGTTAATTTTTTCGGTAGGCCTACCTTTTCTTTGTCAAAACGCTTATAAGGTTGAACAATGACGATCATAAACGTTCCATTAAGTTTCACTGGTCTAATAAAAAATGAAAGGAGTACGTTTTCAGACTTTTGACTCTATATTTGTTCGCATTGTGGAATTACTTTCCTAGCGTATTAGCGTGCCACCGAGCTTGTCGGGTGAGCGGTAACGCTCTGGTCTCGCATTCGGGAGGATGCAGTTTCGAATCCCAGTCCTATCATCCAGATTTAGGTTTTCCTCGCATTCCCGAAATTTCTTCAGGCTAATGCCGGGATGGTGCCATTAAAAATTCATGGTCGAATTCCTTACCGTTCCTCACTCCCAGCCTTTTCTCGCCAATAATAACCCAGACGTTGACGATAACTAAAGCCACAACAAAAGAATCTTAAACTGCCCCGTTGGATTTTATTTCCATGGAGCTATACCATGCGTTAGCCTGTCCCGGACTGCGACCTGCTCACATCACAGGATATTATCGATCTCGTAATTTAATTCTAGATGTCTTAAATGCAGTCACCACTCGTCATGATCTTAGCTTCTCAGTTGTTTTCTTCCCAGTTTTAGACTTTTGATCTATTGCATATTAGCAGAACAGAATATCCAGCCTCGTACTTCAATAATATTAATTTTGGTGCACCACCACATCTTGTCATTTTACAGTTAACCACAATCTTTCTTTCTTTCGGATCCCCCTACCTTGGAGAACTACTTCAGTCCACGTCTCCCTCCCCTAAAGACGACAATCTTGCCACACTTCTATGCTTAAAGTCCTACAACATCTGGTAATTCCGTACCCAACTTTTCTTCTACTATTCTTCCCCTCCATATTACTTCCTTAAACTGAAAGAATTGTCTAATCTCCGATATGTGTTCTACAGTTCATTTATCGTTGTGATATATCATCACTACACGTTTTGAACGGTCTCAGATACCCCGATGTGTCTTTCCCTATCTGACAACGTGTTGTAACTCAACTGCTTTTGTTCCTTCTCCTGACATTTATGTTCTATTCCAACGGCAATCGTCCTATACAAAACACACAACTGCTGATAGTTGCTTCTTGAAGTAAAATTTTTACGGACTATTCAGCCAAGTCAACTGTCTTAGATAATAGAAAAAAAACTCAGAGTTAAGAATGGGACATTTACTTACCGGTTGTAAGTTAATCTTCTTCTTCTTTTTACGATGCCATTAAATATAATGCTTGGGAATCCTTCTGAAAGGGCACGAGAGAAGGCAGTGCCTGTAATGGACATGGGAACTGCTGAAAAATTGCGGGCATTATCCTAATGTTTTTTTTTTTAGATTGGACTGTTGGATAGTATTACATACTTCCAGCGTAATTGCAGGAAAAAAAATTGCATTTCTTAAATTTTCTTGGTTTATCGAAAGTACCACAAGCGAATTATTAAATACCATTTAACAGTGCATTTGTAAGAAATTGGAAAAGGATATTTCTAACCTTCCAGAAATTATTTTATATGGTTTATTTTAAACTGACTTGAAGTACAAGTGTATATTTCGGACTCAAAATGCTCAAAATATGCTAAACACATTTTTATTTAGTAAATTATCACATAACTCAAATAAATCGTAGACCGATTATGTAATCAGACTGAGAGATAGTAAACTTATCTTATGTATATTTATTTATTTCACTCTGCAGCTACAGCTATCTACCACAGACCACTGTCTTCGATCGTGCTCAGTGGTGGTTGCATGCCGATAGCTGTGGAGGTGTGGGAGATATAGTGGCTGAAACTGGTTGACCGAGGGCTTTCTTATTTCAATCAAAGGCGTGTGTGTCATATTTCACCTTACAGTCACAGCTACATAGTGCAGACCACTGGTGTTTGTGTGTGGTAGTAGCTTCGAGTCTCCCATTGTGCATTATGGTGATTGCATGTCGGTAGCTGTGGGAGATATGGTTGTTGAAAGTTGCCGACCGAAGGCATTTTCATACTTCGGCCAACGTGCTATAAAAATCTTTGGAATTTTCTATAATGTACTAGAATGTTCTTGAATAGAGTTCTAGACTACGACACATGTTTGAGCCTTTTCAGCTGTTTACAAATATAAATAATTTATTTGCAATATATTTAATTGAACCGATTTAGACGGGACTTTCACTGCTGCGTTGCTGATTTGGTAGCGAGTAACGTAGACTAGCCTACTTATTATACTGGAAATATTTATCCTTCAAAAACTCTTGGGAACCACTTAGTTAGATAATAATTGTATAAATACTGGGTATTTTATTAATGGGTTTTTGTTTATAACATGGATGTAGTCAATCGGATCTTAGGCAATGTCGAATTCTTGTTGTTTCGCAAACTATACTTTTCGTTAATCCGTTATTAGTAGCTGTTGCCTGTATCTTCGTTCACGTATTGAGGAGATATATGCTTTTTTTTTTAGATTCTTCCAAATAATACGATACCACTCCTATGATAAAAATGTCAACTGTGAGAAATAACTAAATCCGACCTTCAGTTTTTACATGAATCGCACTCAAGGCAAATGGATATTAATTTGAACCAAATTTTTTCATATTTTTATCATTTTTTCCGATTTCACTTCAGTATGAAACATGCCCTAATTTACCCGCGGGACCATAGGCTATACATTAATCAATCACATTACTAGATACCCCGTAAAAATCCGTCCAGTTATAAATTTTTGTTCATTCCAACTTACAGGTAGACAAACATTTTAAAACAGTTGATTCCTTTCCTGTAGATTACTAATACTTGCCCAAACTCATGTTTTTAAAATTATCTTAAGACCTTTATCCGGTTATAGTTTTAATAACAGAATGGATTCCGGTTCCGGTGAAATCAACGTCGCTGCTAACATTACGAGTTCTTCCTTTCACGACTTGGTGAATTAGATGACGATGCATGTCTTACGACATATACCAGATAACTCCTATTCCGGTATCATGTGTCAGCCTTTCACTTGTCGATTCAGCTGTCTCTTGTTTCATACGTCATGGTCGCCACTGATACCTACGTCATCTGGACGTGTAGAAGAAACTGTATTAGCGAAATCGGTATCTTTGATAAAAACAAAGTATATAACAACAGAATGAAATTATCTCGGACTCAATATAAAATATTTGCAGAGCTGTTAGAAAAAGATAATGAGAGTTGTATAACAGATATTTAAAGGAATAATATAGAACTTTTGGGGGAAATAGCAAATGTGAAATGTAATAAGAATGTAATTACAGTGTATTATGCGAGTAATGGTGCTGAACAAACGTAACGATTAATTGTTACTAAGAAACAATACCAAACACAACAACCAATCGCAAATCTTTTGTGAAATTAGCGGCAGTTACATAAAACTAATAGGAAATATTACGTTATATTTTATTAATATTTGTCATGCTTCTGCAGAGTATTAAGTAAAAGATGATCACGAGGTCCCGTAAGTTATAAGTGTTATGCAAGGAGAACTGGATGAACTTCTCTCAAATTGTGTACTATCATTCAGTTTTTCATTGAAACAGTTAATTTTACCGCTCCGAGAAAATGTATAAACTGTTTCGTTTTTGTTGAAGCCCTACAAGGTCGCCTGTTCGAATCGCTGTCTCGGCGGGGGTTTTCGTAGTTTCTTAAACCGACCTTCACCTCTAGCAGAGCTTGCTGTTTAATGTGAAAAACACAATAACCTGTCCGTGGTTCGGATTCTACACTAAACTGTAAGTACCTGGTAGCACTATTGGCTTAGGTTAAGGCGGCTAAAACAGGAGCGGAATGCGCAGCCAGTAGAAACCTTGTCAGCAGGTCATTACGACCACACGGAATTATTATTATTATCCTCTTTTTTTAATAAATGAAACTGAAAATTTATCTTCCCTTTGCTGTTTTACACTAAATTGATATACGATAATTTGTTTCTCTTTGCGAATACACGAAAGTTTTTGGAACCAGCGACTACTTCCTCAGCACATTCGCTATCTCCAGATCACTGTAAATCTCGCCTGACATGTAGAGTTTATGTGAGGTAAAGATTACACGCTCGCTGATTTCAAAAATAAGAAAAACCTCTGGAAGAGGATTTGCGAGCAAACCGCCATAGTGGAAACGTTATAAAGATGCTGATGGTGGTGAACAATTCGCTGAAAGAGTTAAATTGCCCTATTATCGTTTTCACGTGATTTTTCCAAATTTTCTTGGTGTACGTTAGACACATACCATTTTCGGACTCAGCACATGTTCCAAACAAAACACACACGCACAGAAAAAAAGTACAGGAGTTACAAAGTTATTGCTCAGATGACAAATTAGTTTACTGCTCATGAATAAATCTACTTTAATGACCTGTAATATATGTGTACTAACAGAGTCTAATTGGGATTGATTTACCCGTACACTATTTTTATATTTCCGATGTGAATCATGTGGGCCAAGTTTAATTAATTTGGCACCAGCCATTTACAGAAGTAAATTAAACATTGATATACCCGAACAATTCCGAGAACAGGCTGGATTTGATGATGTGATACGAAATGTCAGTTTACATTTTGGTCCAGGCTACATTTCAACCTAATGACATTACGTGTTAAAGTTGCTGCTCGATAATCAAAATATGTTCCATCCACGCATTAATACACTCCTGGAAATTGAAATAAGAACACAGTGAATTTATTGTCCCAGGAATGGGAAACTTTATATACACATTCCTGGGGTCAGATACAACACATGATCACACAGACAGAACCATAGGCACATAGACACAGGCAACAGAGCATGCACAATGTCGGCACTAGTACCGTGTATATCCTCATTTCGCAGCAATCCAGGCTGCAATTCTCCCATGGAGACGATCGTAGAGGTGTTGGATGTAGTCCTGTGGAACGGCATGCCAAGCCATTTCCACCTGGCGCCTCAGCTGGACCAGCGTTCGTGCTGGACGTGCAGACCGCGTGAGACGACGTTTCATCCAGTCCCAAACATGCTCAATGGGGGACAGATCCGGAGATCTCGCTGGCCAGGGTAGTTGACTTACACCTTCTAGAGCACGTTGGGTGGCACGGGATACATGTGGACGTGCATTGTCCTGTTGGAACAGCATGTTCCCTTGCCGGTCTAGGAATGGTAGAACGATGGGTTCGATGACGGTTTGATTGTACCGTGCACTGTTTAGTGTCCCCTCGACGATCACCAGAGGTGTACGGCCAGTGTAGGAGATCGCTCCCCACACCATGATGCCGGGTGTTGGCCCTGTGTGCCTCGGTCGTATGCAGTCCTGATTGTGGCGCTCACCTGCACGGCGCCAAACACGCATACGACCATCATTGGCACCAAGGCAGAAGCGACTCTCATCACTGAAGACGACACGTCTCCATTCGTCCCTCCATACACGCCTGTCGCGACACCATTGGAGGTGGGCTGCACGATGTTGGGGCGTGAGCGGAAGACGACCTAACGGTGCGCGGGACCGTAGCCCAGCTTCACGGAGACGGTTGCGAATGGTCCTCTCTGATACCCCAGGAGCAACAGTGTCCCTAATTTGCCGGGAAGTGGCGGTGCGGTCCCCTACGGCACTGCGTAGGATGCGACGGTCTTGGCGTGCGTCCGTGCGTCGCTGCTGTCCGGACCCAGGTCGACGGGCACGTGCACTTTCCGCCGACCACTGGCGACAACATCGATGTACTGTGGAGACCTCGCGCCCCACATGTTGAGCAATTCGGCGGTACGTCCACCCGGCCTCCCGCATGCCCACTATACGCCCTCGCTCAAAGTCCGTCAACTGCACATACGGTTCACGTACACGCTGTCTCGGCATGCTACCAGTGTTAAAGACTGAGATGGAGCTCCGTATGCCACGGCAAACTGGCTGACACTGACTGCGGCGGTGCCCAACCGCTGCGCAGCTAGCGCCCTTCGACGGCCAACACTGCTGTTCCTGGTGTGTCCGCTGTGCCGTGCGTTTGATCATTGCTTGTACAGCCATCTCGTAGTGTCCGGAGCAAGTATGGTGGATCTTACACACCAGCGTCAATGTGTTCTTATTTCAATTTCCAGGAGTGTACATACCACCTACAAAAATTTTGAATCTGTTTGTTCCGGCATTACGCAGAAAATATTTATTTTTCTTGGGTGTACATATTGAGACATTAGACCTTCTCCATGAAAAAATACATATATATGTGCCAACTTCCTAGATGATCGATCAAACGGTGTCGACTGTAGCTTTGTATAAAAAAACATTGCAAAAAGTAAGGGGGTGGAAAGGGGAAGAGGAATTGTGTTTTCAAAACAAATATTGATAGTAAATTTCTTTTTCTTTTAAAATTCCATCGAAATTGGATAAAATTGTGGGTTCACTGAGCGGTTTCAATATTCACGAAACTACTTATCCAAAAATTCTTTCATAAGTTAAGGTGTTATTTAGCATCCTAGAGATTGCAGGAAAGATATAGCATTCTTTCTGGAGATTTTTAAAATGGAATTTGATTTTGAATTATTTTTTTTTGCAAAAATACCAAAAATATATCATTCGATCGGAAATTTTTCGAAGAGATCGTAATTCTTTCAAATGATTTATTTTATTTATAATCGTCATTTTTTAACAAAACGAAAAAAAAACGCAAAAGGAATAATTAATTTGATTTTAAAATCGGTTGTTATTGACTTTTCAAAAGGATTCAGATTTATTATTATTTTTTTTTAAACGAGCTCAGTTTAATAGCCTACACAATCGGTGTACAGAACGTTCAACGTGCTAGTGTAACCCGCCCTTGACGTATATCTTTACTTCGACGTGGCTCTTTGACGAGTGGAAGTCTACAATCTGCTGACTCTATTTCAGTCACAAACAAGCATAATTATCCGACACTAATATTTTGTAAACAAAATCGATAGAGCTTGCAAGAACTGTTGATTGATCCGTAGTTTCATCTAGTCACAAGATATAGATGACACAGAATTTAGACGAAACCAAATGAACCTAAAATGTCCACCTGGCTCTCCCTACAGGTCTCAAACCGTAGAAAATTCTTTTGTTTCTGGATTATCGATTAAGCCGTCTGGTGGCCCAGTATTTAAGGGGGCGTCCATTAAGTACGTGAGGTGTTTTTCCGGAATTCCAGCCCTTCCCTTTCTGGTGAGATCTGGTCGAACCCCCCCGTAATATGACGTAAGATGTTGCCGGGAACTCCCTTTCCCTTGGTGAGATTTCGCGACTCCCCCCACTCCTATTTCACCCCACGTTATTAACGGACGCCCCCTAATGCGTCTAACTGGGAAACGAAATGTTTCCAGTTCGAATCCCGGTCTGGCTTGCGATTTTCAAAAGCCTTTAGCCCGTCCTGCACATCTGGCAGAGCTTGCCGTGTAACGTGAAGTACACCAGTACGCTTCCGTTGTTCGGATTCCATGTTAAATTGTAGGTACCGTACAATCGGTATGATTACCGGATTAGGTTAAGGCAGCTAAGACAGGTGCGGATTACGCAGCAATAAAAACCTGTCGCCTACTCACCACGAGTCACACGAGCTTTTACCTTCACTATCGATTGATATTATCAAGTTTTGGAATAATACGCTTCCAAACTGTACACCTTATTCTTGGGGGTTTCTTGTGTATACTCCTCTATGAAAGAAAATTGAAATATGTATCCATGCAAGTTACTATGTTGTGGTTTTGGTAGTGACATGATTTTTCCAGCGGTTTATTAACTTGAGAAAGTCGTAGCAGTCTTTGCTCCCGGAAACTTCAGTAATGCGTCTACCGCTAGAAATCATTCTCATTACACTTTTTCTGGTAGACACAACACGCCACATAATGAGCAGTGTTCTGCTAGAAAACATTCGTACCGGTATTGTCAAAACCGCAGCAAAATCATGGCTGCATATTCCTTGATCTTCGCCCTGGGGTCGAGTCGTGTAGGGTTCCCTTGGATAGATCTGGTGTGCACTACACACGTGAATCGGCTACATGGGTGGCAGGGGCCGTGTGGAGTACATTGGGGGATTTTTTAGGCTGAGGGATGAAGACCCGAAACTGGGATTACAGTTACGGGCAGCCCAATTAAATTCGGAACCATATGTTAGGAGTAGTGAAAATCAATCTCGACCGTTAAAAGTACTCATTATAAACTGTAGAAGTGTTTGTAATAAGCAGCCTGAGCCTGAAAGCGTTATTAGTAGCACAGAAGCTGATATTGTATTAGGTACTGAAAGCTGGTTAAAACCGGATATAAGTTCCGCTGAAATTTTTAACCATAGCATGAATGTTTTCCGTAAGGATAGGTTACATTCAAATGGAGGTGGTGTATTTATAGCTGTTCGTAAACACCTGTCGTGTAACGAAATAAATATTGATACGGTCTGTGAAATCCTATGGATTAGACTAAAAGTAGCTAGGACAAAACTTGTAATAGGGTCTTTCTATCGTCCACCAGATGCAGATGTAGCTGTTGTTGAGGCCTTAAGAAATAACGTAAGTAATATAGCTCATCAATTTCCGGATCATGGAATAATACTAGGAGGTGACTTCAACTTGCTGTATATTGACTGGAGTAATTACGCCCACGTTACTGGTGGCAGGGATAAAATATCCTGTGAGATTATTCTTGACCTTTTCTCAGATCTTAATCTTGAGCAGCTCGTCACTGAACCAACGCGGTGCGACAACGATAACGAATACATTTTAGACATTCTCGTTACAAATAGGCCTGAATTATTTACGGACATTTCTACCACCACGGCAATAAGTGATCATAAAGCTGTAATTGCTACAGTAAAATTAACAGTCGCGCGCAAAAAGAAAAAAGAAAGGGTCGTTTACAGGTTCGAAAAGGCCCCAAAGGAGAGTTTAAGAACGTTTTTGAGAGATAAATACATTACCTTTATAGAAGGAAGAGGCTCGGTTGAAGAGATGTGGCTTCGATTCATAAATATAGTCAGGGAAGGTATGGACTTACATATACCGAAAAGGACAATCAGGGACGGGAACGATCCCCCGTGGTATACGCGTGAAGTTAAAAGGTTACTTAAAAAGCAAAGGAAGATTCATGCACGCTTAAGAAGGACGATGTATAGGAGTGATTTAGAAAAGCTAGCTGAGACAAGAGGACAGGTCAAGAATGCGATGCGCGAGGCCTTTAATGACTTTCGATGCAACTCACTTTCCAAGAGCCTCATTGAAAATCCAAAGAAATTTTGGTCGTATGTAAAAAAAAATAAGTGGTTGTGACAACAATATGCCAGTTCTACTACAAGACGGTCGGGAAGTTGATGACAGCCGCGACAAGGCTACCGTATTTAACGCCGAATTTAAAAATTCCTTGGACTTGACACTGTGGATTCCCTGAAGTATCTAGGCGTAACAGTACAAAGCAACATGAAATGGGACTTGCACATAACTTCCGTTGTAGGCAAAGCTAATTCCAAACTACGATTCATAGGACGTATTTTGAGAAGTTGTAATGCTCATACAAAGGAAATAGCGTACAAAACACTAGTGCGTCCGTATTTGGAATACTGTTGTGGAATTTGGGATCCGTATCGCAAGGGATTGATTGACACATTATAGAAAGTACAGAGAAGAGCCGCTCGATTCATGATTGCTAGTTACAGTCCTTACGTAAGTGTCACAGAGCTGATTCGTGGGTTGGGCTGGGATTGTTTGGCGGACAGACGACGTCGTTTTCGTTTGAATTTGCTGAAGAATATGTGAAAATCTTTAAGTTACGAGTGCAACGAAATACTTCTTTCGTCAACCTATTTAGGTCGCAATGATAGGAGGGATAAGATTCGAGAAATAAGATGCCGTACTGATTCATTTATGTATTCCTTCTTTCCTCGATCTGTTCGGGATTGGAATGCGCAGAATTAGGATTGGTGCTTAGCACCCTCTGCCACCCACAATATTTGTGATTTGCAGAGTATAGATGTAGATGTAGAAAATTAGAAAATTGTCAAAAACGTAAGCTTTGAACTGTTGTTAAAAAACAAATGATGCGTGAGGAAAGTAGCAGTAAAAATTTCCATTATATGTTGGGGACGTGTATCATTCTCACATATCTTACTGTCAAAGCATTTGCCTTGCAGTATGCGAATGCTGCGGGTCTGCTCCTGCAACGTCACTCCATCACAGACAGGACTTACAGAAAGTACCCAACGACAGTCATAGACAGCACGCTTATGTGTTCAATTATCAGCCTGTTTTTATTTATTTAACAAACTAGATTGAAACAATTCCTTAATAATTAGTATATGCATAAACATTAAACAAGTTTTGCTTATACGTTATTACAGATTACAAATAACTAAATTATTTTCTGTAATTCATATTATTATATGGCTAAAACGACCTACCAGTTTGGCTGAGTGCATTAAGGAGCCGCATACATCTCCGCTTCATAAACTACACATTTCACAAACAAAAATACACTTATCGTACAGAACACAAAAGTTACGAATTTTGCAGACAGATGGCAACACAGAGTTTCATCTTTTTTTTATTTTTTTTTTTCAATTGGCATTCGGCCTTGCAGCCATTTAGCCATTCAGCCATTCAGCCAGCAACTGTGTTTCTTTTACTCCTCAAGTGTGTATACATATTCTTTTCGTATTATTATTGATGATAACCAGTGACAGGACAATACAGGACGGACACAACTCTTAATTAAAACCACCCATACCCTTGGCCGGACTCGAACCGGTGACCCCTGCAACGCGAAGCCAACTCGCTAGCACCGCGCTACCGGGGCCGGCGACTTTCATCTTCTTTGATAAGTACTCTGCGTCTGACAAACACGGTTTGCATTCGGGCAGGACACAAAGCCTTCCCTTCCTCTCATGATTCACACTGGACGCCTGTGTACAACAGGGGGCCGGTGGCACGTGGTCCTTAGGGAGCACCCATAAATTGCGTGAGGTGTTTTTTTCCGGTTTTTCGGACCCTCCCCCCCACCCTCTGGTGAGATCTGGTCCGACCCCCTCCCCCCCCTGTGGTGCGATCTTGGTCCCGTGAGACCTTTTTTTTATAGTTCTCAACCTCCCAAAGCCAGTTACACCCACACTTTTCAACGAAATACCCCCCTACAACCGACTTTCGCCTCATTTGTAGACCTTTTTTTTAGCTCTATGGTCCAAAAAAGTTTACAAAATCTCACGTGAGATTTCCGTTGAACCCCTCCCCCTTGGTGAAATTTGGTTAAATTTCTATAGACCCCCCTCCCCGCATTTCACCTCACTTAATTTATGGACGTCCCCTTAGGGACTGTGCACAAACTACGTTGCTCGGTTCAGGGCTGAAAGGCTACGCTAGGTTACGTGGGGTCAGGGGAGAGGGGTTCAGAGCCAGACCACGTAGCTTTCCTTTCATAACATTTTTCACTGTTAAAATGAGGAACAGAACGCACAACAGCATGTGAATATTTATTTCCCTCAGTTAATTATCTGCGTATGTAATTTACAATAGTCTGACAAGAGAAAATAGTACAAAATGACTTCTGGAATCAAAAGGGAAAAAAGCTACGTGCTACGTGAGAGGGGGGGGGGGGTTAGAGGCAAATGCCACGTATGGCTACGTCGGGGGGAGGGGGTGTTCACAGCAGGCCAAAATGGAGCTACGTGGTTTATGCACGCTCACTTAGCTGGCTGGATTGCAAAGAGGCTCAAGCACCAGCAAAAACAACGAAAATAAACGTCTAGTTAGGAATACGATGGCAGCATCACAAGAATTTAGAACAAGGTTTACAGACAAAAATATGTTCAAAATTTATGAATATAGTCAACTGAGAATTTTATTTAAACAGAGTAACAGTTGTTAGTATATGAAAAAATGCTTACAAGTTCTTGACAAAAATGGAGCTCTGGTTGAAAGAAACGGATCGCACAGTTAACGACCTGGCAGTAAATGAGATGATGTTAGATATTTATGTACCCCCCCCCCCTCCCGAGTTACAGCACACGCCACGAGTTGCAAGGGGTGAGACGTTTCCCCTTCTAAAAGTCGTCACGCAGAGAGCAAAAGTAAAACGTTCGTATACTGAAAATGAAAAAGCTTGGTGGGTAGGATAATATATCTTTAAACGAGCACTTCTTGTATATATACAATCCTGTTACAAACTTGTGTTTGGTTTCTCGGAAACGGCACTAACCTCATCTCGTATAAGTTTCAGGTACCAGTAAGCCTACTGATGTTAGATAAGCATCTCTTTGGTTAGAACAAGGAACTGTGAACCTCCTAGGAAGCATTCAAGCCTTACTCAAAATCTTGTATACTGAACAGAAATCGAAAGATGCCGAGCGAAGATCGGTAATCCAGGTACTAGCTAATTAATACTCTTTATTCCTATTTACTGTTCAGCATATCAGTAGTTCTAATACTTATATTGCGCGATTTCTGAGAGATCTAGATACGGCAAGCCGAGAGGAGATTCAAGTACGACCGGACATTTCTCCAAATGAACAGTAAATCTCTTATTTCTGGCGATTAGTAGATCACTGCAGACTAAGGCAGTGTCGCTCCATGCGAGATTTGGAACCACTTAGAATGTTTGTCTCGTCGTAATGTCTTTAGAAATCCTGGGAGGAATTCCTCTGGCAGTTGGCAAGACTTACTGTTCTGTCATGGTTTGAGTCACCGAACTACGAATACCTTTGTTTTGATTAAAGATTACAGCTCAGTGTTGTAAATTTACGAGGTATTCTTTTACCTTGTGCCTTTTCTCAGCAGGATTGAAATCCGCAGCTCATTGCTTTCTGATTTCAATATACAAGCAGCGCTCAGTGGCTTATCTAGTCCTTTCTTTTCCACACTGAGAATGTGTTGGATGGGAGTAAATATAACCAGTTACTTTCTTGCTTGGATTGTGCTGTAATTGCTTAAGAAAATTCAAGATGGGAGAGTTCTCAGGAATAAACATGATTTGACGCAGAATCAACAGTTTTATAAGATTCTGGTTAAAAAAATTTGTAACGCACTGGTTATTCCAGATTTCACCCTACTCCTTCTCGGTTTCCCCAGGGATCTGGGCCATCCTCCGTGTTGGCCTGGATACGGGAATGGCGCTCCCCGTGTCCCGATCCCCCCCCGTCGCTATTTTTTTTTAATCCCTGGGTTAGGTTAGGGCGTCGGGGAACTTTCTTCCCTCTGGAGGGATGCGGTATGTTGATTGAGCCGGAGGTGTTTGTTATAATACCCCTTCCGAGATATGATGATTGGTAAATTTTGAAACTTGTTGCTGTCAGTCTTTTACTTATTGCTTCTACCAACAGAGGGAAAATTGCTGGCCGTCGGGCGTGGGTCCCTGTAGGGGGCGTGCCGTTGCCGCCCCCGAGACTTGTGTCGGCGTCCACAGTCCCGTCGCTCCCGGTCTGTAGGCTGGGGGATTCAGTGGCGGTCGCATACTCTGTGTGGACGGCAGGCTTTTTGGTAGTCAAGCTGCATCTCGGCACACTGCGGTCTTGGCCGCAGCTCAAGTCGGTGAGCAAGTAGGCCCTGACTGCTTCGGTGAACAAAGACCAAATACCCCAGAGTTTTGGTGCACCTCTGCTGCCAGCGCAGCATTGCAAAATCCCTGGAGTTGAATGAAGGGATCAGTACCACTGCCCTGGGTGCAACGTCGGAGTTGGTTCGTCACTCGCGTGTGTGGTGCCTGGGTCTCAGGGGTAGCCTCCCTGCTGGTGGGAGCTTAGTCTCTTTGCTGCCATAAAAGATCCTGGTAGAGCATGGGTTTAACCATGGAGGAAAAAAATATATGGAGACGACGCAAGGGACCTTCACCACGCATTGAAGTGACGCCGGGCGGAGGAGGAGTGGGGAGGCGTGGCCGCCATATTACCTATCCATACAGACACGGGGAATATGTACAAAAACCTCAAGGGGACTCCGGGATAAACGTTACGCCGCAATTTGGTGGTGGATTATTATGTAACTCGATGAGACAAATAAAAAATGAAGAATAATATGTTTTGATATCCTGCTTAGTTTTCGAGATATTCTGTCTCAAATGTGAGATGTTTTTGGTTGAAATTCAGAAGAAAAAATTGGTCAAAGTCAAATTTGATGATGGATTCTTATTTAAAAAGACGAGACAAATAAAAAATAAAGAATAATTTTTTATATATATATATCTCGTCTAGTTCTTGAGATATACTGTCTCAAAAGTGAGCTGTCATGAGTTGAAATGCAGAAGAAAAATTTCACGAAATCAAATTTGATGATGGATTCTTATGTAGCACGACGGAAAAAAATCGAAAATAAAGGATAAAATTTTTCGATATCTAGCTTAGTTTTCGGGATATACTGTCTCCAAATTGAGGGGATTGGGTTGGGATGTGGCATGGAACTAAAATTAATTCTGCCAAAGCCACAATGAATTACATGGTTGACATACAGAATTGATATTTCATTTTATTACTACCACTTGTGGTTAGGTTGAAATGCGGCCCAAACCAGAAAAAAAATAGTTATCTTGTTACAATACATTGTAAGCTTAATTGGGAATAGCTGGAAGTAGTTTACATCGCGATACACGTTTTGACACTAACATGGTCCTCAAGAAATTACTAGCAATAATAGATAAATTCTTTGTCCCATATGGAACAACAAAACCATTCTGGTACAGACTGTATTTAGACCTAACTACAATCTCCATTAAATTGCCGCTACAGAATCAAACTATGTAGACACACCCACACACGCGTATTTGAATCGCAAACTGCATTTGGGGTAACAACATCATTTGCTTCATCAAGATTCCTAGATTGCATAGCATAATTTAACACATTTAATTTCATCATACACTGTCAGTATAAACTGTAACGTGACGAAAGAAAGCGCAATACTAAATTCACTGAATCGCGATGTAAATATCATCCCTTTAAATCTCATTTTCGTTAAAAAGTAATGCTAGTCTATTATGTGCAAAATAGCAAGGTATGCTGATTTTCTACACTACACCAACAAACATTTGAGAACAAAGTCATCCTATTGAGAGCTATGACTAAATATTTATAGACAGGCACCAAACTTGCCAATACTTACTGCACACTTCAAGAACAATAATTACAATGCAACTTATTTATAAAATGAT
Source organism: Vandiemenella viatica (assembly GCA_031002005.1). Taxonomy (NCBI): domain Eukaryota; kingdom Metazoa; phylum Arthropoda; class Insecta; order Orthoptera; family Morabidae; genus Vandiemenella; species Vandiemenella viatica. The sequence continues at coordinate 49,294,847 of JARYHS010013631.1, forward strand.
ATTCCAGGTTTTTTACTATTTGGCCTATTTGTGCAGCCGTATGCAGCATAAGATGGCATTATAAAAAACTTAGACACATTAGAAAATGAAATAATCGCAGCATCAAACACAATGTGAACTTATCAATTGTAGGGATACGTAATATGGTCGCCGCCGCTCATGCGCAGTATTAGCCTAGAGTTAAGAGGAGGCGTCGCAGATTTAACGTTATTTCGTCTCCATATATTTCATTCTTCCATGGGTTTAACGCGGGTACGGTAGCAATACCCTGTGAGCGTCGTGGAGGTCTTCGGGTTTCTACGGCGGGAACGTACGCTACGGTGGTGCTCTGTGAAGCTTGGATGAGTGCGTGGGAACTCATACAGTGACGCTTTGCTTGTCGGTTGGGTGCGTGGAGTGAGATTTGATGAGATCTGGTTGGACTCTCCCCTAAGATGACGTGTGATTTTGACGCCCCTCCCCCCCTCCTGCTGATCAACCTCGTAGTTTTTTAGACTTTTTTTGTAAGCTCTCCTGCTTACGAGGGTGGTTATATCCTCCACAAAGGCGATATCCGCGTCGTTTCTAGCTCTACAGTACTTCAAGAATTTCAAAAGCTCCCCCTTCTTCGTGAGATTTCGCCAGACCCCTCTCCCCCCATTTCACCTCACGTAATTAATGGACGCTCCCTTACTATGTACAAAAATTACATGTTAATAATCATGTCACCGCAACGCGACTAAACTTTTCTAAACTACTTTTCCACTGTGTCAAGTTCCTTGCTCTTTGCCGCAAATCAGTCCATATTCCGATTTGTATTACATCGTTGTAACGTCCGTAACTTCTCCTTGGTATACCCACACCACATACTGGTATGTGTTTATCCACAATATGTACCCTACCCACATTTTTCTCTCATCTGATCAGTGGTATCCGCATCCTTGTACATCTGTTATAGTTCATTGTTGTGTCGTATCAGTCACTCTCAAATTATCGGTATAAGTTTCGTTCAAAATTAAGAAATTGGATGTAGTCTTCTCGGGAGACTAGCCGAGTGAGTAAGATGTTTCCACACGATATTTCGGCGATCTCAGACTCCGTCGCCATCTTCTGGTGAAGTGCCGGATCCGTCAGAGGGCTGGTTCTTATAGCCTCTGAATGCGCGCGTGGTGGCGTGCGCGTAGCTGGTTGGCTGACTCGGTCGGCGCCTAGGCGGTGGGGTGGGGGTTGGCGCCGGTAGGAGGCAAGCGTGGGCGCAGTTTGTCCGCGGCCGCCGTGCTGTGCACTTCGGCGCGCTGACGACGTATTGCGTTAATGACAGGTGCCCACGCTTCGCTCAGCTGGTATCCACAGTCCCGGTTGACGAGATTACGCGTGGTGCGAATTTCAACTGCTTCTGTGAGAATACTGTCCCAGAAGTTCCTTGTACGCGCCAATATCCTGGTATTCTCAAAATCGAAGCCATGGCGTTGTTCCAGGCTATGTTCCGCCACCGCCGATTTTTCACTCTGCCCCAGACGCACGTGTCGGGCGTGTTCCAGACATCGCTGGTTAATGCATCGTACCGTCTGGCCTATGTATCTCTTGCCGCATTCGCATGGAATGCTGTAAACTCCCGGTGTTCGGAGTGCCAGGTCGTCCTTGGGGGAGCGCAAGATGTTCTTCAGCTTCGGTGGCGGCAGGAAGATGGTCTTAATCCCGTTTCTGGCCAGAACTCTGCCAATTCTCGACGTTGTAGGACCGGAGTATGGCAAGAAGGCAATGCGATCCTGTGGCTCGTTCTCGGTATTATTGAGCCTGCGTCTCGGTTCTCGGAATGCCAGTCTGATCTGATGCTCCGAGTACCCGTTGCGCCTGAATGTCTGCCGTAGGTGGTTGACTTCGCCCGGTAGGCTGTCGACATCGCAAATCGCTCGCGCCCTATGTACCAGCGTGGTGAGCACCGTATTGCGCTGTGCCGGGTGGTGGTGACTACGCGCGTTCAGGTACAGGTCTGTGTGCGTAGGCTTCCTGTACACAGAGTGTCTGAGTGTCCCATCTGGTTTCCTTTCAATCAGAATGTCTAGGAAAGGAAGCCGGCCATTCTCTTCCACCTCCATCGTGAACTTGATGTTTTTGTTGATACTATTCAGATGCTGGAGAAAACCTTCCAGGCTGTCCCTGCCGTGGGGCCAAACGACAAAAGTGTCGTCCACATAGCGGTAAAACGCGCTTGGCTTCAAGTGAGCGCTAGCTAGCGCTTTATCTTCGAAGTGCTCCATGTAGAAGTTTGCAATCGCCGGCGACAAGGGGCTGCCCATGGCTACTCCATCAACCTGTTCATAGTACTCCCCGTTGTATAAGAAGTACGTTGATTGGAGGGTGTGCCGGAACAATTCAATCAATCCAGGCTCAAAATGCTGTTCTAATAGAGCCAGCGTCTCATTCAGAGGGACCCTGGTGAACAGAGACACCACATCGAAGCTCACCAGTAAGTCATGCTGACCAAGGCGGAGATCCTTGATGATGTCAATAAACCTTGCAGAATTTGTCACGTGGTGAGGACATCTTCCCACAAGTGGGGTCAGCAGCCCAGTTAAGTACCGGGCCAGATGGTAGGTGGCTGATCCGATGGCACTCACTATTGGCCGCAACGGGTTGCCTTCTTTATGCACCTTAGGAAGTCCGTAGAGCCTGGGTGGAACCGCCGCACGGGGCTGTAGCAGTTTTAATGTGTCCTCAGGCAGACCAGAATTCTTTAGTAGGACTGTCGTCTTCCTTGCCACAGCATTGGTTGGGTCTCGTGGGAGTTTGCGGTAGGATTCGTCCATGAGGAGATCTTCCACCTTTCGTCGATAGTCCACCATAGTCAGGACTACAGAGGCGTTTCCCTTATCAGCCGGCAAGACAATAATGTCTTTATTGTTCCGTAGTGCTCGAAGTGCTCTTCTTTCTGCGGCTGAGATGTTGGACCGCGGCGGCTTTGCTTTGCATAAAATACGGCAGGTTTCACGCCTCATTTCTTCTGCCGCCTCTGTAGGTAAACCACGGTCGGCCTGCTCAACTCCAGTGAGAATTTCCTTATACGGTATGGACCTCGGTACTGGAGCGAAGTTAAGCCCTTTAGATAGTACCGAAATGGTGTCAGCGTCAATTTCCTCACCGCTTAGATTAATGACTGTTTTGTTGTCTGGTTCCGACGAGCCGTTTGAGCTGCGGGCAAGTCGGGAGAACTTGCCGCATTGTCGTGCTGTTGCGCGGCGTTGAACTCTGAGGCTTTCTGCAGCCGTGCAGCTATCTACCCACTCCCAGGCGTCACGGTGTAGGCGGTTAGACAGGAACAAATGGGCAGCTAGCAGTGCTTGAGAGACGGAGTCTAATTCGCGTCTGGTGTACCGAATCCTCTCCCTCACAAGCGCCAGACTGGCCCGCCGCAAAATCTTCTTCGCGGACGAAGAATCAATCACATGCCGAATCTCGGCAAACCTAGGTACGATATCCTGGTCCCGGCACCGCTGGAGAAAAGCGAGCGCACTAAGAAGTCTGGACTTCTTCTTGCGCAGTTTCTCCAGTCGCTTAACTCGACGATACATTTCCTCCCCGTAGAGGTGTGTTATATAGGAACGAAGTCTTTCTCGGCGTTGAGAATGGATGTAGTCTTCTCGGGAGACTAGCCGAGTGAGTAAGATGTTTCCACACGATATTTCGGCGATCTCAGACTCCGTCGCCATCGCTTGCCTCCTACCGGCGCCACCCCCACCCCACCGCCTAGGCGCCGACCGAGTCAGCCAACCAGCTACGCGCACGCCAACCACGCGCGCATTCAGAGGCTATAAGAACCAGCCCTCTGACGGATCCGGCACTTCACCAGAAGATGGCGACGGAGTCTGAGATCGCCGAAATATCGTGTGGAAACATCTTACTCACTCGGCTAGTCTCCCGAGAAGACTACATCCATTCTCAACGCCGAGAAAGACTTCGTTCCTATATTGAAGAAATTGTTATTCATGTACCCGGACTTCGTTGAATATAATTACCAGCACTACTTTGGAATGACGAAATATTAGCTCTTTGCTCCTTCAACCTGTAGTACAAATGATTTTACTTCTGGGTTGCTTTCCTTTACATGAATTGATCTTACCTCGACTTACGAAGCTCATCTTCCCCGTGAAGCTGTTAATACGCTTATATGGTTCACTGGCCAGGGCACAAGGGTCGCAGGTGCGAATCCGGCCAAGGGCTTGCGTAGTTTTAATTGAGTGTTGTGTTCGTCCTGTGTTGTCCTAAATACACAGAAAATAATAATGACGATAATGAATGATAAATGTATACGGAAAGGAACATTAATAAAATTGAGATGTCTGTATGTCCCTTTTTTCATCAATCTTTGACTGGTTTGGTGCAATCCTCCATCCCTTCCTATCTTGCGCTAACCTCTTCATCTCTACATTTCCCTTACGACACACGTCCTCAATTATTTGCTTCATATTTTCTAATCTCTGACTTTCCCCTACAGTTCTTATTTTCGACTGTTCCCTCCACTAAAAAATTAACCAATCTAGCATGTCTCAAAATATGACCTACCAGCCTGTCTCTTCTTTCTGTAAACATCTTCCACAAACTTCTTTCCTCACCCATCATTTCCAAAACTTGTTCATTTCGTACTTTGTAATCCACTTAATTTTCAGCATTCTTCTGTAGCACCATATTTCAAACGCTTCCATTTTCTTTCTTTCTGGTATTCCTAAAGTCCATGTTTCGCTACCATAACGTACAAAAGTTCGTTCTAATTCCTAGATTAATGTTTGAAACTAAAAGATTTCACTTTTTCACGAAGGCTCTTTTTGCTAGTGCTATTCTGCCTTTAACATCATTCTTCCTTCGGCTATCGGTTGTAATTTTGCTTCCCAAGTAGCAGAATTCACTTACTTCTCCTTTTGCATCCAATCCTATTTTTATATTTAATCTACTAGTACTAGTATCATTTCCGCTACATTTCATCACTTTTGTCTTGCTTTGATTTATATTCAGTTAAAATACTTCCCTCAGTATTTTGTTCATGCCATTCAGTAACTTCTCAGTATCCTCAGCCCGTTCTACTAATAAGACAATGTCATCAGCAAATCGTAACATACTGATTTTTTCTCCCTGAACATTTACGCCATATAATTTTTTTTTATTTTATTTCCTATACTGCTTCTTCCACAAACAAGTTGAATATTAATAGGGATAGACTACAACCTTGTATCACACCCTTTTTAACTGATGCATATCTCTTATGATTCTCTACTTTTATTATATAGTTTATAAAGTATTCTTCTATCTCGATACTTTAGATCTGACTTCTTTAAAATTTTGAACATCTTGTTTCACCTAACATTATCAAAAGTTTTTTCTAAATCGCCAAGAGCCAAATTTTTCTTTCTTTATGATCTTAAAGCCGGAATTGCTTCCCTCGTACCACAATGTTTCCTAAACCCAAACTGATCTTCACCTACTATCTCTTCTACTACCCTTTCTATTCTTCTGTACATTATTGTGGTCAGTAATTTTGAAGAATGTGAGGTTAGACTAATGGTGCGATAATTCTCACATTTGTCGGCTTTTGCTTTGTTTGGAAGTGTGAAGATGTCTGTATGTCTGTTACGGTCAAATGCCATAAAAAAAAAAAAAAAAAGTTGTTGCACTGTTTAGTCGCCCTTAACCTGAAATATTTACGTCGTATTTCAGTGATATTTCCTCTTCCGCCTTTTTTACCAACTTAACAGAAGTTTGAAACGTTCTGATGCCGTCAATCTGACACCGAGCTTTGTAGATGAGATTTTAACGCTTGGGACTGTCATTCGGTAGAACGCATGTTGAACCTCCTCCTACCATCCACATGTCGATTTTTCCATAGTTTTCAGAATGTTCGAATGGTTCCCACATGGCCGATTTCCTTTGCGTTCCTTGTCCACAATCACCCATAACATCTAATAACAACTGTGGCAACGAGCCATAAAGTCCAATTAAAAAAAATAACATGAACCTCAATGAGGACAGTATATTCATCCTCGAGTACAGATCAACATCGTTTTTGTTTTGATATAACTTAATTCCAAATGGATATTGAAGTAAGGTTCCCCTTGAAATATTTTTTATATCTGCGTCATCGCGAATCTTTTAAACAAAATATGGTATAATCCCTGCCCAATCTGCAGTCACCTTTATTATGTTGTAGTTTCCATTGTTCGTAATAATTCCTTATTTTTTATCATTGAAGACTAGGGATAAAACTAAAATACGTATTAACATTCCTGTCATCGGTTTTGCTGTTGATTATGTGTTTGTATCAAAAGTTTAAGTACATTACGGCAAGTATATCAAAACAAAAACAATAATTAGATGGTACCAATACTTCTTCATCATGAAAGCGTTGCCCCGCCCTCAACGCTTTATTAATATTCTTTAGTCGTCCAAGATTTTAAATTCAAACCTATTTGTTATTTTCTTCACGCAGTCTCTGTCGCTTCTACTTCAAGGATATGTCGGTCACTGTTTGTATAGGAACAAGTGTTTAATGTTTTTACCTAACGTCAGTGAAATAACCATTTAACGAAAATATTAATGATTTTTTTTTTCATTTTCATGTTTGGCTTATGCCTTTACACCTCGACGAGGTCATTAGAGGCAAGAGAGAGATTGGGGGTGGGGGGGGGGAAGGAACGGGAAGTAATCCTGCATTGCCTTTTGAAGGAACCATCTCGACGTACACTTGGAATGATTTCAGTGTAAAACAGATATTTGGATGGCCGGAAGCGGATTTGAAACCGCGCCTTCCCGAATGACACACTAGGGAATATAATGAATTTTAGTCATCCTGTAGCAAAATGTTTGATATTTTTCTTTGTTCTTTTACTGGTTCTTGACTATATTGACATTTAACGAAACATACGTATATCAGGTTGTTTCGCTGGTTTACTTTGACTTACTCTTACAAAATGAACTGTTTCGTGATAAGTATTAAGTGTGCGTACCTGTTGACACAGGTTAGGGAAAGTGAACAGCCATGGATAAAATTTTATGGCATTTTCGCCATCACGAAACCAATTTCGCGCGTTTGAGCTAACCTTTTGCCTACAGTTCTACTTACAGTATGCCGGTAAATTTGCGTTTCGTACTTTTTAAATGGACATATCAAATATAATAATGGTTAGTCTCTAGAGGTGTGTCTAATTCCCCCATCAAATCACAACAAAATAAAATACAAGATGTTTCTGAAAGATAAAAATTACATTTTACTGGAGAATATTTGCTAAAGGACGTAAATAATGAGGCATATTTACAATCATAAGCAAACTGCAGGTACTTTTACTTTCGAGCTGTATTTGCGTTCCGGCAGATGGTCTGATCCGGATCAGGTCAAACTCGTGACTCCCTTTATGCTGCATAGAAGATGCATACGGACTTTACTGATCCTTCAGCTACAGCGATGCCCAGCAGACTGAACTTTAAAATGTTCTCACGTTATTTCCGGCTGATGATGTAAAATCTTACTATGCGAAAAAGTGTTATAACTATTTTTCAAAAAATTTCATTACTGATAATTGTAAATGAATAGCGGAAGAACTGTTTCATAAACAAGATATAGCTGGAATCGTCAATCAACTAAAATAGCAGTAAAAAATAAATGGTGATAGGAACCAGCGTTTATCACATCACATGGCTGGGCAGACAAGGATAGAAAAGTGAGGTGTGAACTGAAAGTAATTTTAATCTAGGTTAAAACATTCGATTTCTCTGTTTTTCTTGTTGCTGTACGATATGAACCCGTAAGGCCAGATATTACAATAGCGTTGACGGCGTTGTGGAGTGGGTGTAGAATGCTGCGTACAGAGGAGAACTAATGTGTCAATTATAGAGGAATTTAAATTCTTGAAGAGTATTTTTCTTCCAGTCATGCAGAGAATCCTACGAGAATTCTCGGAGAAAAAAACGTGTTGAGAAATTAGTCACGGAAGGGAAGGTTGAGAGCGGAAGACCACGATGAATGACAACGAGTATGTAGATAAACGTTTCAATTCTTCAGCAGTCTCTCAGTGTAGCACGTGAGAAAATCAACGTGGTCACCACGCTCAGAAATGATGTGTGTGCAGACCACGTTGTCTATCCTAAGTGTGGTTTTGGCTGGAGGTAATTTTCATCTAATCAGCTGAGAAATCCATGTAGCCGAATGTTTACAAGGTTCTGCGCTGTCTTGGTTCTTACTTTGCAAACATTTTCTAAGTCCATTCAAAATAGTGTACTGAATATTACAAAATCACGCAGATCGTCATGTTTGTCCTCTTTGTCAATGATATATTTATTTGGACATTCTCACTAAATTATCGTAGCCAGGCATCACTATAGTAATCTGTAATGGTAAAATCAAAGTGATTAAAGATTTTGAATATGAATAACTTTAATTTGTCTCATAGATTCTCGTCATCAACAGTACCATGTTTTATTTATTTTGGCGAATAATCTGCCCCTACTGAAGTGGTTTAGGAATATAATTCTCCTCAGTCGTTTGGTTGGCTGGCAGAGACTGGAAGCCGCTTGCTATGTCAAACGGAAGCGGATATCAGCCACGCCCTCTTCAACGCGATCAGTCTGCTGCATCAAACTGCAAGTCTAAAAAATTAAATAAAACTTTATTCGCATTTAATGTTAAGGCACTGAATTTTTTGTCAATTTTTGTGGAATATTCATTAGGTGTAAAACCCTAATCAAAACATTATTCTAGTGCAGATTTCCCATAATGCTGCTTCTACTCAGAGAAAGGTGTAGGTTTTATTTCGGTATTATTTATCGCTAATGCTTTATAACTATCGTATTTTCTTGACTGCTAATGTCCTCACAACTGGGAATAACTGTAACATCATAAAGACAGACTACACTGAAGTGTCAAAAGTCATGGAATACTTCATGAAATCATAAGTGAACCCCTTTCGCTCTACCCGTCGTTGGCAGTCTTATGAAGAAATATTCAGCCATGATTCCTCCACAGCCGCCCATAATTGTAAAAGTGTTGCTGGTGCAGGACATTTTGCTTTGTCCCAGAAAGCCTATATTCAATTGGGGTCATGTCTCGTAATATAGGTGGCCAAATAATTCACTGGAATTTTTCGGAACGTTTCTCAAACAAATCGTGAACGATTTTGATCCAGAAACATGGCCCATCGTTGTTTTAGAACATTAATGGCATGTATGGCTGCAAATGGTTTCCAATTGTCTGAACATAACCATTTCCAGTCAATGGTCCGTTCAGTACATGCCATGGAAACACAGCCAGTACCCGGATGGAGCCACCACCGGGTTGCACAGTACCTTCTCGTCAATCTGGGTCCCTGGTCTCGTAGGATCTGCGCTACTACCATCACCTCTTACCACTTTGAATTCTCATTTATCTGACCACGCAACCTTTTTCCAGACATTTATGATCCACCAACCAGAAGAGTCGCTGCAGTCGATGGCGTTTTGTTAGCAGAGCCAATCGCGTCGGCCTTCTGCTGCCATATGCCATCAATGCCTAATTTCGCAACTCCGTCGTCACTGACACAAACTGACGCAGTGTTGCCTGTCTGTCAACAATGACATCTCGTCTTTCAGTCATTAAGTATACGTGATCGGCCAATGTGTTGTTAATGGCGGGAGGTAATGCCGAAAATTATATATTCGCGGCACACTCTTGACGCTGTGGATCGAGAAATGTTAAATTCATGAACAAATTCCCAAATGCAATGCCCCAGGCATCTAGCGCCAACTAACATTCCGCGTTCAAGTATTCACAATCATATTTAAAAAATTATCAACTGTCATGTCAAAATTGATAGATACATATGATAGATACGAATACAGTTCCAAACCAGATATAAAGAACAAATGAGGACACTAAAGTACGGTAACTCCACGTTTGGCGAACTTCTCACAGAAACGATCATTCACCAACAGATATAACCACAGATATGCAAATCCTTACAATCAACAACTACAAACACAACACCCTCATTCTACAGGCAAATTAAACTTAACTTAGTCCACAACCCGAAGGTTGGTTGGATCCTCCCGAAGGAGGCATACTAAGCCATTGTGTCAGAGGTAGGACGGCCAGTTCCTTTCCTCTGGGACCTACAGTTTAACGTGGAATCCGAACCACGGAACAGGCAAATTATCAAATTCAAAAACCAATAAACAGTGGTAAGCAGGTACTGAACGACTACATGAACCTAGCAAACGAAACATTAATCTTATATCTTTATTTGGTATCTCGGAAACGACTCTTTAACGATTTGGATGAAGCTTCATATTTAGATACGTTTTGCTTTTTAAGTTTATCTAAAAAGGTGTCTTCCCTGCAAAAACGCGAAATTACAAAAACAACCAATTTTTGTGTTTGGTATCTTGGAAATGGCTCTAAAGCCATCTAGTTGACGTTTCAGGTTCCAGAAAGCCTCCTGATAGTTTCTCTTTGGTTTCGACAAGGAACTCTTATATATCTAAATGAAGAATTCATGTATGCTAACTAACCCACGCGGATATTTCGCACACTATCGTGATAAGTCACCGAATGATAATATAATAATGAAGGAATAAGTAAATGCAAGTATTTATTAATGAAAGGTATTTTATTTTCAAGAGTAGTAATAAATATCACTTTTACTGTAAAAAGTCGTCTTCGTTAAATACTACATGCTTAAATGTAAAACATTTAAAAACTCAATATTTAAAAAATATTGGCTTTGTCAGAAGTAATTTTTTCAATCTTCTTTACTTTACGAATATTCTTTGAAAACAAAATCGTTGACTTCTTGACCATATGTGTCTTTAACACAAAAATAGATATTTATGAATTTACAGACTCTTGAAAAACCACATACGTGTATCCATACGAAAAAATCAGGTTCTGATAAATACAGTCCTGCCTTTCGAAGCGTCTGACCTTTTGCTTCATTAATGTTCGTAGCGAATCTTACTTTAATTGGAATTTGTTTTCCTATTATTTGGGAAGCCAAGGTTGGTGATGTGAGGCTAATGCGAGGTATGATCATAGTTTTATCGGAGTGAATTAATTTAGCACTGATGATGAGCTCGTCTAAGAGAATTACCATTAATATTTCTATTTAACATAATAATTGCATTTATCTTAAAAAAGCAATTTATGAGGTGGTAAACCAGACGATCTCGGATATGGTTTTAGCGATTTGGATATAATTTCATATGTAGATAATGTTTTGCTTTTCAAGTTAGTGACACGATTTTACAACAAAAAAGAGCAATTCTTGGATTTGGTATTTTGGAAACGGCTCAAACCTCAGCATGTAGAAGGTTCTGGTACCAGTAAGCCTACTGATGTTAGTTAAGCTTCTCTTTGAACGGAACTGTGCTCTTAAAAATACTTAGGGAGCCTTCAAGAAACTTTATTCAAACTTTACTCCAAATCTTGCATATTGTGGTGGGTGCCTTGGTGGGCAAACCACGTTACAATTATCTTTCATACCTTTATGATTAATAACTGTGGATTTTTAATTTTAATTTTTACGAAGGATTGGAAATTTATTAATTTAGCAAGAATCTCGACGTTGGTTGGAATTTAGGAAAAATTGTCACAATATGACATTTATTTCTTATCACTGGCGATTACAAGTCTGAGCGAATTTACCGTTAACATTAACACAAATTGGCAAAATCATAAAAGCAACGCTCAGAGTTACAATTAGCCGTCATGGGCAAGCAAACAATTGTATATTTACTTTTAAATATCTCAGAATCAAAATGCAAGAAATAATGACAACTGGAAACAATGAAAAATACAAGTTATGACTACCTCAGACAAAGGCATCATAATACTGTGACTTTACAGTTAAAAAAGAAAATCATGGGCGCCAGAATGAACAATATATCATTCGAAAATAACTAGTTCTGGCAAATTATGCCGCTAGCTCAGGGGTTTTTACAATTACAAAGTGAGAACATGGACCTATCCTCTCAAAGTCGCTTACGGGTTCTGTTTCACGGAATGCACAATCACATGGCTTGGTCGTAATCAATTACCATTGTAGTTCTGCGTCTGATGTCTGTGATGAGTGTAGCGGACCCACGATATGTGAGATTATCTCACAAGTCGGCTATAGGCATCTCTGGTCTGGCAATGCGCATCATCGCATTACCGGCTGAGTTGCGGTGATAACCTTGCTCCAGCAAGGCAAGAAGTCAACTTTCCAAGTCAACCTCAGACTGGTACGATCGAAGTTAGAATCTAGAATCTCAGCTCCTCGCTCTTCGGTCCACGAGGAAACTTCTTGCTCCGCCCACTTGTAGTCTCGGAGCTCACATACAACAAAAATTCCCAGGATTTTGAGTTATACGCTCATTTTGATTGGACCTTCAGGTCGGCACCTAATGTCACGTGATATCCTTGATATGTGATTTGGCCAAAGAATCCAACAGAGGTCGGACATATTCGGCTAAGATCGCCGGGACGAGAGAACATTCGGGTTTCGGACGGCAGGCTTTTCCCGCCAGGAGAGTGACGTCGTTGACCGCCCATCCCCAGGGAGCAGGGTGTGTGGTCTGGCAAATCCCAAATCCGCGACTTTTTGTCGCCAAGGCTCGGGAACACCAAGATTAGCTTCAAGCCTACATAGCTCAATAATTCTTGAATATTCGCTTTGCTACGATACACTGTATAAGTTCACCATTTCATTACAGTCCTCACTTGGAATCTTGCGTACTTTATAAAATTACAACAAAAATCTATTCACGTGGTCGCCCAAGATTTATGTAAATTACTCTTATATTATTACATATATAATAAAAATGCACCTTGTAACGTGGCGACAGCGCGGCTCGTTACAATATTGAACAGAAATCGGAAGATTCCGAGCGAAGATCGGTCACCCAGGTACTAAAGCATACACCAATCTGATAGATGGAAAAGTACGATTAGCAAAGAAAAAATAAATAAATAAAACACAAAATTAGAAAAACTACTAACCCATATACTCAGGCAAATACATGTCCTAAACTGAAAAAAGACTAGAAAAACATCACTCAATCACAGACTTTCGAAACTGGCGCTGTCAACACAACACCAAAAAATTGATGGCCACGGCAAACAAGCGAGTCACGATAAGACGAAATGTTTACATCTACTAGCAACATTTAGAGCTGAGACCATAGGTTCCCAACCTTTTCTGGTCTATCAACACATTTTCGAAAAAAAAAAAAAATAACCTACCTATTTTCAGTAAAAAACACACCGACTCCCCTTCTAATAATTAACAATGTAACCCATAGTGTTCCAACTCTTTTGGCTCGTTACCCACTTTTTCAGTGAATCAATAGCGCTCCTCTTAGTGATGTATACGAAAAACAAGTAAATTTTTTTAAAGCAATTTATTAAAATATATTAAATATATTTTTTATAATTTGATAAACAAAACATATTATTAAGAAATAATAATAAAATAAATATAAATTTCAACACAGATGATGCCTCGACAATTGGTGAAACGCCTATGGCATTACACAGATATAAAACGGTTTGCATTGGCATTATTTACTAACATTTAATTAAGTATCCATAATTATCGTTATTCTGTCCATTCTAGTAGCTCCAATACTGCTTCTTAGACATTTCTTTTCACTCCCTTGAATATTATTGATGTCAAGGTTTCGCCACCATACATGAGAATAAGCACACAGTGCGTATGATAAACTACTCCCTTGTTTCTCTGTGGCACATCCTTGTTCCGACTCATTTTAAAAATGTTCCTGGCTGCCTCCCTCTTTCACTTACCTAACCATCGTTCCTTCAACTTTCCTTCACTATACTTCCGAGATATTTGAAAATAATTTACTGTCTTAATTTATTCAACTGCCATCACAATTCCCCTGTTATGCGGGGATGCTTCCTTCAAAAGGCCATAGCTGCATTCCTTCCCATTCCTTGCCCCCCCCCCAATCCTTTCCCGTCTCTAAAGACCTCGCTGTTAAGAGACGTTAAGCATATATATATATAAAAAAATCCCCTGTTTATCCCGTTATTCTTTCTGTTTGTAACCACATACTTACTCACTTTTCTTCACATTAAATTTCATACCATATTTACCTACACTGTCTGCAAAACATCCAATCGCCACTGAATTTCCTCTTCACCACTCCCCGGGATCATCAAGTCGTCCGCGAATGCTATGTATCATCTTCATATTCCCTTCTCCCATCCTCATTTCCGCGGGCTCAAATCTCTCAGTGTAATTGGTCACTTCGAGAGAAAGCAAGCAAAATCCTTCACGAGGAGCTAGTTCTGTATTCGCTTTGAGAAATGATTTAGAATATGGATCAGTGGGTTTGCGAGCCCTACGCTACGGTCATCGGAGCGTGTTTTGAAGTACAGTTAAAGTCCGATTATCCGAGCCGCCGGGTTAACCGAGGCAAATTTTTGAAATAAGATAGGAAACTTTTTGGTATGGAAAAGCCTAAAAAGGACGATCTAGCTCAACAAGATGTCAATGAACTGACACAGTTAGCCAACCAACTTCCAGTCGTAAAAGAAATCAACAATGAAGATATATACAAAAGTGATTGTTGGATGACGATCAAAATCAACTTAACGATGATGAAATTGTTAATATGATTGTCAGCGGACAAGGAGAAAAAGACGAAGATAAAAATTTCTCATACTGAAGGTTTAAAAAGAATAGAAGCAGCACCGAGTATATTGAGCAACAGGAAGAAAGCACAGCAGCCGACATAATGATGCTACAGCGTTGGCGCTATACTTCCGCTAAGAAGAGAAACAAAATTATGACACAGAAGAAAATCAAAGACTTTTTTTGGAAAGTGATCGTAATTAATGTACAAAAAAACAACTTTATTGCTTCACAAATTAGTTTTACACTATAAATAAATTGTATTATTTCAGTTTCGATACTTTTTGATTCATTGTAACCTCTTTCCTTGACCTCCGGTTATCCGATTTTTTCGTTATCCGAGGTGTTAGCGGTCCCGTTTACCTCGGATAATCGGACTTCTACTGTATCTATCACTTCTAGCCGCGTAAAAATGACACAATTATGGGACGTTTCGAAGGCGTCTATCTCTGACCTTATTTTTAAAGAACGATTACTGTTTGTTTACGCGGTGCCACGAAAACGATGGAAGACAAAAGCCTAGCCAGCGCAATGACATCATCCACTCTCCTGTCAAGGCAGAGCAGCTTCAATATTTTGATAGACGGGTTCCAGGCCGCATTAAGCTGTTATGCAATGTCCCTGTTAACTAAAGAATCAGATGTCCTGATTTCAACAGCTTCTGTTACAAAGCTGTCTCAAATTCTCTGACTCGGACTAAAATTCTAGTATCTTCAAAATTAAATGATGTTCCTCTTGGAGACTGCGTTCAGCCACAGCTGATTTCTCTTCTTATTCCAAGCAAACATTTCTCGTGTACTCGACACTCCGCTGCGTTTGTCCGATATAAGCACAAGGCATGTAAAAATCCTAGTTCATCCTTAATGCTGCCAACCAAGTTTTTAATTTTTGCAATTGTCTTGACTCCGTATTGAGTCAACAGTCTACCTAGGCCCTTGGTCTCAATACATTCTTCCTATCGATCTTCCCTCTTCCTAAACGCGTGACTAGAGAATTCGTTCCCATTCCTTATAAGAATCGGTTATTTCATCGTAATTTTAGTAACATATGTCCCTTACGGTCAATAACTCAATATTTTAAATTTAGTTTTTCTGCCAATTGCGAAGAAATAACAAGGCGTTCAATGTTTTATCACGCAGCCTGCTTCTTAATTTTTTGCACATGTAAGCTGCTGCCGGTAAAGTACGTTCGGGCTCAATTGAAGTTGGAGGGATTGTTAATAAATACTTATAAGCTCGCTCCAGATTATAGCTCCGACTGGAGCTTGAGGGTTCAAAAATATTAATTTTATTCATTACAATTTCGGAAAAATTCATTCTCTGTATGATTATGGAGACAGTATTATCATGCTTTTATCTATATCGGTCTGGAGTTTTTCTTTTAGATTTAAGTCACTTTTGCTTTTAATTGTGGATTTGGTTTGCATCATTTACATTTTATGGTCTGACAAGTTACTCTTAATTTTTAGTCGCTCCGTTAACGAAATTATCTGGTTTTTTTTTTTTTTTTTTTTTTTTTTTTAATAAGAATCTTGGTGGAGCTGGTAAACAAATCCCTTATTTCATAAAATTATTTTCAAACTTTGTACATAAAAAGTATTATAGATAATTTTTGCTACTTAGCCAAAAAGAATAAAAATTCCTACTTTCTTGATGGAAAACACAGATTTTTAGACGTCTTTTATCCCACAACTTCTCTGTTTGGCAGCGTAAACAGGAGTAAAATAAACTGTTAAAACAAGATGACGGACAAGAAAGTCAAAGAGACAATGACAGATAAAATAACTGCGTTTCGTCCTGAAATTTTGCGATTGATGATGTATGTTTCATAGTTGTTTTTCCTATTTTTTGTCAATTCCGAAAATCGCGGGCTCCAGAAATTTAATCCAGAAAATTCCGGGACTGGAAATGGGCTGGGATCCCTGGATCGAATTCTCTTCGCGTGACTAATCTGTCCCTGATTGTAACGATTATTCAAGAAAGTTCTCCGGAGATAGTACAATTCACCCTTCGTGCTCTAAGTACGAAGGTACTTGCCCTTGATGGTGTTCGTACATCTATCAGTTGTGTTTGTGGCAGGACGGTCGCCGACGCAGCCACACGTGAAGCGGTACAGCGGGCTGCGAGCCAGGTCGGACTCCACGCTGAGGGTGCTGCTGCACGAGCAGACCATAGCCGTCATCGAGCTGCTCGGGCCACAAGTCGTCGGCTGCGAGCTCATCGAGGTCTAGTGAGTATGCCGACTACTTTTCATTTCTTAACAGCAAGTTATGTAACATGGTGAACTCAGGATCAACACTCTGTACATGGGGACATCTGCACCAACCTCTCTTCTCTGATAATTTCATTACCTAACAACACAGGGGAAGAGAAAATGCGTCAGTACTGTTATTATCTCTCTTGTTTTATTGGTGGGATAACTATGGAATTGCAATCTTAAGTGGACGTGGGTGGTCGGATATTAGTAAATTCCAGCGAGAATTTCGTCACCTGTCTGCCACACGATGCCAATGATCCACTTTCATAAAATGCGGTGAATCTGCCGGACGTCAACTCGACAACTCGGTAAACTTCGATGAGTCCGATGATACCCGAACTGTTAATTACACTGGCCGCCACCACAGCGCTGCTTCGCTGGGCAGGAAATTTTGAAACGATTAACTGCTTTAACTTTATTTGCGCTTACACTGTTAAAAAAAATGAAAATTTAAAATAAATAATTTAATTTTATTTGCATTTACAATTTAAAAAGAACGGCAATTGTGATGCTAGCTACTGTTGTGGAAGTAACTGCACTAAAATACGATGGAAAAAGATGAAGGGTTATAATACGAGGCAGAGATTAAAAAAAATACAGTGTGACATTTGTTTAAATTTGCAGTTGCTGTTAGTTTACGACTTCATGCAGAAATTCATGTAAAGGGAAGAGCATTCGGTGTTTACACTGTATTCTTTGTAGCTGTTACTAGAGCCAGGTTACAGAATAATCTTAAGATTTTTTTTTATATAGAAGACAAAAACAGGGAAGATAATCAATACATGAAACGTAGGTAATCGCGAATTATATCAGTAAAGTAAATAGTAGTTATTCGTTTTACTTTAAATTTTTCATAACAATAAAAATTTTCGTCATTTATATTCAAATTCAGTTATTTAAAAACATAATAGCCAAATAGTCCGAGAATCTAATCAGATAAAGTTTACTCATACCACGAAAAATATCAGTAAAAAATCATTATTTGTTTTCCTTTAAAAGATTTTCCAGAATAATTTCCAACTACCACCATAGGTGATAAGTGATAACCTTCATATTTGACAGCGTCAAGGCCGTGACATTTCCTTAGAGCTGTCCAAGCGGCCATAAAAAGCGTAGCTTTTCTGCATTTTCTCTATGCTATTAATAAGTCTCTGCGCAACTGTATACGAAATGATTATTATAGTAGATTGCACTTACTGACATTAAGGTGAATACGTTAAGGCGTTATAAGCTAAAAAACGGCAGAGACAAAGTCTTTGACATTGCAGCTGACTATAGCACTTCTGCTTAGCATTTTTGTCTGCCAACGCGTGACATATTCTTAAGACAATATTCTTTTCCAACTGCGGACACTACGTCATACATACGTGCCTCTAGTCTCACGAGGGCTCTTACTTAACTCAGTGTTACGCTTTCGTTTCGGAAGCAGAGCGAGATGAGGACTCTTTTTGCATAACTGTTTTGGGTAGGAATCATTGCACTCCACATTTCATCTGAACATGCAAATTATAAGGAAACATTCAACTATAATTATCATTGTGACCGCATGGAACCAGAATACTTTTTACAGCGCTCCTTTACTTATTAAATTTTCATTCGGCCTTGTACAGGATGATTGAACTAACGTAACAGTTGAAGATATCAGAATTGAAGTACACAATGGGAAGGAGCGAGTAATTTGCCTTATAGTAACTATTTATAACATGTGTCTCTACAGATAAATTGAACGAAATATGATTTTTTAAAAAAAAATGGGAACATGTATCTATTTTAACGGCACCTGTAAGTACGCGCAAAGAGGATTTCAATAACATGGAATTTGTAGTAACTTGTATCTCAGAAACTCCCAGAAGTGACGTGCAGCTGCTTCGTTGGTCCACAAGCACGCCGCAGTGGATGTGAAATTTTTGCTATTGTCAACAATAACCGTTCTACCATTTTAGTGATTACTACACTCGAGCCATTCTAGAAATAATGTATAGGTCATTGAGGGTGCACTTTTCAGACACTTATCCCTCTGATCGTGTAGAATCTAGACGATCTAGATGAACATAGCGAAATACTTAAATTTCATAGACAGGATAATATTAGTACATGTGTACGCTGCTCACAGACAGGTAGGAGGAAATATTTATTTACTACATCTACCGCCTTCAATTATCCGAATGGAAGATTTCATTACAGCAAAAAGGCTCTCACTTCGGCTACTTAAAACCAACCATCATCGCGAAGTTGTGGTGTTAAACTGGAATGTTACCAGGCGTTTCATTACGTGTATTTTTAGAAGCTTCCTTCACCACAGTAATTTTCAAAGTCATTTAAGCCGATCAGGGTTCCGAGAAAGTCCTCAATATGACTGCTCAGACCAAGCATTGAGTTCCATTATCTTCATTATGTTTCTAAGTATAAATTGATGCAAGATTAATCGATGAAGATATTAATGAACCTTAACATTATCTTTTTTCAAGAACGTGGCGATCATCCAACGACAAAAATATTTATAGAACGTTAATGATTAAAAATGAAAACTTTTTATTTGAATTTTACTACCGAACGTGGTGGTGAGCGCTAACGCAGTGGACTCACTTTCGGGAGGACGCAGTTTCGAATCCTCGTCCGGCCATTCAAGTTTCATTGCTACGTGTTTTCCCGAAATCACCCCAGGCAAATGCCAGGATTGTTTGCTAAAAAAGGCCATGACCTTTCCTTCCAGTTCATAGCATTCCTTTCTCATCTCTAATGACTTCGACGTCGACGAGGCGTAAAGCAAGATAAGGCACGAACTAACGACGTCTAAACGCCATGCACTGAAGTAGGAATAGAAAACGTATGTAGGAAACTTAGAATTGAGTGAAGGCAAAAGTGTACATTCTGAAATAAGTGCTTGCGAGGTCAATAATACATGCAGCTTGTTCTCATGGTTGTTGTCGGGTGCCTTATGCTGTCCCCATTCCCACACACAAATTCTTTAATTTCTCACAGACCTTAGGAAGCAGTAAGCTTCAAGTTTTCCTCCTACACGTTACGCCTTTAGGCTTCAATTTTTGGAGGTAACAACAACCGCAATGCCGGCTTTTTTTTTTTTCATGATTTCGATCTGATGAGAAGGAAATGCTAAAGGACATAAGTGATACCCACCAAACCATTTTCGTGCGAGCGGTAATGTTCGGCCTGGCATTCTGAAGGACACGGTTTCAAATCACCGTCCGGCTATGCATATGTCGTTTTTCCGTGTTTTACCAAAATCACTCCAGGCGAATGCAGGGATGGTTCCTTCTAAAGGCCACGTTCGACTTCCTTGCCTTTCCTTGGACCCAATCCTCTCCCACGTCGAGAGAAGGCATAAAACACTACACAAAAAAAATCTGGTCTCAGACCCCTTACAGTTGAGCTATCAGACTACCGACTCTTTCCTTATCGTGATGAAATTATCTCCCTTGTAGGATAGTTTAAAAATCAGCATTTACTGGTCAGTTATCCCACTGACGTCACACTAAAATGCAGTAGGTTTTCTGCAAACTAATCCATCTTCTACAAAACCTGGCTGCAAGGAGATGGGCTAGCGGCTACTATAAAATGAACGATGGAAATTACTGTTTCACCAGTCAAGCAGAGCATCCTGCCAGATTGGTCTCATCTACGATTTGACAAATAAAAATTCTCTTCATCACTTTTAGGTTTAATCGCAAACAAAAGCTAAACTTTACTGTACTTTATGCTATAGTATATAAATAACTTCAAGGTTACTAATTTCTGATAAAAATTTTAATTACAGGAACATTGGAAGTAAATAACTCGTCTTGCAACAAAATTAACATACTTTCACTAAAACTGATGCAAGGTGTTTATTAGCGCCTAAACAAGTTCCACTTTGAACAAAACAGTTGTCGGTCTACAGTCAGGTCGATTAGCATGCGAACTGTAACGAGTGTTGACAGTGACACCAAACAAGTCACTTGTGATTCATATTTCCTAGTAAGCAAACAGTGGTCCCATTTTTCTATGTTTCCCGTGAGGTCAAGGTGCCTATTCTGGCATCGATGCTTGGCGTGAACACACAAGCCACATGATTAATCCATCTTTTGTTTTAACCAGTTCTTCCTGAACGTTGGTAATGATTTGAAAACAAATGGTCTACGGTTGTAAACTCTGGATTAGTGAACTATCAAAGTAACAAATCTGGACAGTTCCATCCCTAGCTTTGCGTTCCACGCGGTAGCAACTCGATTTATAACAGACTGTTTTTACATAAACCAAATTATTTTAGTATTATTTAATAAAATAGCTCTTCAAAGATTTGGTCTTTGAACGACTTGGCGGCTACAGCTTCTAACGTGCAGCTACCGAGCGTGGTGGTGTAACGGCTAGCGTTCAGGCCTCGCATTCAGGAGGACGGCGGTTCGAATCCCCGTCCGGGCATCCAGATTTGGGGTTTCCATGCTTTCCCAAATGACTCTAGGCAAATGCCGGGATGCTTCCTTCAAAAGGCCATGGCCGAATTCCTTCCCATTCCTTGCCCCCCCCCCTCCCATCCTTTACCGTCTCTAAAGACCTCGCTGTTAGAGAGGCGTTAAGCAGGAAAAAAAACAAACAAAAAACGTGCAGCTAACACACACCAATACCAACGCCCACTAATAACAATAGCCATTTAATGTGACCTTAATGTTCTGGTAGGTAGTAGTTTTAAGTAGTCAGCGATTACACGCACGTTGTAGCTGAATTTAACCGGACGATGTTTGTGATAAAACTGCATCGCGTACAAAGAATTTAGAGTCTTCGCGAAGGTCCCAGCGACGATACATCCATGCATAACTCGTTTAGTTAAGTACAAAGGTTTATCGATAAGAGCTACACTTCTAACATGACTGGAAAATCAACTATAATCACACTTTTAGTTCTGACATCGATGCTGTCTTTATAGATACTACCTCTGATGTAAGTGTCTGCAGTTGAGTGTATAGTTGGTGCAGGCGCTGTATCAAAGAGCTGTTGGGTCCACAGTGCATCCCGGCCTGCGATGCCCATTTGACTCGTGCCTGGCCCACTGACACCATAGCACAGACGTCCGGCCCACTTCCGCAAGAAAGCTACTCACTCCACTTACTACAACTCTCTCCGTTGCGACAGTAAAGGCTAAAACGTTACGGCCATCGTAAGATGACGTGAACGACAGCTATATAACTTCCACGCTTTTACATTACGTCGAACTTAAGCTAGGAACAACGCAGTCTTGAGAAACAAGTCTCAAAAACGAGAGAAAAACATACTCAAATACGTAATGTTTTGTTTCCAATACGAAAGACGGATACGTTAGCAGAAGTTGTAACACTGAGTCCTAGGTAGCCTTTCCTTAGTACATCAATTTCTGAACTGTAAGTCCTGATAGTTTTAAGATGGAAATACTTCTCCATCAGCAGCGCCGATTCATACCTCGATTCCAGCGAGTTGACCGACTGAATTATGGTTTTCAGGCGGTTATCGATGATTTTCCAAGCCAAAATTAAATTGTACTCATCAAAACAATACAAAACACATTCGTACAGTGCTATGCGCCTGCAGATAAATGGCATCTCCCTCAGGTTAACGACCGGTATATCAACGTGACATAAAATCATATTAATATTGCCACGATAGTGAAGCTGCAACAGGAAAATTAAACTTGCTCACTGAATCGTTAATTATTAATAAAATCACTATTAAGTAAAAACATATATTTTGCGATCTAATTTAAGAGTCAATGAGAGGTTAATAGATTTTGTGATTTATTTGCGTTGATTTTTCGCTCTTGAGATGACTGAATTTCTCGACGCAGACTTTAAAAAAATGCAATCTTATTTATTCGTCTTTAACGTCTACCATCGTGCTCTGAAAACTCGGAATGAGGCAGGTATAGATCGTTCACAAAAAGATGTCATTGTAGTGTAGTATAATTTCATCGTAAAACTATGTAACACCCATGTCGAATCCCTAAATCCTGAAACTCGCTATCATTTTATACGCTACGTTTCACTCGGCGGCTGAACAGTTCTTCGAGATCTCGCGGCCACACTGCCACACGCGTTTACATTTTTAAATATAATAAATCCTTTGCCCTTGTCACCTGCTTGTGGTATGCAATGCTACCTTTTATTTCAAAGTACTATAATCGTAGCACATCAGTATTTAATTCACTCGTGCATGCTGCTGCAATGTTTTCAAAATTATAGTGTTCCGCGTTGTAACAGATCAGCCTTTCCCAACCCTTTTCGATGCCGACCCCGGCAGCGTAGGGGTAGCGTGCTTGCTTCTCGTTGCAGGGGTCGCCGGTTCGAGTCCGGCCTAGGGCATGGGTGGTTTTAATTAAGTGTTGTGTTCGTCTTGTGTCGTCTTTACACATTAAAGAAAATAATCATACTCATAAGAAATCTGTACATTGTGAGAGAAACAAACACATTTAGCTGGCTGAATGGCTAACACGGCCGAATGCCATTTAAACAAAAACAAAACCCTTTTCGACTGCGTACCCTTTAGAAGCTAGCCACGGACCTCTTTATAATAATTGGAGATTAGTTATTCTAGAACTGTCATTTGATGGCTCTACTCACATCTCACACTGTGGTCAGAGTTTGCGTGTTCTCACACCTCCATCATTTTTTTGGTAATTATTAATTTTATTTTGTCCGCGAACCCCTTAGGATAGGTTCAAGGACCGACGGTGGCCCGCGGATCACAGGTTGGGAAACGCTGTAGTAGATAATGGGAATTTTACCATCTGTCATTGTAAACTGTGGAGAGTAGTAGACCTGAATCACGATGACCATTCACTCCAGATGAATGCCGGGATGCTTGCTTTTAAAAAGACCATGGCCGAATTCGTTGCCCTCCCCACTACCCTTTCCTGCCTCTAATGTCGTCGACGTCGACGAGGCGTAAAACCATAAGCGAAAAAAATAATAATAATAACGATGACCTTCAATAATTACTGGTTGTTATCGGATTACTCATTCGTTGTTCGTAGAGTATCAGAACTGTATTTCCTTAATTTCTGACGTTTCCTTAAGTGTCAAAAGTAACGAAAATATATTGACCCCAAAAGAAAAACCACTATTGATTCGTGTTTGACTTGAAATTTGAACACTTATGTCGATCAGATTAAAGATGAAGCAACATTTGAGTTAAGGAAATTCATGTATGCAGATGTCTACGACAATGTCAGGATTCTCAGCTGCGATCATGAATTTTTGGAATTAAAAATGAAATCCAAGAATTTATCGTGTTTGTCCTCGGGAGACCACCGTGTGCTTCGGCCGCCTGAGTTTTCTCGCCTCTCACTATCTCTAACGCAGTGCTGAGGCTTCGCCATCTGTCTGCTAAAGGTGTAAGATGTGCTCTGAATGATAGCCATATAATTTTGACGTGAATACGTTATCCATGTTCGGTACTGAGTGGTATCCTAGAATCAAGAGCGACATGAAAATGGAGCGACGTTGGAATGGATTGCACTCAAAGACTCCTGAACGGAGAACGCTAGGCTAGTAAGCGATCAACAGAGCAAGCTTCATGAGGTCAAGAACTTTAGCTGGCATCTTCCGCCCCCAGCACGATGTTGGAGAAGGGACGCGCTTCATCGGATAGTAAACGGCTATTCAGTACACATAGAGTGGCTTTAAGAGACGGTATCCCACTCATTTGTGGTATCGGTTTATGCAATATTCGTAATATCATTTCTCCTGAAATACGCTTAAGCGGACAATTTAAGACCAATTACAGATCGATAAAAGTAAAATTCGAAAAATTATGACACTTAAAAAGTGAAAATGTCAAATTACGTGGTAAGAAAGTGGCTGCAGAACCAACGCAACGCAGACAGATTCAAAGCAAAACCCACTCGAAATGCGGAGAGGCGGAGGACCTCAGTGGACCCAACAGTGCAGGAAACGGAGTTTCGGCCCTCCGATCGACGTAAACAGTCGACAGAAACACAATGATACCAGAATCGATTAGCCTTCTTTTTTTAGAAATACATCTATGAATTTCTTCTGATAAGACTATTTTTGCCGGCCTCGGTAGCGTGGGGGCTAGAGCACTAGCTCCACGTGCCGAAGGTCGCTGGTTCGAATCCGGCCGCGGGCATGGATGTTTAAGTGTTGTGTGTCTTTGTGAATGTCCTGTCCGTCCTGTGGTGTCTATACATAGGAGAAACTATATATAATAAAAAATCACATGAAGAGATATCATAAACACATTGAGCTGGCTGAATCGCTTAGTCGCCGAAAGCCATTAAAAAAAATACTATTTTTAGCAATACATTATACCCTAATATTGAAACAGCATTTACCAGTGTAATTCATATTTGTCGAGACGTAAATAATGGATGACTAATACGAACAATTCATGCTAACGGGCCATTTTTCTTTGTTTATATATTCATGTTGGTTGAGGTTTATATTATAGAGCATATATATATTTACATGCTTGGATAATCGGAACAATAATTATGTTTTTAGTGATAGCAACAGCATTCCTAGTGTACGTATTACCGTTGGGTCAAAATCATTTTGAGGAGCAACAGTTATTACCAATTTATTATCGGCAATCCTATATATTGGAACAGATTCAGTTCAATGAATTTGAGATGGGTTTGCAGTGATAACACCACATTAAATACCTAGTAGTAATATATTGTGACAAATTTAGTTCAGTGAATTTAAGGTGGATTTGCAGTTGTTAAGGCCACATTAAATACCTAATAGTAATTTATCTTTTGTCCCTAAATAAAATGTTACGTTATAAATATTATTCGAATCTTTATGACAAAAAAAATAAAAAAAAATTAGGAAAATATGCAAGCAAATATGGCCTTAAAAATGGGTAAATATGACCTAAAAATTACAAAATATAACCAAACATTTAAATTTCCTATACATCAAAACATGCTCAATTATACATAATTTATTTTATCTCGCTGCACCACTGGGAAATTAAATTTTAAATCGTTTTGCTGAAGTCACTTTAATTTCAGATAATTTACAGAATAGAACTCTTTCATATGTACTAAAATACGCCTCTCTAAATTCCCTTACGTAACTTCGCAATTTCAGAAAATTTCATCTTCGGCATGGCGGTAGGTCTATTCGCTGCTCAACTGCAGATTTAAAAATGACTGAGGATATTTCATTGAGTTATTGACTGACGCGAATCGACACAAGCAAGCTTCTCATGCAATAGTCGAGATTAAAAGACGGGCGGAACATCACCTTTAGAGATTTAATTCTTGACTGGTGAATTCTGACCACAGTGAAAATTAGTCGCCCCCTCCCCCCACACCTGTATAGCAGAAGTACAGTTCTGTGAATAATTATCTTAATTTCTTCTCATCTATATCTAGTGAATTGCCTGTACTATTAAAAAAAAACTATCAGATTTTTCCTCAAAATATGACCATATGTATTATAAAAATGGTCTGAATATGCGTTTATATGCTATATAAAATACATTTAAATACAATCAGAAACGTTGAATCAGTGTTTAATTCAGCATTTCAGCTCAAAAAGAAGACAGGAAAAAAATATGACTTGTTCTAAAGATCCGAACCCTACTTCAGTTTTGTTTGTTTGTGAAAATGTGTAATCCTTGAGATGTCGATTAAGAGCCATTCAAGCTGGGGAAAGCGCCGGAAGACCTTAAGACGGTAATTTGAAACTGGGCTCGTTGTGCCTCCACTGTCAGACCTCTAATACGCACAACCACCTTGGTAATACAATGAGTGATCACAATCAAACGGACCACTGAGACCCGTGAAACTGTCATTTAAAAGGTTATTAGTTTTGAAACAATCCATCGCCTAATCAAGACCATACCATTTTAAGTACGCCGAAGTTGATTATTTTATGATGCTGAAAGCGGTTCTGTTACCTAAAACTTATCCACCACCTCTTTTGCCAATGGCTTTTTTCACAGGACAATATAAACACATCATTCTCATAACTTAAGATTCCTATGTTAGGCTTCTTCTTGTAAACTGATAGTTTTGGATTTGCGCAGCAATAGCAAGAGACTAGGGTGTGCTGTCAGTGTACTAAGGGAAAAGGAATCGAAAGCAGCCTGATCCCAGTTTCAGAAAGAACGATAAACTAAATGTAAATAGCTAAAGAGATGACACTGATTCATATATCTATGTAAATCTTATTCTTGTTAAAGAGGAGAATGCAATTAAAAACTAAATGTTAGATCAGTATCTTAAATGTTTAAGATTGTAATGCGACAAGAAATACAGATGAGGTGGAATTTTTGTTTACAGACATTTACTGCTACGCATTCGTCGTATATTTTTTTAATGAAATGCACAGTACAATATTTAGGATTTTACGGTTCGTCGACGTCTGGGTCAGCAGAGCCGGGAAAGGTTTTGGGTAAGGAACGGCCAGGAATTTGAAGGAACCTCCCCAGCATTTGCTTGGAGTAATTTCGAGAAACCATGGAAAACCGAAATCTGGGTGATCGGACGAGGATTGAACCAGAATATCAGGCACTAGCGTTACCTCTCATCCGCTGGGATCGATTTGTCGCTTCTAATGACGTCGAGCCACAATAGCCTAAAAGAAAAATTAACTCCCCTTTAAGCCATCCAGAATTCGATTTTCCATTGTTTCCTTAAATGTGAATTGCGTAAAGTACCTTTAATTTTGTCATGTCCAGACAGTCATTTGCCATGTGCTGAGGCGGTGAAATTCTTGTTGTAAGGGCGCTGGAGTGAATCGTCAGGTTTTTTGTCCGTCCTTTTATCTCGCTACAGCAGGCAATCGTTTGGCTACACATTAATAGGTTGGTACCCGGATGTGTTCGACCTCGGCAGGCGACAGATGTGCGATTCTTGTTCGTGCTCTGCGTTCCTGATGGGGCAAAGGGTTTGGAACATCCAGTCAAGTATAACTGCCATACTTGCGAGCCTAAGCAGCAATTTCGTTGTAAAAAACCGGTTTGGTTTTCCGAAATGGTTCCTCAGTAAACACTACAACCGAATTAGCTTCCATTACATACTGTACATGCCACATCTTAATTTGATGCTCTTGCTGCATATTAACTGATGAGGGTGAAATGCTGTTATTTGTTATTCGAAAAATATTTTCAAAATGAGCCGAAGCTTCCTGGAATCGTCGAATAATTCATAATATTCAGTTTATACCACAACGGTATTTTCAGAAATTTACTATTTAGCTAACAAGAGTATCATACAGTGTCTACTATTTGGTGAAAACACCAGAATGGCTCAAACATGCGCCAATCAGAAAATAAATCAACCAACTGGAATTGAACTATCTCTAACCGTTATAACAAGACAAGTCATCAGTTATAAATACCTCAATTTAATTATTATTGTGATGCCCGGCTGGAATCATTGTTCTGTACTTATTCTTCTTGCTACTCTTTTCCCTTCCACTACATTCAATGCAATATTATATTTTTTTAAAGTGTGTGCAAGAAAGTTTCCTCTTAGCTATAAATCTCAAAGCTTCCTTGCTCTTCCTGATTCTTAAAAAAAAAAATTAATTACCTGTTTTGTTGGTCCCGTATTTTTTTCAAGTCTCCACCGAACCTTATTTCAAATGCTCCAGGCTTTTTTTAGTACTAAATCAATACTTTCAACAATTTTTTGCATATTCAACCACAAATTTGTTATTGACGCTTATTTGCGCCATTCTGGTGTTTTCATCAAGAAGTAAACACTGTATGATACTTTGTCTTTACAAAGTTACGACAGTAGTAAATTTCGTAAAATATTTGTGATTGTAGTGTGTTTTCTAAACAAGAAGTCGTAACATTTCGTCTTGTTAAGAAAACAATGTGCTAAAGAGATTGTACAGAGAATACTTTTTTGTACTTTCTAATTTTTTAAAATCATCTTGCAGATTCTCCAAGTAACTTTCACATTATTCACCCATGATGCTTTTGTTGACTACGAAACATCCAATCAAGTTTAAGATGGTGCAAAAAATATTAATTTGAAGCAAGATACCAGTAACAACTGGAAGGCAATGATTATTATACCAAATAATTCGTACATATACAATAAGATTAGAGAAAGAGATGCAATAATATGTGTACATTCATATTCGTTCCCTATGTAATTCAGTAATCCTGCCATCTGCAGAACTAAACCTCCATGTTGTTCGTCTTAAGCATTACCATGCAGCTCTCGCAGTTCTGCATTGGCATTTAAAGTAGACTTATCATCGCAGTCTCATTGAAGGTCTTGACTATCTCCTGAATCTTTTTTATGTAACGACATGACTGTGTATATTCTTGAATTAACATTCTTTTTTTATCAAGATATTTAATAAGCTATCCTGTAAGACTTGTTAAGTAACGCTCATATTTGTAGAGACTTCTCCATCTACGAGGCTAACCCGACTATCTTCTCCACATGCAAATCTGTTTCTATATTCTGCTAGCGCATTGTTTCAAATCCATCATGAAAATCTAAGAACATGACATGAGTCTGTGTTTCTTGCCTTTACCTTTGATTGCAACGTAACACCATAAAACAAACAGTTCCACGCGAACGTGTCGGTTTAGAGAAAGTACATTCTGCAGTTTTCGTCACGTCAAGAAGTGGTAGGTATGTGCAATATTACCAGCTGTTTACCTTGTACATTGCGGAGAGATACCTGCCTTTCGCTTGTACTTCCCGTACCATGAGTAGATCATTTCACTGCGCTGTAGGAAACTTTCTAGCGTCTAGACATTTTATTTCTTGAGAAGTTTTGATCTCAACTGAAGACAGATAGTCGTAAAAAGTAAAATGTATTTGCTTCCTAATATTTAATACAAAATTCCTAATATTTACTGTAAAAAAGTTTTTTTATGTATGGTGTAAATTGTCGCTTGATGTTACGATGTTAAAGAGAGCTGTCACATCGTTTGCAGAAGGTGATGTTTGTTCATGTAGATCACTCGGCTGGAATCCTGAGAACATTTCATTCAATGTTTTATTTCTTTTCTATTTATTTTTTCTCTTGAAGTTTCAGTTCTTACACTCCATTAGCAACGAAACGTTTACTTATGTAAATCAAACTTTAAAAAAAAAATATAATAATAAAAAAACTGCTCTTGTCGTAATATATTACTTATATATAGAAATAATCTGTATAAAGAAATAATAATACACTAAAGAACAAAATTAAGTACACGTTTCTGTTACACGTATTTCCCCTATAAGACATCATATTTGTTATTCTAATTTGAAACAGCGGTAGTATATTAATTGACTGAAAAATTAATATGGTTCAGACTGAATGATTTACGAAAATTATTGCACCACTTCTGTTTAATTGGGTTTGAAAATAAAATTGATTGGCTGGGCTATTTTTCCTTGAGAGATCGAAATGCAATAGTTTAACAGAAGAACACTTTTCTGTCAGATTGACTCGGAATATGGTAACGAGCGCTTTAATTATTGCAAAATGCAAACCCTTAAATTGACAAATATATATATAGTTGTTGCCACACACAGAACTACCCAAATAATTAATTGTGATGATGCTTATGCTCCCATGGAAATTGCCTTACGAATATATTTTTGAATTACGTGTATTTTTCCTTTGAATTCTGTCGGTGTTGTTCACCACCATCCTCGATAACTTATACCAATCCTTTGCTTTTTTTTTTTTTGCTTATGGCTTTACCTCTCGTCATTAGAGGCGGGAAAGGACTGTGTTCAAGGAACGGGAAGTAATTCAACCATGGTCTTTTGAAGGGACCATCACAATATTCGCCTGCAGTTATTCATGGAAGCCATGAAAAACAGAAATCTGGATGTCCAGACGGGATTCGAACCTGCGCCCCCCATGTGCAAGGCCAGAGCATTACCGCTCACTCACGACGCTGGTTTGGCTCTTACCTCAAAATTAAAATTTTCCTAGTCCCTTAGGCCTGAAGTCAAGTTCCATTTTATGGCCATGGTCCTTTCTTCCCTTCCGCCCTAACTACTTTGTTCAATATTCATCCGGATCTTATTATCAAGGAGTGCACTATATGACCCCATCACTCTCTTCAATCTCCTGCAGTCTTCCAGTTCAATCTTTATATATAAAGATGAATGTTTGTTTGTTTGTTTGTTTGTTTGTTGGTTTGTTGGTTTGTTTGTTCTTCATACAAATCCACAGTTTTTATCCGTTCTCGATGAAACTTTGCACACTTATCCTTTGAAACAAGGAGAAAAATACTGTCTACATTTGGTTGAAAAATTGTCTGTATAAATAACACATTTGTCTCATAACTTCGAAATATGGCGGTAGACAGACACTTTGGATGTGGACGACTCCGTACCGAGTTTCCGCGTAGTGGCCTGGCAGCTGAGTGGATAAAGCGCTGGCTTACGAACGTCATGGTCTCCGGTTCGAATCTCCGTCGGGGATAAGACTTTTAAAAATTGTTTTTCATCGTAAAGTCAGGCCTGGGCCGTAGGTTATTCGGATTTAATGTTAAACCATAGATATTAGAAAGTTAGGGGTGCAATGCGAGGCAAATCGTAGGTATTCTTGCAATGTTGTAGGTGTATACTCTTTTACGTTATAATGATCCCACAGGTTTTGTTCGCAGTCAGTGTGTAAGTGTGAACCACAGTAATCTTTATATATAAAGATGAATGTATGTTTGTTTGTTTGGTTTTTTTCTTTTGTTGGTTTGTTTGGTCTTCATACAAATCCACAGTTTTTATCCGTTCTCGATGAAACTTTGCACACTTATCCTTTGAAACAAGGAGAAAAATACTGTCTACATTTGTTTGAAAAATTATCTGTATAAATAACACATTTGTCTCATAACTTCGAAATACGGTGGTAGACAGACATTTTGGATGTGGACGACTGCGTACCGAGATTCCGCGTAGTGGCCTGTCAGCTAAGTGCCTAAAGCGCTGGCTTACGAACGTCGTGGTCTCCGGTTCGAATCTCCGTCGGGGATAAGATTTTTAAAAATTGTTTTTCATCGTAAGAGTCAGGCCTGGGCCGTAGTTTATTCGGATTTAATGTTAAACCGTAGATATTAGAAAGTTAGGGGTGCAATGCGAGGCAAATCGTAGGTATTCTTGCAATGTTGTAGGTGTATACTCTTTTACGTTATAATGATCCCACAGGTTTTATTCGCAGTCAGTGTGTAAGTGTGAGCCACAGTAACCTTTATACATAAAGATGAATGTATGTTTGTTTGTTTGGTTTTTTTCTTTTGTTGGTTTGTTTGGTCTTCATACAAATTAAATAGTTTTTATCCGTTCTCGATGAAACTTTGCACACTTATCCTTTGAAACAAGGAGAAAAATGCTGTCTACATTTGGTTGAAAAAATTATCTGCATAAATAACACATTTGTCTCATAACTTCGAAATACGGTGGTAGAAAGACATTTTGGATGTGGACGACTGCGTACCGGGAATCCGCGTAGTGGCCTGTCAGCTAAGAGGCTAAAGCGCTGGCTTGCGAACATCGTGGTCTCCGGTTCGAATTTCCGTTGGGGATAAGATTTTTAAAAATTGTTTTTCATCGTAAGAGTCAGGCCTGGGCCGTAGGTTATTCGGATTGAATGTTAAACCGTAGATATTAGAAAGTTAGGGGTGCAATGCGAGGCAAATCGTAGGTATTATTGCAATGTTGTAGGTGTATACTCTTTTACGTTATAATGATCCATCAGGTTTTGTTCGCAGTCAGTGTGTAAGTGTGAAACACAGTAATATTATTATAATTAGGGATGTAAGTCTCTGTCTTTTTGATACGTTATGACTCCAAATTGGCTATATCGTTGTGATGGAATTTTATAAGGAAATCTGTATGAAGGGCACAGGATATTTTTTCCAGTATGATTAACAGTTGTAGTCACGAAATTTTGAGATCTTATCGAATAGTGACAGACATATGTTGGAAATTAATTCTCTTCAAGAGGCAGGTTCGACGGTAGAATGATATAGCGATAGCTTTCCTATCATATTATGCCGACTCGATATTGTTTGGGACTAATCCTTCGTTACCAACAACTTACTATATTTAATTCTGGCAAAAAAATTCTTAATCCACGCGTACGAAGTCGCGGGTACGAGGCTAGTTAACATATAAAGTGTTTCATTATCGTACGATATTTACATTTTGTATCTTCTACTAATAGTTTTCCCTCAGCTATCTATGTATCTAATACTTGTATGCTGGTATTTATTTTCGTTTCTTCAGTAGTCGTTCATAATCCTTTCTCGTTTTAATTCTACTGTACAACATTTTGCCATCTACGAAGCCCACAATTTGGTCAATCTCCTTACAGAGAACACGTAATTGGAGATTATTTTTATTTAATGTTATGAGTTTGATTTCTAAAAACATCTTGTGTTTTGTAGACAGTAATGAATTCATATACAGCTGAAATATTGATAAGATTATTGCTTTGATACAATATGAGCGCAGTCTTAGGTAAATGAAAACGTACACGTTGGTGTTCCTAAAATCAGTAACATAGAAAGCAATGGTTGCAGGTTAGTTACATAGCATTCCAAAATCTTCATTTTGCCAGAATTAATTACTACATTCTGCACCACTTTCAATCGTTGCATTTGTACCTAGCCCATAAATAGTATCAAACACCAGATCACCGACTGACAAGTCAGTAATGCTGCCTCACTTTCCCAACTTTATTTCAAAGCGTATTCTCTCAGTTCTAGATTCCAAGGTTAAAACTTTTTTTTCCCAGAGTAATATAGATCTTGTAGTATAGGCTCTTTCGCATCAACTAACCGTTTCATCTTTTGTTGTCGCGGAAATCTGAATAAAAAAACAGTAGAAAATTTTAGCAATCTTTCCACGATTGACATTGTTTGAAATTTTGTAAAGGCTCGTGTGTTCGCAATGATAGACTTCAACCTTGTCTCACACCCTTTTTAACTGATGCATGTCTCTCGTGATTCCTACTTTTATTATAGCCACTTTATTCTTATATAGTTTATAGAGTATTCTTCTATCTGTATACTTTAGACCTGACTTCTTTAAAATTTTGAACATCTTGTCCCACCTAACATTATCAAAATCTTTTTCTAAATCAACAAATGCCATAATAGTATCTTTGTTTTTCTTGATCCGCCCTTCAAGTATTAATCTTAAAGACAAAATTGCTTCCCTTGTACCGCGATTTTTCCTAAACCCAAACTGATCTTCACCTACTATCCCTTCTACTACCCTTTACATCCTTCTGTATATTATTCTGGTCAGTAATTTTGAAGCATGTGATGTTATACTAATGGTGCGATAATTCTCACATTTGTCATCTTGTGCTTTCTTCTGAAGTGCGAAGATGATATTTTTATTAAAATCAGTTGGAATTTTTCCTGTTTCATAACTTTTTGATATCAGCTTGAATAATCTTTCGATTCCTTCCTCTCCTAGGGATTTAAGAAGTTCTGCAGGGATCTCATCAATTCCAACTCACGCAACGCATGTTTAAGAGGCTAAATAACTCCCCTCTCCTCCCCCCCCCCTGTCCCCCTACGTGTATTCTAGTATTTGGGTGACTGCAGTGGCGGAATCCTAGCCCCCCCCTCCCCCAAACCAAAATCCTGGGTCCGCCACTGAGTAACTGTTATGGGTATGTGTTCTGTAGTAAGGGAATTACACATTATCATTATGAAGGGTGACTTTAGTGTTCGGCTCCGCGAGGTATTTCTAAATATATTATGAAAAGATAGTTTGGAATTATGTACTGGGAAGTGAAAGCTGTTCCTGCGGAAGATATCAAGAAGGTGGCCTGATTTATCGTATTCATGTGACGTACTATTCGTTGTCGACAAAGCGGCTGCCTTCATTCAGTACGTACTGCGAAGAATTTTTTGGCGATGGGGATATATGTATCTTTACGTGCCGCACCCCTGCTGGCCAACTTCCAGTTAACCTCGAATCGAGCCTCAAACACAGTTACAGCAGGTTAGTGAACTCAGTGACAGTAAGTCTTAGACTCGCTTTTCTTACCCACTCCTTACAGTTCCAATCAATCAATAATTTCACAGTCATTTCGAAAAATAATCATAACCGGCTACGATAAGAGTGGCTTCCTACCTCAGCTCATTTGCTTTTCCATTCTTGTCGTCAGTTTTAACGAATTAGATGTAGAATATATAGCTATGTACATTTTAGCGGCGGCAATACTGCGGAACAACTTCTCGGGTTTCAAGCCGCGTCAAAGTTGAATCGTCCGGCGACGTTTCGGAAGATTTCACTGCTTCCATTGTCAAGCCCCGCTTGGTGTTAAGCGGTGCAAGCTTCCGAAACGTCGCGAAACGATTCAACTTTGAGGCGGCTTGAACACGAGAAGTTTTTCTACGAGACGTACAATGATTATATTTTGCATGCGATGCAACTTACTAAGCAGCGTAGCACCGAGCGTGGTGGTGTAACGGCTAGCGTTCTCGCCTCGCATTCGAGAGGACGGCGATTCGAATCCCCGTCCGGGCATCCAGATTTGGATTTTCCATGGTTTCCCAAATCACTCCAGGCAAAAGACCATGGCCGAATTCCTTCCCATTCCTTGCCCCACATCCTTTCCCGTCTCTAAAGACCTAGCTGTTAGAGAGACGTTAAGCAGATAAAAAAAAGAACTGTAGCGCCGAACCTGGTGGGTGAGTGGTAACACTCAGGCCTGCATTCCAGAGAACGTTATCTAAAATCCTAGTTTTGCCATGTAGTCACTCCAGGTGAATGCCGGTTCTTTCAAAAGGACATTGTCGAAATCCTTCCCGTTCCTTGTCCCCAGAAGATCTTTCCTCCATTTAATGACCTCGACGTCAATGAGGCGTAAAACCCTAAGCGAAAAAATTTACCTTTGAATCAGCTCCACTCAGCCCTTTTCGTCAGTTTTTGTATTTCAGTATTCACCTCAATAAGCATTAAGCTACGGTATATTTTGCAG
This sequence comes from Vandiemenella viatica, assembly GCA_031002005.1. Taxonomy (NCBI): domain Eukaryota; kingdom Metazoa; phylum Arthropoda; class Insecta; order Orthoptera; family Morabidae; genus Vandiemenella; species Vandiemenella viatica. The sequence continues at coordinate 49,330,644 of JARYHS010013631.1, forward strand.
CTTACTGCGGAGAAGCCCATGCTTGTTTAAATGTCATCAACCAAAGTCACTAAAGTAACCTGGTTAAAATTTAGGATAACTTTTCGAAATTATTTCAATAGACGGTGTCTCGATTTAAACAAGGATAAAAATTTGAAAGTTTTGTGAAACATCTATTGGCGCGCCTTGGGGGTAAGACCGACTCGTAGGGGAGCGTCCATTTACTACGTCGCTCGGTCTAAGAGAGGGGAGGGGGGTTGGCTAGAAGGCTACGCTGCGCTACGTAGGGGGAAGAAGTTCCGAGCCAGGCGACGTAGCTTTCCATTCATATCATTTTTCACAATTAAAATGAGGTACATAACATGTACAGTATGTGAATATTTATTTCCTTCATTTAATTATCTCTGTATGTAATTTACAACAGTCTGACAAGAAAAAAAATTACAAAATGTCTTCTGGAATCAAAAGGGAAAAAAGCTACGTGCTAAGGCGGGGGCAAAAAACAAGCTACGTGGTTTATGGACGCTTCCTAAGCCGAGAGGGCAAAACGGCATGACGCTCACTTACACCGTCATGCCCTCTCTAATAAGAAATGGAGGCGAACTTAAATGTTACCCAGGCAGCTATTGGTGATGTAAGTGCTTCTCAAGTTAAAATGGATGATGGGACAGAATTTCTTATGGTTGTTGTGTGTATTTCACCAAATCAAAAAATCACAGAAATCAAATTTTTTACACCGTCGGTTACTCATATATAGGTTCAAGGATTTTAGGATTTAGACCAGCTTCCGATGATTTTAGCAGGAGATTTTAATCTGTATATTTCAAAAAATCAAAAATCATAAAAGTTTTGCACCGTCGGTTACACATACGAGCTAGGGTCAATAATTTTCCGGAATTGGTTAATAAAAATTTATTGAAAGTAAGTCTAACATTTTAACCTTATTTTCCGTTCAAAATACTCTCATCCTGCTTCTACACACTTATTCTACCGTTAGTACGATTGTTGGAAACACTCCTGACAGCACTTTTTCGAAAGTTCTTTCAGCCGCTTCGTCGCATTTTCAATCACTTCTGACGAATCAGCAAAACGTCCCTTTAATGTAATTTCCAGCCGTGGAAACGGGTAAAAATCCAGTGGTACAAGATCGGGAGAAGATGGAGGGTGTTCCAGACTGGTAACATTGTTTTTGGCAAGGTATTATCTCACCATTACGATAGATGTGACGGATCATTGGCATGAAACAAAAACCAATCATTCCCTGCCCATTGTTCAGGTCGTTTTCGTCGAATTGCATCTCGTAACCGTTTTAAGATCTCTGTGTACAATTTTTTGTTGACTGTCTTCCCTTCAGGAATATATTCATAATGAACCATGCCCGGGTAATCAAAAAACACCTGCAACATTACTTTATCCCGGCTTCTGTCCAAACGATTTTTTTTTCTTGGTGATGTTTTTGATTTCCATTCAGCAGACTGCCGTTTCGTCTGAGGGTCGTAAAGAAAGCACCACGTCTCATCACCTGTTACAATTTTGCGCAGGAAGCTATCGTCTGCATCAGACATTTCAATCAAGTCCCTGCATATGGTCACACTCATTCCTTTTTGCTCAGGGGATGACATTTTCGGAACAATGTGCAAGCAAACACGGTGCATGATCAAATCATTATGAAGAACTCCCCCATGTGATATCCAACTTCGGAGGCAATAATATCGATGGTTGTTCGCCTGCCCGCGCGCACTTGTCGGACGCGCTCAACAGTCTCATCGGTCATGGATGTTGAAGGCCGTCCAGTTCGAACATTTTCAATTGTGCGACCGTCGCGAAAACGCTTGTGCCACTCGTAAACGGCCGTTTTCTTCATCACATAGTTTCCGTATACTTTCTTCAGCTTCTCAATTGTCTCCGAGGATGATTTCTCCAGCAACATATTGCCACGCTGCTCTAAAGATTACATTGCACAATCGGACGAAAGAAACAAACTACGTCTAAAATATGATGCACCGCACGCACGAAACCAAATACAACCGCCACGGCACAGCACCTTCCTCAGTAGTGCTGCCAACCTCCCAAACAAAAATTTCACTTCCGGCAAACAACTGCTTGACTGTACACAATTCCGGGAACTTTTTGACCTTATCTCGTATATAGTCGCGAAGGTTCAAGGATTTTAGGAGATAATTAAGACCAAATTCCGATGATTTTAGCAGGAGATTTTAATGTTAATTTTGCAACAAACAATTCAATCCCTTTGACAATATTCCTTGAATAAAAATGTGATTTTAAAATCAATAATAAGCCAACAATCGGTGCCGCCTTTACAAGATATCTCGGTTGCATAATACAAACTTAAATTGTCATCGGCGAATCATTTCATTAATTGTATATATTTTTATCGTAAGAATCATAAGAGAAATATGTTTATTTTATTAACGAAACACTATGGTTTTATTTATTTTACTTTGTATTTATTGGTTTTCTTTAATTATAAATTCTTTCAATAACCATCATTTTCGATGTTTCACATCTACCGGGCGTCCCGTAACGGCCACAGTTATTTTTTAGTGTTGAATTAAAGTAAAATCTAGCGTAGTTCAGAGCGCTTCTCTTGTTCACATCTCAATAGTCAATTTATTCTGTTATTTTTAATATACAACCAAATAATTTTGTCCGTGTTAGCTGGTAAGAGGCAGTCACATACTCCGGAATATGTCAGTCAACCTTTATGAATCATGTTGTAGTGTCACACATAGTGAGAAATAATCCTAAACACCTCTGTAGTGAGTCATGTTTCAAAACAATCATTTGTTTCACGCGAGTAGGCAGGCTGTGAAAATTGCTAAGGTGTGTCTTTGGTGAATCACCCCAATTGTCATGTTATCGCCGCAGCTATTCTAAATGATTGCATTGACTTCCACGGTCGTTCGATGTTTTCTTGGATCTCCAGATGGAGTCGTGTATGAGATTTCCAAAAATCTACGTCGTTCCACCCAGATAACCAAGAAAACAACAAATGTTTCAAGTTCACGCATTACATGTACAATTCCTTCGAGGATAAACTTAGTGTCTTTTGGTATAGTAGTCCCGTATCGCGTTTCATCTTCCACCTTTTTTAATCGCATATTGTCACCACGTGTATCTGTATTACTACAAGTCATCAACTCTAGATACAAAAACACTCGAGTCTCCTCTTTCCTCCTTACAAATTATACATTTCACCAATTAAATCTACACTCAGCACACCAAGCATAGATTACAAATTTCGCACACAGATAACGAAACTGGCCTTTAACTTACTTCTTTACGCCTCGTCGAGGTCAATAGAGGCGAGAAAGGACTGTGGGCAAGGAACGGGAAGGAATTCAGACATGGACTTTTGAAGAAAACATCTGAGTAATCTCGACATTCACCTCGAGTGATTTGGGAAGTCCATAGAAAACCCGAATCTAGACGCTCGGACGGGAATTTGAACCCACGTCCTTTCAAGTCCCCGCCCGGCCATCCAAATTTCGATTTGCAATGGTTTCCTGAATCACTCCAGGCGAACGCCGGGATGATTCCTACAAAAAGGGCATGACCGAATTCTTTCCCATTTCTTGCCCCCCGCCCCTCCCCCACCTTCATCCTCTCACGGTTCTAATGATCTCGACGTCGATGAGGCGTGAAGATTGAAGCAAAAATAAATAATAATTAGTTTCCCCATCGCGCCAACATAGTTGTTGCACTCATAAACAATATACATGGACCTCGAGAAATAACAGGATTACGGCGATATTTTACAGTATGATATTTACCGGTGGGTTCACTGTACTGAGTTTTGGTCTGTTGCTCCCGGTTGTGCCACTAACTTCCGTCACCTCAAGAGAAAGTCAAGATGACATCTGACCTCAACCTGATTCCTTTCCTCTTATGACCTCGCCAACGGTTTGTAACACTTACAGTGACATTACCTTAATTCTTCCTAAATATTCGCTTCTTAGTTGAAAGATGAAAGAAATGAGATCAGTACGGTATGACCTAGGTTCAGTTTATTCTTCAGTCAGCAGTATCTGTTACCATTAATGTCATCGAGCGAGGTGGGTGAGCAGTAACGCTAGGGCCTGGCAGTCGGGAGGACGCAGGTTCGAATCCCCGTCCGGTACTAGAGATTTCGGTTTTCCATGATTTCAGGAATCACTCCAGGTGAATGTTGGGATAGTACCTTCAAAAAGACCATTGCCGAATTCATTCTTGTTCCTTGTATCCAGTACTTTCCCTCCTCTAACCACCTCGACTTCCACGAAGCGTAAAACCATAAAAAAAATTAAGTCGGTGCAGCATACTAAGGAGTCTGTAGCTCTTAACTAAACTTATGAAACTTGATACATTATGAAGATTAAAGATCTTGTGAAGTAATGGGAGCAGGCTTATGCTTATTGCAGATGAGGATCTTAAGTGGATCTTTAAGCGAAAAAAACTACCACAACGGGTTTTGTTTTTTTGGAAACAGTCACAACACATTATTCACGTTACGGTTTTTTTTTTAAAATAAAAAAATAAAATTAAAAAAAAAAACAGCCAGAACTCGTGGCTAACTCAAAATGACCACAATGCGAAATTTGCGTCTGGTCCTAGTCGCATTCTCCGCACATCATTTTTTAAGAGCATTGTAACGTGACGGGTAAGAAGAATCATATATATTAAATGCACCCGGGACCGATTTCTCGTGAGCACAAAGAGTTAGATATTGATAAGTCACAACGCGTTGTGGTCGTTTTTTTTGTTTTGTTTTTTTCGCGCAATGAGCGTTTTCGGTCTTTGAGCCTAACATGTACATCAGATGCACTCGCAATGTGTTTCATTGCGCCCATCTGTTCTGGTCACGTAGAGCGATAAGATACACCGCAGGTTTTAAGCTATATTATAAGGCTTCTAACTGCGAAAATCACATCCAAACCAGTTCAGTAGTTTTTTCGTGATCCGGTAACAGACAGGCAGCACAGTTTGATGTGTAGAGATTAAAAGACATATTCAAAAAAAAATAGAGGTTGCCTATTTGGCTTAAAATGGGATTATGTCGTAAAACACGGGACGCGGTGAAGTAACAACTGCCGCAAGCTGCGTTTGAGGCAATAGTATTAGAAACTGCTTTTGGCTGCCTGTCCTTGTTGGATCCAGGACACAGTGTAATCACTGATTCGGATCTAAGTCAAAGCGGAACAGGAAGCAGCGAAAGCTGTCTTTGGCAGTACAACGTCAAATGGAAAGTCCGTGGATCAAGAGGCTGCTTTGCGTAACAGAGGTGCTGGTGCGCCACGTAACTCTCGTAAATGCCGCTTTATCCCAAGGTCTACCGATTAGCACCGTTAATTTTCCGGTGCAGCGTCAGTAAAAGCTATTTGAGGCATTGCAGATTTAGTTGCTGATTTACCACATTTCCTGAATGGTCTCATTTTTCACCGTGCAACCATGTCGATGTAAACACAGCATTACTAGAATTCTTAGCTTTCATAAAGCACAACAAACACGGGGCTACTGGTTAAATACAGCTAATAGTAAAAGTTTATGGGCGCCGGGAGGGGGGTGCAACGGGGTGCACATGCACCCCTTTGCTATGAAAGAAAAAGATTAAGAAACAACAAATTTATTATTAAACTCACTGTTTGAATAATAACTTAAGGCGTCTAGGCTGTTGTCCAAATTTGTTTAATACCTTGTCAATAAATTCAGTATCCTTAGTTAATAAGTATTATATATGATGTATAAAAAAAACAACACAGATGCACATCCCTTAAAGTAATCCTGCCGGCGCCCATGTTTATGGTCATTGTAATTCACGTTGTAATCATCTAATTTTAAAGAATTGCTCCCATTTCGATACAATTACTTATTGAAAAACACAGATATAATGGAGATTTCGATGATAGGACGGAACAAACATTGATTGAGTGACGAATAGCCCAATGATCCGTGAGGCTACACAAAATTTAGTAACGCTCCGGTGCAGGGGCTGATCCAGGATTTTGGTTGGGGGGGGGGGGGGGGGCTTGGCTTGAGTGAATTTTGGTTCAGAGGGCTTGTCTTCCATGGATTTTGGTTTTGGGGGGAGGCTTGAGTCGGCCATGGGGTAGTCTTTATAGCCTCCTCGGTCCTCAAATCCGTAGAGCTAAAACGAAAAAAAACAAAGGTCTCCAAAATTACAATGTTGGCGGTGGACCTAGATACTTTTGGGGGAGGCTTGAGCCCCCTAGTCCCCCCCTCCCCACTGGATCCGCCCCTGCTCCGGTGGCAATTCCCCTAGTCATCTCATTTCCCCCCCCCCCCCCTATTTTTTAAAAATATCTTTTATAATTGAAGTGTTAAATTCCTCCCTTTCATTTACTTTTTCGATTTAGAAATTTTAATTTTAAATTCATTAAGCGTATTTGGTAAATTATTCATCACATCACTTGGTAATTTGTTCCAATCCCTGACACACTTACCAACAAAAGAAAATTTCCCACTCCTTTATGCATGAAATTGAGAGCCAGCATGTGGTCATGGTTCATGCACTATTCCTAATTCTTTGACCAATATCACTCCAAGCCCCATCACCAACATATTCCCTGTACATTCCCAGCACTCTCTTCACTCTCATTTTTTCCAGCTCTTTTGTCATATCAGTTACCGACTGGGTCCTGCGATAATTCCCACAAACAAATCTAGCTGTTCTTCTTTGCACACCCTCCAACTCATGTATTTGATAACCAAAATGTGGATCCCAAACTACAACACCATATTCAATCAGTGGTCTGACCAAAGTTTTGTAACCCAGTTCACTAACATCTCTGGTACATCCTCTCTAGTAAATGAAGGATTTTATAACCTTTTCCTACCACCTGCCCAATGTGCTCTGCCCAGTTTAATTTGTTATCAGTCTTCATGCTAAGATATTTATACTTCAAGCCTTCAACAAGCAAATTTTTATTGAGTAAAGAAGTGTTGAAAACATATACACCTGTCTAAAATTGATCCCCAGTATTCTCTCTAGGTAAGGCAGCATCAAGATTGGAATGTCATGATTTTGTGTTAGAAATGAAGTGGAGAGTATATGTACTATATACTCTTACTCGAAGTATACATGGGTTTTAGAATAAAATCCTGTACCATTTGTTCCTTGCAGACAGTGCGAAATGAGTATGGTGGTGAATGGTAAGCATTTGGGTCATGCTTTTGGGAAGACGCGAGTTCAAACCCCAGTTTACACAACCGGATTTTGATTTTTCATGGTTTCCCAAAATCAGACTCCATGCAAATACCGGGATGCTTCCTTCAAAAAATAATTGTTTAATTCCTTACCTCTCCTTGTCCACCCACCTCTCTCATCTCTATTGCCTTTGTTGTTCAAGAGTAACTGTGATGTATTTTTTCTAGTAGGATATTCCATATATGAGTACGGAATAGAAATACGCAAAACATACATATTTCATAGTTTCAATATCAGCTATTTCTGATATTACTTGTACTTATTAATAAGAATACAGAAAGAGATATTTATTCAGAAAATAAAGGAATTAAAGGAAACTACATAGTATAATAGGGAGGTGGAAGAGCTAAATGTGTTGATAAGAAAATAACACAACAGAGTTAAAAGACAGTAAGGCAGAAGTGAATACCTGAAAAAAAACTAAACAAGGAATAAATAACAGCAAAGAGGAAAGATTAAGATGCATGTATGAATAATATTATGGATTCACAGGGACCATTGAGTGCTGCATCTATAAATTTTTTATGGTTATGATAGGAAACTGAAGTGTGGATATTCATATTTGTAGATAAGGATGGAGAGGAAGTTACTGAGGATTTGAAAAAGGTACGGGTATTCAGTAACTGGTTTAATGAGATCTCTCAGGACTATCGTCCATGGATGGGAGGACGTAAATCAGGGAAGGAGCTTACTTCATATAAATAGAAATGACCATGATACAAAATTTTAAATAGATCCTGCAGATCTAGGAACTAAGGAATAGTGCATGAACCATGACCACATGCTGGCTCTCAATTTCATGCATAAAGGAGTGGGAAATTTTCTTTTGTTGGTAAGTGTGTCAGGGATTGGAACAAATTACCAAGTGATGTGATGAATAATTTATGATTATGGCACAAAGAGGGGTCAGCATGGATAATATCACTACAGATGTATATATTATACTTGGATGTGATATTGCATCTTACTATCTATGCAATGTTATTTTGATTGAGTCTGGATACTTCCTGCATACTAGAGGACTGAAAAAGTGAGTCCACAAAGGAGGAGAGACAAATAGACTTGAAATTACCTATCAATTAATTTGGCATCAGTGGTAGGTAAATTGATGGAAAAATTGATATGCCATCACATTAGAAATGTCCGTGAAACTGACTTTCAAATTGAAAATATGGATTCAGGCAAGGATATTTATGTGAATAGCAGTTAGTGAGCTACATGCAAGATATTTCAAATGAAATGGACAAGGGAGGGTAAGTTGATAGATCAGAATTTCTCATTCTGAGAACCAACTAAAATGTCAACAATACCAAAGAACAAATACAAAACAAACTGAAAATGTGGAATAATAAGTTTGAAGAATAGGGAATGAAATTGAATTTTAAAAAAACCGTAGCACTAAAAATAAGCTGAAAGAATACAGACTGTCATATAAAATTACAAGATCACAAAGTTGAAGTTGTTGTCCAATTCAGTTACCTAGGGACCATAATTGCTAGTAACGGTAGAAGTGAATTAGAAATAATGAATAGAGTAACAAAAGGAGCCAACTTCTACTGTACCGTGCGGGGCTCCCAGAAGAACAAATATTGTCTTGTACACATCATACCTCATTCCTATTCTCATATATGCTTTGGAAACATGCACAGTAACACCAAGGGACCTTACAAGATCCAAGCATGCGAAATGAAGTTTCTTAGAACAGCCCTCCAGAAAACTAGACTTGACCACATAAAGAATGATGAGATTAGATCAAACCTGGAGCTAAAGGTATCCATGGAAGACAGACTTAGGTCATCAAGACTTGCATGCAAAGAGAATGACTAGTAAAAGACTACCAAAAACTTATTTGGAAAAAAGGATAGTGGGCAAAAGACCAGTGGGACGACCAAGAAGAAGATGGACAGACCAACTGAAGGAGGACATAGAGAGAAGAGGCTGGAACTGGGAATGTATCACGGACAGAGAAACTATTCTGGATAGGAGACAGTGGAAAACGATCGTCTACAACAACCAAGGCTCGTAAACCACAACCGGGAAACTGGAGTTGGTGCCCTACGATAATGAATGAATAAGTTACATTGGCCTGTGTGCATATTATAAACATTTTGGACATTGTGTTTTGCATCGTTATAACATAATAAAGCTGAGAGCATGTTTTGAATTCCTACAGAAACATAGTTATGAATTTGGAAGTGAACTATCAAAAGTTAATTATATATCGAACACTCTTAATATTTGACTGGAGGTTTTCTCGGCGTTGTAAATGAACAAAATTTTCTCGTGTAACTAGCCAAGTTAATCAGACTTGACAATGGCAGCAGAGATTGCGACTGCCGAAATGTCATATTTAATCGACAGACTAAGGCGCTTTTCACACTATACGGATTAAACCGAACGGCGGAATATCGTACAACGACATTCTTTCAGTGGCTTGAAGAACAGCATGGCCCCTTTCACATTACATGGCAACAGTATCATGCCATCCAGTCACTGTTTAGCAGCTGTCCACTGCCACTGCAACACGGCAGCTGGACTGCGACAGATAACTGAGTGGCGTACGCGGCCCAATGAAAGCTCTCACATTACACGGTCTTAAATCGTACGGTCGTGCCATCAAGCCATTGTAGTCGGTGTTTGCTTGAATATTACTTCATTATTTCTTTAAAAATGTGTTTGTTGTCTTCTGTATATTTCATTCAGCTGTGTTATATTGTTCAATAAAGGCATATTGAGCTAACTTGTCTAGATTTTCTTTCAATCAACAGTTAATCACCTTTTACAAGTACACATATATGTATATATATATATATGTGTGTGTGTGTGTGTCTTTCCTTGATGGTTATATAACATTAAAATAATTATTTGTTTATGATTAATTATAACCCAACAGCACACCATTCAACTGCATGGAGCTTGTGATAGGAAAAAAAAACCCGTACAGAAACCGTACAGTGTGAACATGGATGCCCTTTTGGATTTGCACCATTTGAGTTTCTGCCATTCAGTCAAAACCGTATAGTATGAAAAGAGCCTAACTCGGCTAGTTTCTGAGAAAATTTTATTCACTCTTAATATTTATTAACAAAATGAATAATGTACCTACAAAAGGAGAGAGTGAACTACAGAAAACAAAGAGAGAAAAACTTTTAACATTTATGTTATTAAGCACCGTTATTTTTGTTATGTTATTTCTGCTGATCACAAGTGGTCCACAGACCACACTTTCAAAATTGCTGCACTAGACCATACCAAGGAAAATTGCAGAATGAACCATAAAATGGTGTTCAATAACGTAAAATCCATTGGAGTGGCTGAAAAAGTGGTTGCTAGCTGGATCAATTTTTAAAAGGTAAAAAGCAAAGAATTAATATAGGAAATGCATTCTCAAAAGTAGTGGAAGCGAATGGGAGTGCCACAGAGTAGTGTATTTAAATCACTGCTATTCATCATTCTAATGAATGATTGTTTTGATGGTATACAGTCAGAAGTTCAGTTAATGTTATATATTAGGATTAAAATTGTAGAAGACTGTATAGCTGCAGGGTGGCCTGTATAGGATATATAGCTGGGTAGGTCAACAATGGGATGAAATAATTGCAAAGAAAAGTCCACTTATTAGATACAGATAAAAACTATATTTATTGGGTGGGAATGAGATTGTTTGTTGAAGAACCTAAATTTAAATTCAGTTGCCAGTGACACATTTAATTTAATTGCGATGGAGCACTTGCTCTGTTGGCAACTTCTCTACACACCCATGTTTCCCCTTCTCTTTTCCCATCTAATTTCAACTTTAAATTATTTTAACATTTTCAGTAAATTTTTCATCATTTGTATTTGGAATTTTTTCCAATCCCTGATGCCAGTACCTAAGAAAAAAAATTCTTCCCACACCCTTACGCCTGAAACCAGTGCCAGTTTGTGGTCATGATCATTTTTTTTTTCCCTTCTGTGCACCTCTCCTGAGTCTTCCACCAATATATTTACATGCCTCATCACCAATATACATCTTGTACACTCCCATGAATCTCTTCACCCTCCTCCTATCTGTCTTCCAGTGAATCCCATTTCAGCTCCTTTATTATATGACTTACTGAGTGTGTTCTGCAGTAATTTCCAGAGACAAATCAAGCAGCCCTTCTTTGTACTCCCTCCAACTCCTGTTTTTGATGCCCAAAATGTTAGTCTCATACTGCACTACCATATTCAAGCAATGATCTGACCAAAGTTTTGTAACCCAGTTCCTTTACTGCTCTTGCACATCCCTTCATCACTCTCTCCAAGTGCAGGATTTTGAAATCTTTTCCTACCACCTGCCCAGTGTGTTCTGCCCAGTTGAGTTTTGTTATTAAACATCATGCCATGGTATTTACATTTCAAGCAATTCTTTCCCCATCTTACATCTGTAATCAGTCTTTAGTTTTTATTTTTATTTTGTGTACCTAATAACCTGACTCTTCTTTGCATTTATCTTCATTCCATGTTGACCTACCCAGCTAGATATCCTGTCCATATCACCCTGCAGCTGTTCACAGCCTTATATCATTTTGATCCTGTAATACAGTATTATGTCACCTGCAAACAACCTAACTTGTGGCAGTAAACCATTAACACAATCATTCATTAGAATGACGAATAGCAATGGTCCCAATTCATTGGCCAAGTGGTAGGAAAAATTTGAAATATTTGAGAGAGTAATGAGCACCTACACCATAGAAATGAAGAGACTGGATTACAAAACTTTTGTAAGACTGTTGCTTGAATATGGTGGTGTAGTATGGGACCCACATTTTGGGTTACAAATTCGTGGATTTAGAAGAGGTGCAGAGGAGGGTAGCTGGATTTGTCTGTGTAATAAAAAAGCTGTATTGGGAGTCACTGGAAGACAGGAAGAGAGTGAAGAGATTGGCATATGTTGATTTTATTTATTTATTTATTTAATTCACCATATCTTTTTCACATATATTGGATGGATTTTGGTAGAAGAATTAAGACCAGTATTTGGAAGAGCAACTGGAATCAATTCCTTATTTGGTCATACAAAGTTCAGTTGGATTCCCAGAATCATTCAAAGGGAACGATGGGATACTGTAACCTCTCAAAGTTTCTAAACCAAGTGTACAGGTAAGAGCTCATGAAAATGGAAGAAGATTAGATAAGAAACTCCCATTAGAACAAAAATCTTTGACAAATGAATTAAAAAATAGAGTTAAATATTTAACATCAATAATCTTGTAAAAAAACTTGACAAATTATAATATATTATTACATAAATACTAAAAATTTTGTTAATTGCCTGGAGGTTCTGGGACTCCTCTAACCGTTAAGCCTGTGGGTAGCATACTATGTGCAGTCCTGGCCCTCAGGCTTAGGGGAATAATGTGTTTGAAATTAAGGGGAATGGTCAGAAACAACATGGAACATATAGTAAAAAATTGGGGCAGGATTTATGTGTTTGTAAAGTACAAATACAGGATTTTGTGGAGAAGCTTGACTCCTTGAACCTTCAAGAAGATAGAAAATTTTACAGAATTTAAAGGGCCAGCGAATTGTGTTAGGCTTCGGTGGGTAGTCAGACAAAGGGGGTTCCTTCTGAAAATGTCATTTGGTTATCTTACCAAAAATGAAATATAATAATGATAGTAATAATCATGCAAACAAATTCTTAAGAGAAATTTATAGGGGTAAAAGCTACAAAGTAAATTTAAAAATTATCATATAATTTATTCAGTAATATGTTTTAAGTGTATACTACTTCTTCTCTTTGATTTATGCCATCTAAGGAATCCTGTGCATTCATTTTGATGCTTCTTTTCTTGACTTCCAGTAATTATTCGTCCTTTCACTTTTCTGTTTCCTCCTTTCTTGGATCCCAATATTATTAAATTTACTCTTCTACTTCTCTTGCGAACCCTGAAAATTTTGTCTCAATCTTCTGAAAATGGCTCTATCTTGTATTATATCTTTGGTTAGTATGATCTCTATCATATCTATCTTTAATCCTTGGATAGACTGGTTGCCATTTTTACTCTTACAAGCGTGGTTTAAAATTCTTCTGTTATCCATTTTCATCACAAAAAAACTTTTTTAACTTTCATTTTCTTCTTTCTCATTTACATCTTTACTCCTCTGGTGTCTAAATTCTCCTTTTTCACTTTTCAGTGGTCTCCAAATTTTCCTCAGGATTTTTCCCTTTTTCTCTATCTCTTCTATTTATCCAGTTCTCAGAGAGAACATTCATTCTGAGGAGTAGAAACACACTGGTTTGATTACTATGTTCTAGCATTTGATTTTAGTGTTCCTTGTATACTTTATGTATTTATCTTGTCAGTTGGAATGCTAGCCCCAGTTTTCTTGCTCTTGATCTGTTTTCTTCCTTTTAAAGTTAATTATTCTGAACTATTTCACCTAGATATTTAACTTTATTGACCGTGTCAATTTTTTAATGCTCTATGTTTAGTAAATCCTTGAGTTTGGCCTGGAGTTTAGTCTTCTCAAAAGATATTTGAAGTCCAACTTTTCCTGCTATTTCTTTCAGAAGGTTGATTTGTTTGAGTGCAGTTTCTATACTTCCAAGAAGAATTGCCATGTAATCAGCGAAGGCCAAACAGTTTACACCATCCCCTATGTGCTCCGAACCTAATCTTATCTCATGATGGTCTCCCCTATTTTTTAGTATCTTTTCCTCAACTCTTAATTGTATACTATTGTTATTTAAATTTATTATTACTCAATATTACCTGTGCAATACAAAAATTGTTGTGTCCTTTCATTTTTGGATATGAACTGAGTCAATAATTTTTCCATATCAATTTCATCAATGAGATTATTATGTGTATGTAATATTGCAATGTTATTGAGTCATTTTTGTGACATTGTAGTTCTTGAGTTAATGTCAGACCCAAAAACTTCGTTCATTCGAACAGGATGATCTGAGATTGTGACAAGTAGTTAAATGAAACCCTCAGTGCAATTGTACTTTTGTAGAAACTTATAAACCCCCTCAAATTTTTGCCAGCTCATCTTGCCTTTTCAAAAGTTGCAAAAACAAGTCTCTGCCACACAGCAATCTTTGTTGGGCTTTCTTTTTTGTTACACAGTTTCAGTTGAAGCATCTTCAAATACTAAGGCTATTGTCACATGGAGGCACAAACGTACTAAGTGGATCCTTTTTAAACTCATGATTGTGTGAGAGAAGCCTGTTCCACTAACCCTTTCCTTCACTCTCACTGGGTTAACTATATTCCGCATTACACATTGAGCCTCCAATTAGCTGCAGCATAATATATGCTCACACAGTGGGTGCATGTACCATATACATATATAACATGCCATGTCTGACTGACATTACTGTAGAAAAAGTATAAGTCTATGCTCTGCTTGTCTGTTCTCTCTCTTCTTCTCATTTCTTTCCCTCTGTACATGTTGCGCACTCTATCACTCTCAAATTGCAGATGGGTAAGATACCCTCACAGAATTTCCTGGGTGGGTACTGCTATCCACAATACCAATATTAACCACTGGCTCTGCAAAAATGTAACTATCAAACTGGGAATTTACAGTGTGAATAAAATACTACATTATGGTTACTGATTCAACAGTTTTATCTAAATCTACATATATACTTTGCAATTCACGAAATTGTGGGTGGCAGAGGGTGCTCAGCAACAAAACTAATCTCTTTGCTGTGCATTCCAATCCCGAATGGTACGAGGGAAAAAATAATTCATATAAGAATCAGTGTGGCATCTTATTTCTCTAGTCTTATCTTTCCTGTCATTCTGACTCAAATAGGTTGGTGCACAAAGTATTTCACCACAATCATAAGTGAAAGTGGGACTACGCATGTTTACCAAGATTATATGATATGAAATTAATGTGAAGACACTCTTATGATTCAGGTTTATGTGATAGCAGTTTATGTGTTAGCAGTAGTTAAAATTCATTTTAATCATGAGGCAGCACAGAGAAAATCTGGTTCAGTAGCTCACTATCAATTTAGTGACACGGGACAGGAGGCACAGAATGGTGAGATTTGGAAAACTCTATTTATTTTGCATTTATGTTTAAAAAATTGGACATTTATGTGCTATGAATGAAAGAGATTTATATTAGATAGAATATTATATATGTATTAATTATGTGGTAGAAAAGGTGGGATTTATTATTCACTATATTTATACGAGAGAATGATGGTGTTCTGATGAATCAATGTTAACTAAAGGATCATTAGATCAAATTACAGTTCCATTTAAATTAACACATGTTCACTACATGATCTCATTTTTGGTTAAATGTAAAGTACACCAGAAACACTCATAATTCAGTCTACATTCAGATATAGGTCCTCATTATGCAGTAGGATCAGTGGAGTAATTTTTCCAAAATAGAGTGCCAAGAAACTAAAACTTTGCCATTCTGAAGTGTTTCCAATAGAAATTGTCATTTCTATCAGTATTTTTTTCTTAGTCTAATTTGATCACTCTAAAACCCTTGTTTCCAACCCTTTTTGTGGTGTAGGTTTCTGTTAACTTATGACTACTTCGTGAATAAAATTGCAACTCTACTCATCTACTTCCCCATATCCATTTGCAGGTTTCAGCTCCACATTTCAGAATGGTCACCATTAATTCTCTCTATTTTTTTCTCCAGAAAAACTCATTTGAAATAAAAAAAGTGTGCCACTTTCCATTTGAAATTTTAACTTGAATTTTGTTACAGCTCACCAGCGGATGTGAAAGCAGCTCTGGAAATGCTTCAAACTGTGGGGAAAGGAGAAACTATCAGCTTTGAAGAAATGAAACAGCTTATGGGAGAGTGTCACAATCTGCCACCTCCACCAGCCATGGCCTTACTGAGAATCAATACACAATTGATGCATACACCCAAACCAAAAATGCAAGGTCGTAGCATTGCATCTACTGGATTTTCCATACTCAGTGGAGTGGTTCCAGGTAAGGAAGGGGAAATGATTTCAAACACATACTGCAAACAGGATACTATGATAGAAATTCGAATTCAGATAGATATGTTACTGTTGATTGTGAGCAATCCAGTTCCAATATATCCAAATATAGTATTCCAAGAGATTCCAGTGCTTGTTTAGTATTTCCTCTTTATCTAATCACTGACTTAACTTATTTAGGTTTCTCTTTTTTTCTAGTAGTTATTGTCCATACATCTTATTCATGATTTAGATACGTTTTCATCATAATTAATAACTATATTGAATAGGTGAACGGAGATTTTCCCAGCTTATAAATGCAACATAGTCTTCAAGGGTTTGCTGCCGGATATTTTCATAAAATGGAGACAATGTTTGAACCATGTCCTCTGTTGTCTTCTTTAGGCAATTCTATATTGCGGATTCTTGATAGCAAGATATGATTACCTGATGAAGACAACAGAGGACGTTGTCAAAACATTTTCATCGTTTCATGAAAATATCCGGTTGCAAACCCATGAAGACTATCTTGCAGCTTTGTTGAAACTTTTATACCAGTGACAATGTTCATACATATCTACTTACACTTTATCAATTCTTTAAATATCAATTCTTTCAACATTTTGAGATATATTGTTCAGCACCTCCTTAATAACTTATACACATGTGCCAACTTAAGTTCATGGTTCTCTATTTCATTTTACATAATAATCTGTTGTCCATTTGATATGCTTCCAACAAAAATGCCACAACTAGTTTTCTACCAATTCACTTTTATAAAGTACCAGAATAGTATGTTTGCAATAAATGTTTCCTGCAGTCATGTTCTCAGATAATCAAAAAATTGTTACTATTCAGTAGTCACTTATACAAGCTAGAAATTAGTGGGAATTCATACAGTTGTGGATGAGGATAGAGTAAACATTACTGATGATAAGGTTAAATTAGCTGCTTTGTCGAAACTGTGAAAGGTTGTCATGCAGAGAGAGTTGTGAGAAAAATCAAAACAAAATTTTTCCACATAAGTAAAAATGAGTTGAAAAGGAAATCAGAAGTAGATTCTGATGATATCACTAGGAAGCAAGGAAAATTAAAGTAGCATTAAGGGGCTGGTATGACTAATATTACTTCAGATGTGTTAAATAGATGGACAGAACACTATATCATGTAAAGAATTATTATTTTAATATTTGAATTTTATTTAGATAGTATGCCAGAGAACTGGAAATGTGCAAAAACAGCACTGATTAATAGATGAGAGGGCGTATGTAGTGTAATTATTATCAATTTCAATTATTATTATTGAAATTTTTATGGAGCATCTGCTCTGGTGGAAATTTACTTACACACCAACTTTTACACTATGTAAATTTTTGTTCTAAATTATTTAAGCATATCCCATGATAATTTATTCAAGTCTCTTTATACCTACCCATAAATGAAAATTTTCCCACTCACTTTTCCTGCCTACCAAATCAAAGCCAGTTCCTTTGTCATATAGGTACAGTAGAACTCCAATTATCTGAATCAATTGGGACCGGACCCCATTCGGATAATCAAAAATTTGGGTAACTGGTTTTTTTTTTTCAGGAAAAGGATCTATTTTAATTAATTACTGTATGTATGTTGAAAATGGGAGAAAAAAACTATTTTTAAAGAAAAAGAGCTATTAATTAATTAAAGGAAAAGGCAACACTCTTACATGTTAAGCGTACTTACAACTGCTGAACATTAGTACAGTATGTACGCACTTTACTGTAAATAAAAGTCATTGCTTGCTTAACAGCTCGGTGTATCTGAGTAAGCTGTTTGACTGTATTCATCCGTTATCAGGCAGCCCAGTTGAAAGTAAGAAGTTGCATGTGATCACAATAGCGCGTATGCAGAATCATTATTTATCAAATCGAGGTACAGTTCTGTCTGAATTAAAAAAGCGATTCAGATAGTCAAAGTCTGGATAATTGGAGTTCTACTGTACTATGGTAATCTACACTATGTAACAAATTTGTAAAAAAGCTGTCTGTGCCATAAAATTATTTCAAAAAGAGTATTTTAAATGTAGTACATTACTGATGATAGAGATGCCAAAACAGTAAAACTTGGAATTTTTGTTTCTTTGCTCTCTCACTCTCTCTCTGTGTGTGTGTGTATTATTCAAAAGCTAATTGACAGATTTTATTCAAATTAAATATAGTTGTAGCTTATGTCATTGGTTGTAATGTAGGGTAGGGCAAAAACTAGCAAAAATTCAGTTAGGAATAGCTTACATCAAAAGTTAACATAAAGGATGCTTTTTATACTGATAATACATATATCATCCTTGTTACAGAGGCAAGGCAGTAATTTTAAACCAAGCAAAAATCAACAATTTCAATGAAACTGTAAATAGTGATATCTTATGTTGTGTTTTGATTATGATATTAACATGCTGAGATATAAAAACATTGTCCACTATTTTAATTGTCCAGTAGAACAATCTATTGTCTGGCGTAAGTGTTCTTGCAGTCAAAATGTTTGGAATTATTGAATATAATGAAGTACAATTAATCATACAAGTAATCATGGCATGAGTAGTAGGGTTGTATCTGGCCCCAGTAACCTAACGGTGACAACAAAGGGGAAGCACAACACTCCCATGACATCACCATTGGTGACCACGATAACCTCTACCAATGCTACAGCCTTGGTGGAGACTCAAGACCTGGACCAAGACTTGATGCCTGCTACAGAATGTGTATCTGAATGCACAGTGATGGAATACAAGCAAGAGGCCTCTGTATCACTCAAGCATGCTGCAGAAAATCATGCAAATGATAAAGATGACACGCAGTCCAAGCAGACTACAAAAATCTCTGTGAGGACAAAAATAAGAATGCAGCCTCCTCCACCCAAATTTGACCAGAGAAGAGCAACCAAAGACGCAGAACGAGATGCAAATAACTGGTGCAAGCTGCGTCGACCTGCTCCTGCACTCACGAGTACCGCGTCACACCTGGGAGACGTCAGCTATACAAGTTATTCCTCAAAATTAAGGCAGACCATCGAGCCGTCTCAGGTTAAGCATCATAAAATGGCATACCTTTCTACACCTTCCTGACTGAAGCTTGTAAAAACCTTAAAGTTGTGTTGCAAGGACTCCCATTAAATTTCTCACCAGAGACATCAAGCAAGAATTGGAAGACCGCAGGATTGTGGCAAGGACAGTTGTCTGCCTGCGTTCACCAAAAATGCGACAGGAAGTACCTCTCTTCCTGGTAGTCCTCTCGGATACCACTGAGAATGGAGAAATATACAAAATGACATCTCTATGCTCAGTGATGATCACCACCGAAAAATTACGTAGCACTCATGGCCCCCTCAGTGTTACAATTGTCAGGGGATAGGACACGTATCCCGGCACTGCGCTGTGCCACCCAGATGTGTCAAGTGTACGGGCGAGTACCCAACGTGTCAATGTGCTCACAAAAATGGAGAAACACTGCTCAAATGTATAAACTGCAGTGTTGACCATGTGGCAAGCTATCATAAGTGCACTGCAACAACAAACAGAAGGTAAACAATGCCTCCTACATTGCCATTCTTAAGTAAAGGCAACAACAGAAAGAGATTAAGGAGGCGGAAGGGACAGCAGCCTCCAACAAGGACCTCTCCAACCCCGAGCTGAGGCCGGGTACATCCTACGCAGAAGCGTCAGCCGGTGCTCATGACGAAGGGAAGGACCACCAAGAAGACTCCCCCACCCAAGAAAAACCATCAAGGAGGACGAAGAAATCTGAAGAGCCGAAGAACCACCCTCCGTTCGAGACCACCCGGAAGGATGACAGCTCCATCACTATTCCGAATGGTGATTGCAATAATTCAAGACCTGCTATGCCAGATGGAGGAGGCCATTAGGAAGACAATGACTGCTGTGCAACAAGGAAATGAAGAACATCATGGCTAATATGCATATGCATATGGAACGCCAATGGTCTCTGGTGCCAGATGGACGAATTTAGGGAATTTATGAGGGACAAAGTCATTGATGTGTGCCTGGTGAATGAGACCCATCTAAAGCAGGGGATCAAAGCTGCTGCCCTCAGCTATTAGTGCTACAAATGTGACCGGCCAACTGCAGGAGGTGGTACCGTGGTCTTCGTCAGGAGTGTCACTAAGCACTACCAGATAGTACTACCATGCTTGCAGGCCAAGGAAGCAACCGGTGTTGCCGCCGAGACGTCTCGGTGGAGACTCATGTCTGTTGCTGTACCGACCACCAGAATGCCTACATGAAGGGACATGTCTGCACTCCTCAGTCTGTGTGGCAACCTGTATATGGCTGGTGACTTGAACGCCAAGCATATCACCTGGAATTCACGGCTCACCAACAATCACGGAAGGAAATTCCTACGCATGGTAGAGAACCACAATGCGGTAGTTTGGAGACCTACCAAACCTACTGTCTATGGACATGGCCACCCTGATGTTCTTGACATC
Organism: Vandiemenella viatica; assembly: GCA_031002005.1. Lineage (NCBI taxonomy): Eukaryota > Metazoa > Arthropoda > Insecta > Orthoptera > Morabidae > Vandiemenella > Vandiemenella viatica. The sequence continues at coordinate 49,351,271 of JARYHS010013631.1, forward strand.
GCCATAACCAAGGGTCTAAGACACAGCTTAGCCGTCACCACCAAAATTGTCAATGTTCCGGTGATTTTTTACATGGCGGTGGATGTAGCATCATGCAGGAGCAGACTAGTCAGAAACCTATGTGAGATTAACTGGGAAGTCTTCAAAAACCTCCTAACCCAGAGGATCGAATCTTCAGCGCCACCTTCAGTTACTGGCCCCTCTGCTGCCATTGCCGAACTGGCTGATTGGATAAATGAGGCAGCAGATGCGGCTAACTGGCCGTGCCATAACCAGCCTCCATGATCTGGCAATTGCCTCCCCACTTCCGAGAGGCAATAACTATCAAAAACCAACTAACAAGGGAGTGGCATCTCACTTGGGATCCAGCAAGAAAGAGAGTGGTAAACCGCATGCAATGAGAGATCAAGGTGGAGGTAGAACAGCACATAATATCTGACTGGTCAAATTTCATCTCCACCTTGGATTTAGAAGACAGGTCAGCATGGTGAGCCACGAAGTCCCAACTCTGGCAAAGGATAAAATCCCACCTCTGGTTGTTGGATACAACTATGTCTGTGTACCAGAAGAAAAGCTCTCGCCAAGACATTCGGGGCAAACTTTAAAGTGGTCGATGCCCCAAGTGACAACGAATACGTAGACTTCATGGAGCGACATATGCGGCACTTCCTAGAAGCTGTAATTCTGGAGGAAGACTTCATTGAGGAAATCATGGCTTAAGAGGTGGCTTCGTCACTCGCGAACCTGAAAATCAAGAAAGCCATCAGACACGACGGGATCAGTGGAGGGATCCTCCATCAGATACCTCCTAAGGCCATCCTATACATCACAGAATTGTTCAATGAAATTCTCCAAACAGACGAATACCCACAAACATGGAAACATGCTCACATTATACCCATTCCCAAAGCGGGTAAGGACAGAAGGTTGCCCAAGTCTTACCGACCGATCAGCCTGCTGCCTACACTCTCCAAAGTGTTTTTAGAGGATCTAGCATAAGAGACTGCGTAGAATTATAGACAGTGAAAGGCTAATGCCGGATGAACAGTTTGGCTTCCGACAGGGGCATTCTACACCTCAGCAGCTGCTCAGTCTTGCTGAAGAAGCCTTTGCAGTCTTTGAACATGGTGAGTACTTCGGTGCGGTCCTGATGGATGTCAGCTGAGCCTTTGACTCGGTGTGGCACCAAGGGCTCGTATATAAACTGCTCACACAGGGAGTACCTCTTTCTCGTGTGAGACGACTCTAGAGCTACCTGGACGGATGAACCTTTGAAGTAGTCATGGACAGGGCCACGTCCTCAATCAAGAACATCACTGCAGGCGTCCCACAAGGCTCGGTCTTAGGCCCGGTGCTCTACAGCCTCTACACTGCTGATACACCTAGTACAGCATGTGTTATGAAAGCCCTGTATGCTGATGACATGGCCATGTATTCAAAGAGCCTGAACATCATCAATCTGCAATGACAACTGCAACAAGCATTGAACAACAGTCAAGAATGGGCAACGAAATGGCAGCTAGCCTTTAATACACCTAAAGAACCAAGCATTTGTATTGACTAGGAAGAAGGTCCCACAAAACCTGACTCCTCTGACCCTCTTCGGCGAGGATATTAACTGGACCTGCCACCTACCTAATATGGACAGGAGAATGACGTGGAAGCCCCACGTCACCAACGTCAGCAGAAAGACAAGAATTCTCAACCACTCTTCAGCACTGAGGCTGGAGCTGGGCATCCGCCTTTATGTTGCACTAGTCAGGCCAATATTGGGATACGTAGCATTTGTCTGGGGGAAACACTGCTGCCTCCTATCTACAGAAACTGCAAGTTGTCCAGAACAGGGCCATAAGACAGGCATATCATCTACCATGTGAGATGAGGACAGACGTCCTGTACCAAATAAGCGGCCTAACCAAGCATTGTGAGAGGTTTGAACAGCTGGCAACTCAATTTTACGCCAATAACCATAAATAACCAACCCCTTGATAACCACACTATAGGTGTGGATCCAATATATGACAACACTTTCAGGTGGCCAAAGAAACTGCTGGACCACTAATTATGCACAAAAATATAATGATAATAACAAAAGCTCCAGATAGAACAAATCCAGAAAAATCCAAACCATCTTAATAATGACAACCAATAACATAAACTGGAAGGAGATGCACTACAGTGCAAAGACTTCCCCTCAATCTGGGACTTAGGTTTTCCCAGTAAGGCGTGTCACATCATCGTTGTCATACAAGTAATGCTAGCATAGGTACAGACAGGTACAGCTATATATAATGAATTACAGTGTATGTACATTTGTAAATTATTTATATTTTACTTACAGTTTTTTTTTTAATCATCCTTGATACTGAATCATTATATTGTTTTTCCCCATTCCTAATTAACTGATAAAAAATCATGATGTATGTAATTAGGTATGTTACTTTTTGTATTGTCAAACCACGTTTTGTTAATATTTTTTCCTGATGTAGCAAAATACAGAAAAACTGAACAGCAAGATAGGAGAATAAAGGAACAGAAACTGAGAGGTTGGGAGGACAGAGAGGAGTACAATAAATAGAAAGGAGGAAGATCCTGTTAGGGAAATTGGGGCTAGTGGAAAAGGAGTGGAAAGGATTTAGAAGGATGTTCATTGTAGCTACAGCAAATGAAAACTTGAAAAGATACTCCATGGTAGAATGGTAGAATAAAAGAATCAGTATAGTTGTAAAGCAAGGCCTTTAGAGAATCTTTCAAGCAAAGAACTTCAGAGGCAAGAGAAGTTAGTATAAAGGAAAAAGGGGCCAAAAGAGTGCTAGAACAAAAAAGGAGGAATAGGCTGAAGAAATTGATTGAAATGATGGAAGAAGTTAACAAAGGTAACAAAGTATTGTATGAAATGATTAAAAGGAATAGAAAGGATTTGCATGAAAACCCCAGTATGATGAATGAGAGGGAAAGGAAATAAAAAAATACAGAAAAATTAAAAATTGTGTGGAGGGAGCACTTTGAAGCATTGATGAACCGAAATTGAATTCAGGATCAGAAAGTACTACAGGAAAAACAGGAAGACAACAGCTAAGAAGGAAAGATAGAAAAATACTTAACACAGGAAGAAGCAGAAATAGCTTTTGATAAGATGGATGGTGGAAAGGTTCCAGACATCGATAAAGTGAAATGATAAGAGCAGCAGAAGCTGTATGAAAGAGATGGCTTTATCATGTTATAAGAATGATATGGAAGGAGAAGAATGGAAGATAGGAATAACTCCTGCATGAACTGACAGAGAAGAAAAGACTACAGTGGCGTAGGCTGTTAAGAGAATGGGAGAGCAGATAATACAAAAATAAAAGCACACACACACATACATAAATGAAGCAACAAGGTAAATAGCGAAGAGGGAGACCAATTGATAAAGGGCAGAGACGAGTGGAGTGTGTACTGAGGAATTGAACCAAGATGTTGATGGGGAGGTAAATAGATAGGCTTGAATGCAAAGCAGACCCAACCAGTGGCTGCACACTGAAGATGATGGTAGTGGTGATGAACTGTCCCAATCCACTTTCTTGTGACACTCCTGTTTCCACTCTCACCTCTTCTGATACTGTGTTTCTTACCCTAACTCTTTGTGTCTTACATCTTAAAAATTTATCTACCCAGCAAGTCACACTTTCATCTACCACCCAGTGCTACATTATCAATTTGGCCTTTGTTTAACCTGAAATAACTGATTGAGATTCTTACAAGTAACCTCTTTTAAAACGAATGCTGCTGCTTTCCAAACAAATTTCTTTCCTTGGAAACTTTTCTGGTGTGGTTGACCACTGAGGTCAAACCAAATATTCTACACTTCCCCTTTCTGTGTGAACCAGTATTAGTGTAACATATTTTAAGTTTTCTTCAATACAGGAAGACTCATGGCCTCACTCTGATGCACATGAATTAAAAGTTGTAGTCTATTTTTCCACAAAGCCTTCTATGAGCACCACAGATTTCCTCAAATAATGTTGCAGTGCTTTTGTACAATCCACGTGAAAGGATTTCATGGAACGTTAGGTGACAACACACATGGTGATTTGAAATGGATGCCAGACTGAAACGTTTTAAGGTTTGGTAGTAAGTGATAATCTAAGGGTCCAGATTAGCTGAGTACTGGGGTTCTATTTCAGACTGTATGTTTTCTGCACCCACAAGCCTAGCAGTCTGGCATTTTGGAGAACTTAGGTTTAAATAACCATCTAGCCATCCAAATTTTGGATTTCCAGAAATTACTTAAGGTAATGCCAGGATGATTACTTCAAAACACCTCAGCCAGTTTCCTCTTATTCCTTACCTCCAGTGTCTCATGGCTCTAACAACCTTGAGATGTGTACTTTGTCAGAGTGTTACATTCCTAAAATGTTGTTACTATCTCAACCGACTGTTCAACTTCTGTCAGTCATTACCTACTCATTCACCTTGCCACCAATTTTTTTTTTTTTTTTTTTTTTTTTAACCATTGCCTCTATTGGCCATTCTGCATGGGGATCTTAAGTGCTGGTTCTCCCCCAATTGCCTCTATTGGCCATTCTGCATGGGGATCTTAAGTGCTGGTTTTCCCCCATTTATATTCAAATGCCAACTTTTTAATTGTGTTACAGGCAGAGGCACCATCATCTAATGAATGTCCTATCATGACATTTTTTTCTGGCACAAATGCTTAGTAAGAGCAAAAATTTATTTCTTCTCCACTGCAGTTTAAATTTACACATCACTTGATTTGTACATCTGTAACAAATAAATATTCATTTCAGGATGTTTTAATTCTAGATAATATTTAACACAGATCGAAAGGATTGTATGCTGCTTAAGCAGGTTTTTACAATTTCAACCATTTGCAACAATGCTTGTAATTTCCTAGTATTCCTCTTCCATTTGCCCTACTGTTATTGCTTGAAAATCCCTAGTGGTGTGACGAATACATATAAACATAATCTCATTAAATTGAAGGCAGGAATGGTGTTGTAACAGTGATGGACACATAAACACATTGAGCATTGTAGTTTTCAGATTTGTCTGCCTTCTTCAACAAAAGAATCAATTCTAATGTGTTTATGTGTCTATCTGTTTTGACACCTTGCCTACCATCAACTTTGGTAAGAGGTAGTTATTCTCTAATCCAAATGTATAATTTATCCTGGTTTATAGTGCATTTGTTTCCTAACAGTCCAAAGTCTCATAAAATCTATATATGTAGACAGGATACTGCCTGAGTCATGTTCTAAGTGTGGTATGTGTACAGCCCTCCTTGTCAAATGGCCCTATCCTACATACATGAATAATGTTTTGAACCAAAATATTGTAAAGTGTGTTCATGTTTTCATATTCATCTGGTCCTCCTGTCTTCACCTGCGATAAGTGATGGGTTATTTTCCTACCTTCCTTATTTTCATTGCCAAACAGCACTTTTCGCTGTCACACTATATTAAAATCAATAAATTATTATTTCATTTAAGGTTTTTTGCTTATTATCTTTAATTCTTTAATAATTTTTCACCTCTTTTTATATGTCCCAGTTTTAGTTTATTTAGATTAATTTATTTTTCCATGAATAACATTTCCACTGTAATTGATTTGGTTCCTCCATCATCTCCACTGTTGTCGTAACATTCAGAACTGAAATTCATTGAGGCTTTGTTGACCGCTAGCTTCTATGTGAACTTACAATTAGTCACATGTTTCTATTTTCTTGACTAAGGGCATATCATGAAATATTGTGTTTGTAGAAAGTTGTTTTTTTTGTCACTGCTTGTGCTCCTTTTTACTCTGGTGAGAGATGGGTGCGTTTAATCTTTCCTTTCGATACTATTTCTTAGTCATTTGTTTACTGAACAATCACATATATAGTAGTTGTAATTGGACTTCCAGGAAGACGTGCTCCGTGTGCTTTACAATTTTTTCAAAGCTTCCTTCTCACATTTAAGTTTTTCAAAATCTCTGCATCTAGTATTACTGATTATATTCCCTTCCCTGTCTACACCTGGCATATTTGAGTCCCTACCTGTTTTGACCCTCTTACTCCCTCCTCAGATCTCTGAATGTGCATCCTGTTTATCTCACAGTCCAGCTGCAGGTCCTTCATCATCATACTGTGATAATTAGCCAAGATCATTAGTTTTCGCTTTGTATTTGGCAGTATTATCCTTCTAGTAATTCATATTTCATCTGTGAACAATAGTAGTCATCAGTAACTGGTATGAACATTTCTTCTACCAAAACCTCACCTATCTCAATTCCACACTTGATAACAATCTGGGAAAATATCATCATCTAGCATCACATCCTAAGTCAATACTCAGCTGCTGTGTTTTGTGCATCTTTCACCAACTGAAGAACTCCTGCTTGAAGGTGTCATGAAGAAATGGAGAAAGCTAAAAAAAGAAGCCAGTGTGGATGATTTTACTAATGCTGTATTAAATATATGTAGAATTAACATCGAACATTATCTTGAAATATTATTTAGATTGAGTCTGGAAACTTACCACTTACCAAAAGACTGGAAAAGTGTTAATGTATAAATAAATGACTTGCTGGATTCATAAAATATAAAAAGCAAAGAATTAGGAAAATCATTTTTAAAGAGGTAGAAATGAAAATGATACTGCTATCTGGCAGAGTCTTTGGACCATTGGTATTCATTATTCTAATGAATGATTGGGTTAATGGTTTACAGTAGGTTGTTTGCATATTACATACGGGAATGTTATATAGTAGAATCAAAACAGTAGAAGACTGTGAATGACCTGAACAGGATATCTAGTTGGATACGTGAATATGGAATGAAGATATATGTAAAGAAGAGTCAGCTTTTCAGCTACACAGTTAAAAAATTTATATAATTATAGGGTGGGGATAGAATTGCTTGTTGAGAACCTTAAGTGTTAATATTTTGCCATAACATTTTATGGTAAACTCGTTTGGGCAGGAGTATTGAAATTGTCATAGTGTGGGGTTTCAAAATCCTTTGAAGAGAATGATGAGTGGATGTACCTCAAAAGTGATAGAACTGGAGTTATTGGAACTGGAGAGTGAAGAGAGTACCCAGAGTGTACATGGTGTATATTATTAGTGTTAGGCTTGGTGATATAGTAATAGAAGAATTAGGAGAAGTTCACAGAAGACAAAAGATGACCATGACCACAGGCTGGCACTTGATTCCAGGTATAAGAGAGTGGGAAAAGTATGTTTTGGAAGAATGGGAGTCAGAAACTGGATTAAATTACCAAGAGAAGTGTTGAAGCAATTTATCTAAAAATAATTTATAATTAAAATTAAATAAATGAAAAACACTGTGGGTGCAATTTCCATACCTTCCTACATTTAGGATAAAAAACAAGAAATGCGAAATATCCAGTGGAGCATAGGTTCCATTGCAATTAAATTTAAGTTAAATTAAGCTGTACCCCTACAGTTCCAATAGAATTCTGATTCTGATGTCTATTTTGATATATTCTCATCACAACCCTTCACTTTTTTTTTTTTTTTTTTTGCTGTCATCAGTCATTTGACTGGTTTGATGCAATCCTCCATCCCTTCCTATCCTGTGCTAACCTCTTCATTTCTACATACCCCTTACAGCCCATGTCCTCAATTATCTGCTTCATATATTCTAATCTCTATCTTCCTATACAGTTCTTACCTACGACTGTTCCCTCCACTAACAAATTAACCAATCCAGCATGTCTCAAAATATGACCTACCAGCCAGTCTCTTCTTTCTGTAAACTTCTTCCACAAACTTGTTTTCTCACCCATCATTTCCAAAACTCGTTCATTTCTTACTTTGTCTGTCCACTTAATTTTCAGCATTCTTCTGTAGCACCACATTTCAAATGCTTCAAGTTTCTTTCTTTCCGGTATTCCTAAAGTCCATGTTTCGCTACCATAAAGTGCTGTGCTCCACACAAAGAGTTTTAAAAAGTTCTTTCTAATTCCTAGATCAATATTTGAAACTAAAAGGTTTCTCTTTTTCATGAAGGCTCTTTTTGCTAATGCTATTCTGCTTTTAACATCATTCCTGCTTCGGCCATCGGTTGTAATTTTACTTCCCAAGTAACAAAATTCTCTTACTTCTCCTATTGCATCCGATCCTATTTTTATATTTAATCCACTAGTATTGGTATCATTTCTGCTACATTTCATCACTTTTGTCTTGTTTTGATTAATATTCAGTCCAAAATCTTCCTTCAGTATTTTGTTCATGCCATTCAGTAACTTCTCAATATCCTCAGCACTCTCTGCTAACAAGACAATGTCGTCAGCAAATCGTAGCATACTGATTTTTTCTCCCTGAAAACTTATGCCACATGGAAATTTTTCTTTGACTTTCTTCATTGCTTCCTCTACATACAAGTTGAATATTAACGGGTATTTACTACAGTCTTGTCTCACACCCTTTTTAACTGATGCATGTCTCTCGTGATTCTCTACTTTTATTATAGCCACCTGATTCTTATATAGTTTATAGAGTATTCTTCTATCTTGATACTTTAGCCCTGTCTTTTTTTTAAATTTTGAACATCTTGTCCCACCTAACATTATCAAAAGCTTTTTCTAAATCAACAAATGCCATAAAAGTATCTTTGTTTTTCTTGATCCGCCTCTTAAAGACAAAATTGCTTCCCTTGTACCGCGATTTTTCCTAAACCCAAACAGATCTTTGCCTACTATCTCTTCTACTATCCTTTCCGTCCTTTTGTATATTATTGTGGTCAATAATTTTGAAGCATGTGTTGTTAGACTAATGGTGCGATAATTCTCACATTTTTCGGCTTGTGCTTTCTTTGGAAGTGTGAAGATGATATTTTTATTAAAATCAGTTGGAATTTCTCCTGTTTAATAACTTTTTGATATCAGCTTGAATAATCTTTCGATTCCTTCCTCTCCTAGGGATTTCAGAAGTTCTGCAGGGCAGTGGCGTAGCTTAGCGTGGGTGACACCCGGGGCGGATATTGATGGTGTCACCCTCAAAAATTTAAATTCAAAATTAAGTAAAATATAATATCTTGTAAGTGTAAAATATCATATTAATAAAATATAATTAAATAAACATTTATTGTTATTAAAAACTATTGTTAATAAAATTGTAATATTAACTTCATTTAAAAAAACACTATAAACTAAAAACAATCTTCTCTTTTTAGCTTTAACAGCTTAACTCGTAAATCACATCTTCAAAATTATCAATTTTAGTTACTTCATGTTTAATATGGCAAGATTTTAGCCACTTGTTGCTCACCGGTGATCGAGTGGTTTTAGAGAGGCCTATGAAGATCGGATCTCAGTCCGACACTCGGCCGTCATTGGATTGGCCTGCTAGATGTGGAAAAGCGCATCGAGAGAGTTCGGAAATTTACCTTCCCTTATGACTAAATGTTGTTTTCATGTTATTATTTGCCTTGAAAAAGGTTTTTTTTTTCATCCATGTTCAACAGATGTTAGTAAAATGTAGGAAGAGTCCTAGCATCTTCGCATTAAAAAAAATCAGAGCTTTGCCAGAGTTGAAGACCAATTTTACGACCCACAAAAATTGCAGCCGAAATCCGCATTTGTAACCAAATGATTACTGCGTGCGATTTGAAAACTGTAGGTCCGGGTTCAAATCCCGGTCTCGACTGTAATTTTTGCGGGCCTTAAAATTGACTTTTACCGATGGCAAAGCTTTTATCTTTTAATGCGAAGGACGCTCGGTGGTTTGAATTTCACGTTAATCTGTAGGTCTTCTTTTCAAGTTAGGTGACTACGATATAGGTGCACTGCGAGTTTCCAAATAAGAAACTCTGTGACTAGAACATTGAGATAACATGAAATTATTATTTTTACTATACACAATATTTACGACTTATATTTAAATTAAAATATGTTGTAATCTCGTTCTTCACTAATAAGAAGTATTGAGTGAATCGAAAAGAACCTCAGACAAAACAAACACGTCAAGTGCGAATGATTGACATTTCATTGAGATTGCGTTGATACTGTTAATACTGCGCTGGGATACTATTTTTGTACATAAAACATCAACCAGTTAGGTGATTACGTGAGTCAGATAAAAAAGTATTTTAATGTACATTCGTACCAAAACTGTGCAGAATTAAGTACAGTACTCTATAATAAAGTACGGTGTTAAACCTACCTGTCATCCCCAACACTGATTCCCTGAAACAATCACTTGTAAACGTTAAAGGAGACTAAAGACCGGGTAGGAACACGGGCGAGCTATGGAAAAGTTTGGACGCGAGGAGGCGAGCAGTCACTCGGCCGGCTGTCGTTGCGGTTACGGTACAGGCCAGTATTGGCAAAGTGCAGTTCGACCTTTACACTTAACAACTGATACACAAACTGGTGCAAATTAAAATCCCAGCACCCAGACGGTGTTGTGATAAATGAATGAAATTTGGCCCCAAATATGCCCGCATGTATAGTTTAAATGATTTAACATTAAAAGTTTTACATGTAATAATGTGAGAATTACGGTGCTATATATTATGTAAATTGCAATTTTTTAAATTTTTTTTTTAGCGTATAAGTGGCAAACAGTGTGGTGTCACATGACACGTGGTTGCCCACAAGTTTTTGTTGTCTAAGTATGCCAAGGCGAATAGTGACAACTCTCTACACCCAAATGTCTAACAGTGAGAGAGGTCGGAGAATTGACGTGTTTTGAAAGGGTGCATCATATCGTGAAATCTCCAGAACGATTTGCCGCAGTGCAATGTCAGTATACAGACTTCTTACACAGTGATGAAAAAAAGCGCTAATACTCCTAGAGCAGGCACAGGTTCATACAGATGGATAACAGCACGTGAAGACTGCCAAATGGTGTGGGTGGCTGTTGCTGGCAGATGGTTGACTGCAGGCCAGATCCAAGTAGTGGTTACACATAGTCACACTCCGCCTCCCCCCTTCTCTGGATGATTGTAAACTAATTGCTTGAAGCTGGGTTACACTCTCTGGCCCCTGTGCATTGTGTCCCATTAATCTAATTTCATTGCCATCATCATCTACCCTGGTATAATGCGAAACACAAATGGACATGTGAATGGCGTACATTTGTGTTTAGAGATGAGTCTCGATTCTGTCAGTGGCAAAGGGATAATCGACGACATGTTCGCAGGCGTAGTGGTGGAAGGGATTATCTGCTGTGATTTCAAAACCTCATGCAAGTGCCGAAACAGGTGTCATGTTTTGGTGCATGACTGAGTCGGCTGTTGTTGAAGGCAATGACAGCCCATCACTATGTGGACGCGGTACAGCATCTTATTGTGATACCCTACATGTTCAACATCCAAATCGTATTTTCCAACAGGACAGTGCCCGTCCTCATACTGCGGCCATCGTCACACAAGCCTTGCAAGGAGTTTCGATCACAATATGGACAGCACGGTTCCCAGATTTTTCCCAAATAGAGCATTCTAGGATACCAGAAGTAGACACATTAGATCACATGGTCACCCAGCACAAACTGTGCAACAACTGACTGCAAAAGACATGCACGCGTAGTGAGACATGCACCAAGAAGACATCCGAACACTTGTGTCAATGCCGGCAAGGATCCACGAATGTATTGGTACTCAAGTTGGGCGCATTTCTCACTGACAACTGTAAAAGGTAATAACTTAGCCTGATCCATTTCCATTTGTTATTATTTCTTTTAGGTATGGCCCTGGATATATTTTCAAAATTTCTTAAAATTCTACCATTCATGTATGTGTGTTGTGATTTTAATTACCGCCAGTGTAACTATAGGGCGACCATAAGATTTCGCCATAAATTTAAAAAAGTCGAAAACTACCCATTTGTTACTGAAACGTTAACATAGGCTGTATTTAAATGACTTCACAACCTCGGTATTTGGAGGACCAAGGGATATTGAGAGGAAAGTTAACAGAAGTGGCTTGACCCAAGTAGTAGCAATTCCAGACCCAGATGGGGTCCCATTGGAGCTAACCCAGGATCCGGGTACCACAAGTTGTGAGACCCGGGGAGATACTGTATAGTCAGAGAAGCAACTCTACATTAAGTTCCTTCATAAAAATAGAGGAATAAATAAAATATAAAATCATAATTAAACCTAATTTAAAATAAAAAAAACAACGGTCAGGTAATAAAAGAACATGCCTTTGAGATATCTGCCGCCTTTACATGAAGTACTTAATAAGTGAAGTATTTTACTACCCGCCTAAGAAATAAGTAGCTACAGACTCCTAAATATGATATGTATCGAAGCCCATCTCCATGTGTAAATTTTAGATTTCTAGCACCGCTCAGTAGCTTATAAATAAAGATGTAAACGGCTCTAATGTTCGTTCAGTTTATGATTAAAGCTCAATTTTTGTTCAGGAACAAAAGTTCGACATCCCTATCGATTTAAGGAACCCATAAGAATGTAGGTACGTGTATTCGACAAAGAGGTTACCCATAATAGAAATCTTCTTCTGTAAATTTATTATGGAAAATCCTTAGAGAATCATACGCTTATTTATTTGATCGCGATCATATTTGTATATTCTCAATCAGTAGAAAGCATATCAAACTTTCATGAAACTAGAGTTAAAGTGCTTAGGGGGCATCCATAAATTAGGTGAGGTGAAATAGGGGCGGGGTCCTGCGAAATCTCACCAATTCTCACGTGAGATTTTTTAAAATTTTGTTGGACTGTAGAGTTAAAATAAAATAATAAAAAAAAGTTTACAAATGACACAAATGTCGATTTTAGGGGGGTATCTCACCAGAAGGGGGGGGGGGAATGAGGGTCCGAAAATCCGGAGAAAACACCTCACGTAATTTATGGATGTCCCCTTACTAATATTACGATTTCGCTAGCAAGATACGCGGTTCCGACTGTTTTAAACATATGCCTGATTACCGACAGACGATAACACTTGGACTCGTCCGGATCGACTTGAAACCTGACCGTATTGCTAGTTTAATACAGTTTTTCGAATCATTTTATTCGCATAAATTCGAACATGATACGATTTCATGTCGAGTATAGGTGCACTGTCGACAAAAGGAATGTATGCAGAGTGTATATCGGATAACACGAAATGTACTCAATTCGAATCTGTCAGATGATAAATTCAAAAATTACTAGAAAATACTTCAAGTCACTTGTGAATCTTAGCTAATAGAATTCTAAAGAAGCAAAACAATTTTGAAGCCTAGACTACGTGTTTTCCAGCATACGCTTGGATGCTTTTTTTCATTTTCAATGGAAATTCTAACATTTTTCTTGAAATAATTTCGAGGAATTACAATTTAACTGCCTAATTAACATGATTTTAACAATTTTAGATATATCCTTTAACTTTAAAACTTCCTCTCTTAATACAAGAAAACTTACATTATATCCACCGCCGCTCGTAACAAACCAAACAACTGTGACGGACGGCAAGCACAACGAGTTCGTGTGATTGTTGGAGCAACAGAGCGATACTCTATTGTTTAAGCGCGCGGTGTAGCCAATAATATTATTATACTCTACTGTACTGGATCGTATTTGAAAAAGCGATAGATCACCTTAAAAAGAAATATTCAGAACATTAAAGGTAGACGTGTTTCGACACCAAAGGATAAAAGAAGTCTATATATATATATATATATTTATTTGTATCACACTAATTTCGATTACTATTTTCGAAATGTGGGTGTCACCCCCAAACGGGTGACACCCGGGGCGGACCGCCCCCACCGCCCCCCCCTAGCTACGCCACTGCTGCAGGGATCTCATCAATTCCAACTGCCTTATTTGCTTTCAAGTCATTCAGAGCTTTATTAAATTCTGTCCTCAAAACAGGATCTCCTAAGTCATCAATGTCGACATCGCCTTCCTTTTCCATTACACTATTGTTCAAGTCGTCCCCAACTTACAGTTTCTCAGTGTATTCTTTCCATCGGTTAGCTCTAGCTTCTGAGCTTAAAAGAGGTTTCCCATCGGCAGCTTTAATGTTCATACCTCTTTTCCTCATTTCTCCAAAATTCTGTTTGATCTTTCTATATGCAACATCTACTTTACCTACGACCATTTCCTTTTCTACTTCTTCACATTTTTCTTGTAGCCAATTTTCTTTTGCTATTTTGCATTTCCTATTTATTTGATTTCTAAATTGCCTGTACTGCTCTCTTCCTGTTTCATCCTGAGCATTTTTGTACCTTCTCCTCTGATCCATCAGCTCCAAAATTTCTTCTGTGATCCAAGGTTTTTGGGCAACTTGTTCCCTAAAGCCTAATGTTTCTTTGCCAGCTTCATTATTTCAGTCTTTAATGCATTCCATTCGTCCTCGGTTGAACTCTTTTCAGAGTTACTTCTTAGACCTAAGTCTACCATTTCTGCAAAGTTTTCTCTTGTGCTAGATTGTTTCAGTTTATTCACTTCCAGTCTGTTCTGTTTATACTGCTTCCTTATTCGCTTAAATTTCAGCCTGCACTTCATTATTATCAAATTATGGTCAGAGTCTATGTCTGCTCCTGGGTACGCTTTACAGTCTAGAACTTGATTCCGGAATCTCTGTTTGACCATGATATAATCTAGCTGATATCTGCCTGTATCCCCAGGACGTTTCCAGGTGTATATTCTTCTTGCATGGTTCTTAAACAGTGTGTTTGCCACTACTAGCTTATATCTTTCACAAAATTCTAGCAACCTGCTTCCTCGCTCATTTTTTTCTCCTAGTCCAAAACTTCCTACAGTATTCCCCTCTTTTCCTTCTCCCACTATTGCATTCCAATCACCCAGGATTGTTAGATTTTCCTCCCCCTTCACATATTGGATTAATTCTTCAATTTCAGCGTATATTTTTTCTATTTATTGGTCATCTTCGTGTGACGTTGGCATATACACTTGTACTGATGTGGTTGGGACGGGCTTAGTTTCTAACCTCATCAAAATAATCCTGTCACTAAACTGTTCATAATAACTCACCCATTTCCCTACTTTCTTGTTCATTACAAATCCTACACCAGTGACTCCATTGACAGCTTGTGTGCTAATTATCCTGTGTTCCCCAGACCAGAAATCCTGTGCGTCCTTCCATTTAATCTCACTAATCCCAACAATATCTAACTTAAGTTGTTCCATCTCCCTTTTTAAGTTTTCTAACCTACCTGCCCTATTCAGACTTCTAACATTCCACGCTCCGACTCGCAGAATGTTTCTATCCATTCTGATGACTCCTCCCTGAGCAGTCCCCGCCCGGAGATCCGATTGGGGGACTATTTTACATCCGGAATATTTTACCCAGGAAGAAGTCATCATGATATATGTAATTTGAGAGGATTGCATGTCCTTTGAGTCTTTAATGCAGTGGTTTCCCGTTGCCTTCTGCATCCCCATACCGTTGATCATTTCTGATTCATCCACCTTTCGGGGCCGTTTCCAACCCCAAGGGCAAGAGGGTGCCCTGAACCACTCCCCACTCTTCTGCCCTCCTTTCGGAGGTTGTTGGCAAGCAGTGGGTGATTCCTTATACCGGGAATCTTTCAGTCACCAGAGCCTCGTCCGTGCAAACAGGGTGTACCACGTGAAGGAGAGGTTGACATTTGGTTGGGAAAGGCTAGTATAGCCTCTCCCAAACCCTTACACCCCACCCCTTCACTATTCACCCTTATTATTCTGGTTTTCTCTCTCCCCTCCCAACTCCTATATATTTAATCAGAGACACATGCTTTTCTATTACTACCCATTTCCCAGCAAAACATAAGAAAGACACTGTTTAATTGAATAATTGTTCAGATTGATAATTGCGTTAGAAGATGAAATGCAGATCCTAACAGCAGTGTCTAGCTAATTAATAGTATTAAATTTACCATGCAAATTTTTGTAAATGAAAGAAAACAAATTTTCCCTATTATCATGTACAATTACAATTAAGAATTTTAAAATAATTATGTATTCTTTCTTATCTCTTATGCTCCACATCACTTTCTACCATCTGATGGATTTGTATGTCGATATACAGGTACTAAATGGTGTGGTACTGGAGATGTGGCTGAAACATACCATGATTTAGGAACTGAGAGTAACCTTGATCGATGCTGTCGCAGCCATGATCTCTGCCCTGTAAAAGTACGAGCATTTCGCACAAGATACAACCTTACCAACCTTTCTATTTACACAAAGTAAGTATCTGTTTTAATAATTATAAAAATAGGAAACCTTTTTTTTCTAGCTTTTGTGTTGTCCTCACTTGAAATGAGAACAGAAATGCAACTGTAGGCTGCTGAGTTGTGATGGGATAGTTAAATATTTTGTGGTCTGAGCTTATGTATGTATGGGTTTATGTTCTGCAAATTTGCATCAAATAAAACATATATTCAAAGATTAGCTTACACATCAAAAGCTGTTTTGGAATCTTTTTTTGGGGGGGGGGGGGAGAAACAAAGAGAGAGAAAAGTGAAAGTTGGCAGTTAACAATCCAGATTCGGAAGTGAATGGATGCTTTTCTCAGCTCTTCACTCGTACAAAAAAAAAAAAAAAAAAAAAAAAAAAAAAAAAAAAAGTTGAATGGTTACTACATTGAGCTTGAAGAAATAAAACTGCAATCTTCAAATAAAATACACAAAGTCCAATCAAGTTATAGAGTTGTTGATGTTGGAGCTATTAATCCAAAAAAGAAACATTAAATTCAGTGGTCAAAATAAATTAATTGTTAATTATTAGTCTCTGAAAAAAGGCTTAACATTGCAGCAGTGTTAGGAAATAACTCTTCAATAATAGAAAGTGCTCAGATTGCACTATTGGATTCTTAGTACCGATATTGATACCAGCTTACTACAAATAAATAAATAAAAACATTTATAGGACACAATAAATAAAATGTCTGCACAAGTTATTTAAAAGGCTAGACCTTCTCTGAGAAAGGTTTATTAAAAATATCACAGTCCTGCAACAAACAGTCTTGATATTTTGATATTCCTTTTGAGTATGTAGTGAAATGATTAGGGGTAAGGTTGTCACAATAAAATATAATCTGGGTGTCTTTTTATTACTATTGTTATAGTTCTTAATGCGATCTATGACTGTGACTGTACTATCAAGATGAATTTTAAAGCACTCTTTGGTACATAAATGTTCTGTTTAATATCTGAACATTCTTCCTAATTAGCAAGAACTTTTAAGATTCATTTTCACTTCTCAAAGAATTAATGTATTAAATGGCTTCGAATTCTTATATTTCAGATGCAGATTACTTTCCTAGTCAATCACTCATACATAGCACATCACTCACTCATATATTCGAAATTCATAAATGGTCCCAAAAGATTAGTTTTCAAATATTACTGATAAATTAATAATTTTTAGCCATCACTTTTAGAGAATCCACTTTTGCTAAATATAATAAAAATAAAATTGACTAGCAAAACTACATGGATGCCAAAACTACTCCTACACACAGTGACACATAGACAGCCTGTCCACTTCTGTTCACACAGTGTGTACTGAGTCTGCCCCACTTCCATATTTCTAACTTTGGATGGAAAATTCCTCTTCTAGCTGAGTTTGTGAATGAGCTGGTAGCTCAATGGTTAAGGTATGACTGGAGATCAAAAGGTCCCCGGTTAGAATCCCTGTCTCGACAGGGATTTTCAAAGGCCCTTAACCTAACCTTCACCTCCGACACAGCTTATTGTGTAATGTGAAGTATGTCAAAATGCTTCCATGGGTAGGATTGTACGTTAAACTGTATGTCCCCAGTAGGATAATCAGGTTAAGTTAAGGCAGCTACAATAGTGGCAGAATTTACAGCTAATAAAATCTATCACCAAGTCATTACGGCCACATGAGCCTTTACCCTACCTGATTTTGCTAGCCTTGAAGTGCGGTATTTTACTTATCACATATTCAAACCACCCATTGGACTCAAGATGTTTCCAAAAGTGTTATCTATTTCAACCAAATTTTGTCAGCATAGCTCTGAATAATTTAAACATTTTTTGTTATAATAATTTTCTTGAAACATGCCTTTGTTTAACAAAAAAATTAAACCATATATAAGTTAAAACGTCTTATCAGTAATTGAAACCTATCAATTCTCCATAAAATCTTAATTTCCTGACAAAACTTTTATTACTGAAAAGTCTAGTTTTTTGTTTTTTGTTTTGTTTATTTTACTAAAAGTTATTCCCCGGAAAAAGCTTTTAATCATTCAATATCAGTAAAAAGACCTTCTATGCATCCACCCTGCCATGATACTTTAGCTAAGGCAGCTTCAAAATTAAATAGATTCCCTGTAACTTTTCCTTATAAAAATATCGTCATTCTTAATGTCATAATTCTTAATGCTCTTTCATGTCGGAGGTGAAGGTTAGGTTAAGGTCCTTTGAAAATCCCTGTCGAGACAGGGATTTTAAACGGGGACCTTTTGATCTCCAGTCATACCTTAACCATTGAGCTACCAGCTCATTCACAAACTCAGCCAGAAGAGGAATTTTCCATACATTCGATTTTGATGTATTTTGGTATGTGGCTTTTTGATCTAAATGTGCATTTCCTGGAACTTCATTGCTTCACAGTTTTCTTTAAAAATTCACTCATACATGGGACTTGCACTAAAATTCTTCTCTCCATCACTAAATACTGTAACATTTGTAGGAACAAGAGGAATCTTTTCTTTGAAAATGATAACAAAAACACACTTTGATGTTGAAACTCAATTGTTTTTCAACCTGAAACTATTGAATTTATTCTTATGTTTCCCTTTTAAATGTTATTACTTTATCCTGTTAAAATAAGGCCTTTTCTTTGTTACATAGAGATTTCTTTGTCTGAAACTTCATTTTTGTGAATCTTTAAAGTTAAATATGTCTTGTTATAAAATTTTCCCAAACATGAGACTTGTAAACAAATGTTCCTTAGCTTCTTGGGATCTGTAAGATTGTGAACAGAGATTTTTCTGACGTATAAATGCAACATAGTCTTCATGGGTTTGCAGCTGGATCAGGTAATTGTATTTTGCTATCGCGAATCTTGTAAGCATCTCAGAATTTGTTAAATTCTTCGCCTCGTTTTTACAGGATATGGAGGACAGGAATCATACAGAAGCTGATACTGCAACTCACAGCCGAATACAGGGCGATTTAAAGTCTAAAAACTAACTCAACATGTAATAACAGCTTTAAATATACAGTTGATGATAAAATGTAACCTTTAAACTCACCTAAATCATAACAATCCTCAATACTTCAGCTTGTAAACACTTTATTATTGTTACGAGACCATATCGTCATTTTTAAACATTTTCGTCACAGTAAAGAATATTGATAGTAATAATTAAACCGGAGAAACAGATTTTTTGCAGTAAACAATGCATAATATATAGTTTTAAGCCATTTCAAGTAAGAAAACACAAGTTTTTAATCAACCACCACTTTCAAAAATTAAATACAACACATTTAAAGCATTTCAGATGTTAAACAATACAGATCTTACAACTTAAATTCTTTCTGAATACCGTGTTAAACTTTTTGAGAAGTTCTGTACAGTAAATAAAGTTTGATAGGAATTTGTAAAAGATACTGCATCTAAATTCACACGTTACTGGCTTATATAAATTTTTTACAGCTAAACTAAGCACAACAGTAAGGGAATAAAATTACTTTCAAAAGATGTATTTGATACCAATGAATACCATGCTAAAATTCATTTGTCAAGACAAGCCTTACTTTCAGAGCTATTCACATTAAACCTTTTTTATTTCTGTTTAATTTGAATTTTGAATATGGAGGACTAAATAGGAACTATTTTCTATATAAGGGTACACTTGTGACCAGTGATGTCGAGGCACTATGCAGTAAACAGGAAAAAATTAATTACAGCCAAACCATTAAGTTTTTGAAAAACATCCAAGGAGGGAAAGTTTATAATAATTGTCTTTAAATAATATTAAAATTTGAAAGCCCTACTGCAAGTATCTTGAGTGCACTAAATTCTTGACGTCACGCGATTTGGTTGTCCTATATAGGCCTCTTTCGAGTCAAGATGGCTCAGTCTGTCCTGGGAATTCGTGTGTGTTGGATCTGCGACACTCTGGAGTGTAAAATAGCAGTTGGTATTACTGTGATGACAAAAGCCAACATGCCGTTTGGCCGCCGTTATGGAAAAGGTTCAAAGGCATGAAATGTGGTGGGGACAATGAATAATGAACTTAAAGTTTTCAGGGGTCTTGTGCTGTCTGTCTTCTGCAATTAATATCTTCCAATCTTTTGAATGAATATCTGATAGCTGAATCAACTGTTTATGAACTTTTGTGGATTTTAGATATTAAAATATATTAATTCTATGAAATCTTACAAGTGACTTTATTTTCATAGTTTAAACTGAACCCTTTTCTCTCAGAAGGTTACATGATTGAGAGTGGCAGCCATGTTAATCTGCAGTTGATTTAAATTCCAAAGGTGTATTCATGGTCTACAACAATTTTGCACAGTTGGAACTTTATTTTAATATTTTTACAAAATTAATTTGCAAGTGCAAGTTACTAGTTAAGGAGTTTGAGGCTGATATGTTCCCAAGTATCAGCTAAGACCCTTACAATCTGCTAGATCACTGCAAAATGTCAGTGAGAGTGACTATAAAATAGACTTTGTAAACATGAAGGTGCAAGCCCGGATTCTTTATTTTTGGTAGTCAGTTATAAAAGAAGCTGTTGAAATAAGACCCGACAACAACAAGTTTAACAGAGATACAGGATTCTTTCTGAGTGATGCATGGAAACCGGCACTTACAATCCTAAAACAGGAGCACAATGGGACAGACTATGTACAGAGCCACAACGCAAATGGGCCATGTGCTGGCATATGTCATTATAATGATGGTCTTGATGGTGAACGACATATCTGTGCTGAGAGAGAGTGCATTTTTATTTTATTTCTTTTCCTTCTTCGTCTTTGCATGTACCTTCGCCTTCCTTCCATCTGTTGCACCACAGTTGACTACCGCTACTCTCTGATTTGGCAGCCTGGTGACTGCTTTTGGTTGGGATCTCCACCCTGCTACACTGCAAACTGTTGTGCTACCTGTTCCTCAATGTGATGATTAGGTGGCTTAGCAATCATCTCTGGAAGCTTACTGTTCTCCATAATTTAATTACTAAATAATTCTATATCTTATTCTTTCTCTAGATTGGGGAGGTGCAATTAGGCAGGTTTAAGTCATCCTCCCTGTGTACTGGCTGTCCTGACTGTGATTCTAAGTCAGTTTCCTGCAATCATCAAGCAAAGTGCTGGGACAGTCCCCAATCTTTACCTCTTAAACTATGAAGCCAGTGATTTGACAAAGACATGTGCTTCAAATAAAAATAGCAGACCGGTTCACCATTTGAAACTACTTTGCAATAGCTAGATATATTCTTACACACTGAACCGAGCATGGTGGTGTAATGGTTAGCGTTCTCGCTTCGCAATCGGGAGGACACCGGTTCAAATCCCCGTCCGGGCATCCAGATTTGGGTTTTCCATGGTTTCCCAAATCACTCCAGGCAAATGCCAGGATGCTTCCTTCAAAAAGACCATGGCTGAATTTCTTCCCATTCCTTGCCCCCCATCCTTTCCTGTCTCTAAAGACTGCTGTTAAGAGACGTTAAGTAGTTAAAAAAAAAAAAAACATCTTTCACAATGAACTACATGATTCAAATCTGCCAATCAATATCCTTCTCTTTTGTTTCACTGTTCACACCTGTTTATTGATATCCCAACACCTTCAGTACTATTTCACTGTAATGTTCCAGGTTGCTGGTATAATAATAATAATTGATAAATTTTGATGGAGTTTATGCTCCAGTGCCAATCTCCCTACACACCCATCCTTCTCCTTTCCTCCTCCAACCCACTTTCGCCCTCAACCAAATTCTTTCAGTGTTTTCGGTAAATTATTCATCACCTCCCCTGGCAACTTATTCCAATCCCTTACACCCTTCCCTATAAAAGGAAATTTTCCCACACCCTTATGCCTCAAATCAAGTGTTAGCTTGTTGTCATGGTCATCTTTACCCTTCCAAGCCCCTCTCTTAATTTTCCCACCAATATCTTTACATGCTTCGTCAGCAATATAGGCCTTGTACATTCCCATGACTCTCTTTACCCTCCTTCTATCCTCCAATGAATCCCACTCCATTAGTTACCATCGATGAAATGTTCTTGAGTGACTAGCTGAGTTAAAGAAGTGTTATAATTACATGATATTTTGGTGATCACATTTTTCTGATGAAGTGCTGTCAAGAATGTGCGATGTTGCTGAGCCAACCCAGACTCCTGCTACTATGCTGTGATTGGTTGACTCTGGAACCAGTCGTAGCTGGTGTCCTGTCTCATTGCAACTTGGTTTGGTGCCATGATGGAACCAATGCTTCATTCGATGCCCCCGTTCACATGGCCTGTAGCAGATGGGCTGAAAGTCATTGCTCGTTCAAAGGAAATATCAGAAGTCTAATATTTCCTTTCACAGCATAGCGGCAGGACTCTGGGTTGGCTCATCAACATCACACATTCTCGACTGCACTTCACCAGAAGATGGCGACAATGAATGTGATAACCGAAATATCATGTAATTATAACACTTTTTTAACTCGGCTAGTCACCTGAGAACATTTCACATATTCTCAATGCCGAGAGAAACTAAGTTCTTATGTGTTTTAGTTACCAATTGAGTTTTTCAGTAATTTCCAAAGACAAATCTAGCTGCCCTTCTCTGCACTCCCTCCAACTCCTGTACTTGATACCGAAAATGCGGGTCCCATACTACACCACCATACACCAGCAGTGGTCTGACCAGAGTTTTGTACCCCAATTCCTCTACTTCTCTAGCGCATCCCCTCATCACTCTTTCCAACAGGTGAAGGATTTTGAATCCTTTCCCTACTACATGTCCAATGTGTCCTGCCTAGTTAAACCTCCTGTCAAATGTTATGCTGAGGTATTTACATTTCGAGTCTTCAGTAAGTAGCTCCTTCCCCACTTTATAATAATAATCTACCTTTAGTTTTTTATCTGCGTACCTAATAAGCTGGCTCTTCTTTGCATTTATCTTCATCCCATGTTGACTCACCCAGCTAGTTATCTTATCTAGATCACCCTGCAGCTGTTTATCGTCTTCTATTGTTTTGATCATTTTATACAACATTATGTCATCTGAAAACAATCTAACCTCTGACATTTAACCATTAACACAATCATTCATCAGAATAATAACAGCAATGGTCCAAATATACTCCCTGTAGTACTCCTATGTTCACTCCTACTTTTTTTGAGTCTGCATTTCTTACCCCAACTTTTTGCTTTCTACCTTTTAGGAATTTTTCTACACAGCAAATCACCTTTTTATCAACTCCAATAGTTTTTACCTTATTTAGCACCATTTTATGACTCAATCTGTCAAAGACCTTTGAAAGATCTAGTGCTGCACTATCAGCTTGACCTCTCCTGTCCATTTCATCAGAAATACCTTGCTTATATCCTGTTAACTGAGATTCTCATGAATAGCCTTGTCTAAAGCCATGTTGCTGACTTTAGACCAATTACGTTCCTCACAAACACATCTGATATGGTCGCATATTAATTTACCTACCACTGATGTCAAGCTGATGGCCTATAGTTTTCAACCCTATTTGTCACCCCTACTTTATGGACCAGAATTACTATCACATCTGGTAAACAACAAGTATCCAGACTCAATTTAAATAATCTTTCAAGATAAGATACAATGTCCCAACCTACTACTTTTAAGACATCTGTAATAATATTATCCACATCAGCCCCTTTACGGTTTTTTAGATTCCTCAGTTTCTTCATGATATCTTCATATTTAATTTCAAATTTTCTTATCTGCTCACTTCTAACTTTGCAGATAGGGTCGGTTTCGGATATAACCCCTACCATTCCTGAATTGTTGTCCCTAATTGTCTCACTGAACCAGTTACTTAATAACTCTGCCTTTTTTTAAATCCTCAATTACTTCTTCTCCATCCTTATCTATAATTGTCTCAACATGCTCTCTTCCCCTCAGTTTTCTGATGTAACTTTAGAACTTTCTAGACACATCAGTCAGAGGTCCCCTTGCACCAGTAATATTCTTCATAAACTCATCTTTGGCCAGTTTCTTTGACATTATTAATTCTTTGGTTAGTTGTTTCAAGAATTCCCTACTGCCTTGCTGTTTCTTAACTTCGTTGTTTTCTTGTCTCACCAACCTCTTTATCCTTCTAACTGTGAGGCATAAAGTTCAGTGGGGATGTACCAAACGTTCTGATCGCAGCTGTAACTGTGATTATGCCTTAGATAATTTTAGTGTGTGCAACAATAACTTGGCCACCACCTAATTTGATTAAACCCCAAATTAGAAAAGGTAAAAGTTAATAAAAGTCGCTGGTAAATGCTGATATATTCTTCAATTTTAAACAAAGTCACAAAAATAAATTGGCATCGTACAAAGTCTCCAAAGATATTAAATTGCAGTAACGATTAATGCGATTGAGCCAGACCAAACCCATTGTTCAAAATAAAGCTCACTGATGCATGGAAGATGATAAAGTTTTGTCACACGCCCTGAAAATTCAACTTGTCTGGCAATGATTGTTACTTAAGTTACACCATCGTGCCACATGGCATAAAATTTTACCTCAGAGCAATGTAGTCATGCTCTAACTAATTCTGCCAGAGGGGGGTGCTCACTCGAATGACTGGTGATCACTTTTTCGTGTTTCTCAACGTAAGCAGTCCTGCGATTTGATCAAATGTCGACCTTAAAGCTTGAAGATTTCATCATGCATATGACATTGGTGACTTAAAATATTCCTATTGATCTGAAATTTTGACAGTTGCTAGATAATTTAAAAAGTGTTAATTTTGATCCTTATAAAAAAATTTGTAGCTTTAATAGTTTGGCCGTAAAAATAATTTTCTGAAATTCCAAAACTTGTTAATAACTTCTACAATTTTATAGCTACGAGGCTCAAAAAACTATTAATTTACTTCTAATTGAATTCTCTTTCATTTGATTCTAAACAAGCCGTGATTACTATTTCCAAAAGGGTGAAATAAAACTCATCAACAAAAATAGAATTTCATTAATTAATATTACCTAAGCTATTAAAGCTATCGAACTGAAAGTGGCTTTAAACAATTCTACAAGCAATTTCCATCAAGATGGTGACTGGATTCTACTGTAATAACAAGTCTTTGTAGGTTTTTCCCTTGTTCATAATTTTATCCTATCTGCCTGATAATTTTAAATCTTGCAAGGTGGCTGGCAGCAATGCCATTGTGGCTTAAATAGTAATTTCTTCTTCCACTGATATCAGTAAAACTAATGCATTAACTTAAAAACCACACAAGATTTATTTCTAGGAAAAATTCTTCTTCAATTTAAATATGATTCCTCTTATTAATTTATTACTCATCTGAATTTGACTATTTATTGCATCATTTATTTAATTTTCACTTAAACTCCTGAAAACAGTACTTAACGTTCATCTATATACATGACAATTTTATGTCATGTAATAAAAATCCTCAGTTCTTTTAAGCTATAAATGTGGCACTTTTCTTTTCAAGAATATTTTAAATCCTATATTCGAAAATGTGATGACTGTTTATTAATTTACTATGTTTCTTTTCTCTAATCTATGACTTAAAATACTTCAGAAAAGTCTTCTAAACTTTGGTTACTATGTTATTTAAATGAAATTGCACTTTTAATTTTGATATGTAGTTACAAAATTATTGGTTAGCTTACATAACCTCCCTTTTATTGTATGTAAGTTCTGTACCTTTCTTTTTCTGTTTTGGAATAAACAATTCTTCACCATTTTTTGTTATTTTATTGAACTCTGTCCATTTCATTTCCACTGTACTTGGGATATTATTCCATTTCATAAAATTACCCCTGAAATATCTTTTCAGTTCCAAAATTGGTGCCTTTTTATAATTGTCTCAATTTTCCATTTCAGTTTTGGCCACTGGTTTACTAAATCCCCTTATATTCATCAGAATTGCCTTGTGATCACTTATTCCTTCAGTTACTAGACACCCAATAAGGTTATCATTAGGCCTTATTAGGAAGATATCCAGTATGTTTGGTCCCCTTGTTTTCTGCTCAACCACCTGTGTAAAGTCTCCTTCCCTTGCTAAGTTTTTGCTAATCTTTGTTCCTTCATGTTATTTATCTCATTTCATGGTCAGTTCAAATCCCCACCAATAATGCCATTCTATGTTCAACTCTGAATATGAATTTAGGTTCTCCCCAAGAGCCTCATCTTTATCATCCATTTTTCCACTGTGGTATGTAGCCAACACCCTGACTTTTTCTTTTTTATTTCCCCAGAAGTCTATCCCAAGCAACTCATGGTCATGATCTATGAACACTAGTGAACTATAGTAGTCTTTGCTAACTAGTATGAATACCCTTCCCCCAGTTGCTCTTCTATCTCTGTGGTACACTGTGTAGCCATCAGTAAATACCTCACTGTCTAGTACTCCTTCTTCTAACCAGGACTCTGCCCCTATAACTACTTGAAATTCGTGTATTCTATTAGGTTTGCAAACTCCATTACTTTGTTCATTATACTTCTATAGTTTACCAGTAACACTCTTATGATAATTAAGTTTCCATCATCCTAATAAATAGTTAAAACTTATTTATACATCAGACAACATGGGGTTATTAGCAAATTAAAAAGGTCATTATTAATCATTTACTTAAAATATGTGGGGATGATAATAATAATGTAAAGTATCAAACCCCAATGAATTCTCAGACAACTATTCCACAATTTATTTTAAAATCTTTCAATCAAAATGTAAATGAATATTTTTTTAATGAATAATTGAAATGGTAAACAGCTTAACATTCCTTATAAGGTCAAAATGTTTGTTAAGTTAGAACAATGAGAGTATTATATAATATTAGGCTCTAATTCAGGCATGAATGTGTGCTCTTGCAGTGGTTAGTAGACTTCTATGTCAGATTATTGTGTAGTTTAAGGATAGTGGTAGATGTGTCATTATAATGGGACCATCCATTCCATCTTGTTGTTGACCTTGCAGTCTTGTAGTCAGCAGCAACAGTAGAGCATTGTCCACACATATGCCAGTGTGTTCCATAGTGACAGGGTTGTCTGTGCAGAATTTTACATCAAAACTGTCAGATAATAGTCATGCACTATTGTAGTAGAAATGCCAGTATGTATGTGACAGCTCACACTTTTGAAGCTTGTAGCAGAATGTCCACACCACGTCCTTTTGCCATGAGCAGTGTACCCCACCAGTCGACAATGTAGCACAGCCAGACACCTCAGTACCAGGCCTACAGATGGTCATGGTTTTGCACAAAAAACAGTAAAGTATATAGTTTGTTAAGAATGAACTTTTGGTGTCCCTACTGCCTATGTAGATCTTTCACTACACACTTGCTCCCCATTCACTAAGCCCTGTGAGTCTTTCTGTGGAATCCACTATTTAAAATAGAGATGAAACAGATATCCGGCAACTATCCGGTATCCGGCCAATATTTACTATCTGGCTGGATAGCGGATAGTACGTCAATATCCAGCGGATATCCGGCGCTTATCCGATTCTCAATAAGTTACAAAAATTTCATAAAATTTTCTTTAAATTAACAAATGATAAGAATGTAATGAATCTATACACAAATAAAAACAGTCTCTAAATCAAAATACCATTTATTATTGTTTTTAATATAAAAAAATTTGTTCTTGTACTGAATGAACACCAATTTCTCTGTAATAAGAGATAATGATCAGTTTTGCTTGTCGTTGTAAACAAGGCCAGGTTCAAAGAAAAGTCTTTTGCTATATATACTACTGCAAGGCGCTGAAAAATAAATTCTAGCAAATTTTGTCCAATTTGGGTACCGTATCGCTTTCGTTGACCATCAAATGTATGGGTCATGCTTCTGATCAATTAGAGATTAAATAAAAATCAATCTCGCTAGCACTCACGTTTTTTTCTTTGATACTGGCTATCTCACTAAAACAGTTCCAAAATGTGTCATGAGCTTCGTTATTCACAGTTGATTCTGTTTCATCCCTTCTATGTCTTTCTACAGCCGTTGAGGATGAACTGTTACTGGTGGAAGATTCCTCGCAAGACATTTTTATAGATTTCAGTAGAATCTTCCGACGAGCTTCAGCAAACTTCAATAGTTTGTCTTGATTCTTGGCTCTAGGAAGGTTGCAATCACGTAGTTTGAATCTTTACTTAAGGAACTGAAATGACATCTCAATTCAGTTTTTAAAGAGGCTCTCATGTATGGTAAGGCAAAAATTCTTTGTGCTTTCTCGTCATTATCTAATGCTTCTGATATAGTCAATTGCTTTTCTTTCAATCTTGTCCCGGGGATGTATAGACATGGTAGTGACTGTAGCTTTCCTCATTTCATGCAAATTTACTGGATATTACATTTTAAAGTGGTTTATGATGGCAGAGGTATCTGGTTGAAGACAGAAAAAAATACATCATTGTGTTTTCACAAAGAGAAAAATGAAATGATTCAAACTTTGCCTTAAAACATGCCTCGTGAAAAGTAATTCAAATTTATATCAAAATATTCCCAAATATGCGATCCATTCTTTACTGGCAACTTTATTATTTTTTATAATCTCAAATAACCAATAATAATCTGGCTTATAGGATGGCCGGATAACCAGTATCCGGTGTCCAGCCATACAGCTATCCATTTCATCTCTAATTTAAAACAAACTGTTACATGTGACACTATTCCTAATATACATCACTGTCAAGGCATTAAATCTCTTGACTGGTTGAGTGGGCATGCATCTCCAGTCTCTGTGCTTCATCCAACAGATAAATCTGCCTTTTTTCTTCTCTCAAAAGGCTGGCCTTTCAGAAGTAGCCTCTACCTTTATTGGGGGAGGACAGCATCCCCCATTGCACAACCTTCTTTGAAGGATAAGTGCAGTCAAGAAACTAGTCTTTCATGAACACAGCAGAATTTGTTCTTGCAAAGAAACCCTGAGTCAGACTTTTCACTTGTGTAATATTGTCAAACCTGACATGTTACACCATCTTGGAGCTAAACAGATTATCATGATTTTTCCCCCCATTTTTAAATGCTGAAAATGCACATGTACCACATGTACCAAATTATTCTACCTACAACTTAATCCTCGGTGTTTCCTTGTCCATTATGTCTTAGACTTGGAAAAATAGCTAATAATGATGAAATATTAATTAAAACTATCTTTCTTTTGTAGGCGTGTGACTAATTTATTTGTTTTTTAGCTTTTTTACTTTTAGATTAGATTCCAAATAAATTATTTTAGTGTTGGCATAAATGCTACTTCCTACAGCAAGAAAATTATCTGATATTTATCCTATTATTATTACTTCGGGTAATGACTACAATTAAGAAATGATTTTTTGGTCATGTTAACAGTGCGAAATATATTTCTTTTCCAGGTCACACTGTGATTGTGATGCAATGCTGTACACCTGTCTGAAAGCAACTGAAACACCAACAGCTACACTCCTCGGCCGTGTTTACTTCAATGTGTTGCGTGTTCCATGTGTTGAAGATTCTACTTGCAAAGAACTGCCTTGTCAGAGCCATCTCCAGTTCTCACCAACCAAATTTAAATTCTGAGGCAGTCTAGCATATTAATGTAACAGAACAGTGTAACAACTCTCAGCAAAAGAGATGTTTTTGAACTTTCAGTTTCATGGAAAACAGATTAAAGTGTTTGGTACAATGTTAGGGATAAGTTGTTACCTATTATGTGCGTAAATGTGAAAAGTACATTGTAACTTCTGTTTCAGTACTGATTATTTGTAAATTGTACAGTTGAAAAGGAACTAGCACTTATTTTGTAAATAAAATACCTTTAAATCAAAACTACACAAATCATGTGTTGTAAAAAGCAGTAATTGATACAGACCTCAGTATAGGATACTTTTTTAATTATAATTGTCTAGAGCACAAGCTCCAATAGCAATAATTTTCACCTTTGTCGAGTCTGGACCTAAAAGTTTATTGTGGAATACAAACAACACAATGTCCTGAGATAGTTCAACTCCTAAAATTTCTTGATCTTACCATGATTTGAACATGGACTCTTTACTTCAAGAAGAAGCACCTTAACCACTTTCCTCTTCTCCTCCTAATCCCCCTTCCCCTCCATGAACATGACATTTTGTTGATTAGAAAAACACCTAAAGTTAAATTGGTGTTTCCATTAATACTACTTCTCAATTAAATTATAAACTTTTGAACATGTGAAAGGTGATCATTCTGCTGATCTATTTATTGTAATGTCTAGTGTTATTGCATAATATATTGTTTTTTTTTTTTTTTTTAGTGTTTCATAAAACATTTACAATCTAATCTCTGAAATGTTTCTTTTCATTTTGTATTATGTAGGTAATAGTGTTTTCTATTAACCAAAGGACAGTATTTTCTTTAGTAGCAGGCAATATGATTCAGAATTCATTTCTGTTGACAGCATGGGCATCTGTTTATTACCGATATTTATTTCTTAGATAGTCTTTATTTTGTGGTGGTGTTTTCATTTACTTTGTCATACCATACAGAATGCAGATATCTGAGATCTTAGGGGGCTGTTTGCGATGCTGAGCCAAAGAGCTACCAGACAAATTCAAAGTCAGTGTCACATTTAAAATAAAAGAAGACTAGTATTTTATGACTCTTGTTTCCTCATGAAAATTTGAGCAACATATAAAACAACTCCAAGTTGTTGTTTTTATTGATATTTCACTTAATAAATTTTTGCAAGTAGCCTGAAAAATATAAACAGAAGTACTTCAGTTCTAAATGTTTTTAAACTGTCATAATAGATTGATTTAAATTACAATTATTTTGACCCTCTGCCTGCCAGTGTGGGTGTACATG
Source organism: Vandiemenella viatica (assembly GCA_031002005.1). Taxonomy (NCBI): domain Eukaryota; kingdom Metazoa; phylum Arthropoda; class Insecta; order Orthoptera; family Morabidae; genus Vandiemenella; species Vandiemenella viatica. The sequence continues at coordinate 49,382,180 of JARYHS010013631.1, forward strand.
TTAAAGCACCACTAAACTGTACCTGGAAGGTACACTGTGCTTAGATTCAACCCTGACTGTGGTTTTTAGGCAGATTTTGGTAAACACTTAAGCAAATTCTAAGGAAGTTCCGAATCTCCATCTCATAAACTACACACTTCACAAACAAGTAAAAACATTTAAGTTGCGTGTTTATGGAAACATCTCTGCCTCTTCTGCCCCTCAATGAAAACTACACAGAAGTGGAAAATAGAGGCAATCCTGCTTTCAAAATAATCACAATCTCGGAAGAGGATGTGCCAGATGATGTAAAAGTGGAAACATCTGAAAAATGAGGGTTGTGATTACGATTTTTAATTTTGAAATGGAAACAGTTTGTTTTCTTAGTTTTTATTTTTTTAACAGTAGCAATTTTTGATTCAGAGAAGTTGTTTTCCATGATTAAAAAGTATTGTTATATCTTTAAAAATCACCCCACAATAAGAGGATAAAAATGAACCCACACTACTGTGATTTCATTTACCTTCGTTTTATGTTTTCAAAGGCCTGCTAAGCTCAATATTCCAATGTATCGTGCATGAAAAGAATCTTAAAGCTTATCTTAAAACACAACACTGTTCAAAACATTCAGTACACACAAAGATTCAGCCACCTTGACTAGTTTACTTCAAAAACTCGTCCCCTTTACTGTTTCTTATAATGGAACAATTAGACATGAATTTGATAGAAATAAAATATTCCAGTTAACACATTAATATAAAAATAAGTTTGGAAGAGGGCATGCTTTGTCATTCACTACCCACGACATGGTGTATGAACAAAAATATGGCTGAACACACAGCCTTGAAACTTTTTGGGTGAAAATTCATTATAAACGGAAGAACATCTTTTGCCATAGGCAGGAGACCAAGAGGAATTGAAACTTTCTACATTATACCAATTGACATTTTTTTTTTCTTTATCAATCTTGTTTCATGGATCCCTACTGAGGAAGCACCTCTGGGATGTGAAACATGTCATGGTTAATATACATACATACAATATAAGTCATAATCATAGTAAAAACAATTGTTTTACAAAGAAAAATAAAGAGAATAAAATAAACATAAATTTTTACAACAGAGTTTTGCAAAAGTCATATTGAATACAATTAATTATTTTGATCAAATTCTTGAATGGAGTAGGAGTTGCCAATAAGATAATCTCTCAGTTTTTCTTTAAATATATCTTTATTTTCTGCAAACTGTTTTATATCCTTGGGAAGTTTATTAAACAGATTTATACCAGAATAATTAACTACTCTTTGTACTAATGACAGAGATGTTTGTGGTTTGTGCAAGTTATTTCTGCTTCTTGTATTGAAATTGTGTACCTGTGAATTAGAAGTAAACAGGTTAAAATGATCTATGACAAAGCACATTAGAGAATATATATACTGAGAAGTCATTGTAAGAACATTGAGTTTTTTAAAAAGTTGTCTGCAAGAAGTTCTTGGTTTTACCCTACACAACATCCTAATAGCTCTTTCATGTGCTATGAAAACTTTTTTACTTTGTGAAGAGTTTCCCCAAAAAATTATGCCATATGACATTACTGAATGAAAATATGAGGAGTAAACCTGTTTTGCTAATTCTAGATCTGCTGTTAGAGAAAGTGTTCGTATTCAGTAGTGAAGTGATATGATCATGCCAACAGAGTTTCTCATCTATTTTAATACCAAGGAATTTTATACTCTTTGTTTCTAAGACTCTGTTACTTTTATAGCTTACTTGTAAATCTGGCTGTGCATAATTTTTTGTTTTAAACCTAATGTAATGTGTTTTTTGAAAATTTAATTTTAATGAATTTGCCTCAAACCAATTTGCTACTTCACTAAGTACTTCATTTACATTAAATTCTAGATTGCTGTTTGGTGTTTTTCTCACAGTCAGGTAAGTGTCATCTGCAAATAAAACACTCTTAACTTTGTCAGATAAGTTTCCAGGAAGGTCATTGATGTACAACAAAAAAAGGAGGGGTCCTATGACAGAACCTTGTGGAATTCCATGTTTTGTTTTCTCCCAGTCTGATGAAGCATCTTTATTTATTTTAGGATAAAAATGGAAACTTTTTGCATTCGACTTTCCATGTATGATTTAAACCATTTACCTGCAATTCCATAAATACCATAGTATTCCATTTTCTTGAAAAGTAATTCATGATTTACACAGTCAAATGCTTTTGCAAGATCACAAAATATTCCTACAGGGCTCATTTTATGATTCAGTTCCTCAAATGTGTTATTTAAAGATGAGTATATAGCCATTTCTATAGATGGTCCTTTTTGTAACCCAAATTGTGATTTGGTGAGTATATTATTTTGGGTAACATGTTTTATTACTCTACAATACATGACTTTTTCAAAAATCTTTGAGAATCTGGAAAGTAATGAAATGGGACGATAGTTATCTACACTTGTTGCTTCTCCTTTTTTAAACAACGGTTTTACAACTGCATATTTTAGTTTATTTGGAAACACACCTTGCATTAATGATTCATTACAAATGTGGGAAAGTACACGATCGATACAATCTGAACATCTTTTCAGTAATTTACATGAAATATTGTCATAGCTGGAAGAATTTTTAGGTTTTAATTGTTTCATGAGTTTATTTATTTCTGAGAATGTTACTGGTGGCAATTGCATTTCCACAAATCTATTGGGGTAAGCAGTCTGAAGAAGCCTTAGGGCACTATTTGGGGACTGCTTTTCTATGCCTAATTTCTCTACAACTGTAGTAAAATGTTTGTTAAATATTTCACAAACTTCCCCTACTTCACTATGGACAGATCCATTTTGTTCTATTTTTATGTCTTTAGAGTGATTTACAGTTTTTATTATATTCCATATAGTTTTCATCTTATTGCCTGAATTCTCTATTTTCTTTGATATATACCTGTTCTTGGCCTTTCTTATTACATTTCTTAGTATTTTAGAATAAAGTTTATAATGAGCTTTCAGTGTATAGTTATCTGATTCTCTTACTTTTAAGTACAGGTCTCTTTTTTGTTTTACAAGATATCCTAATACCCTTTGTTATCCATCCCTTACCCAGTTCATTGTTTGGAGTATTGACTACTTTCCTTTTTTCGAAACTTCCTTGCATATAACCTACTAGCTGAGATTCCCATGAATATCCTTGCCTAAAAACACGTGGCTGACTTGAAAACCACTTAAACTACTCACATATATTTCTGATGTGGTTGCATACCAATCTCTCCATTAATTTACATACCACTAATGTAAAACTGATTGGACTATAATTTTAAACTCTATTTGTAAACCCTGATTTATGTACTGTTACTAGGATCACACTTCATTTTTATTACTAATTTTAATTGCGATGGAGCTAATGCTACAGTGGCAAATCGCTAGCCATCTAATTACCCGTTTTCATAATATTTTTTTTAAAAAATTTCTTTTATGATTGGAGTGTTATCCATTTACTTTTACGATTTACAAATTTTAATTTTAAATTAGTCATCACTTCACTTGGTAATTTGTTCCAATCCCTGACACCCTTACCAACAGAAGAAAATTTTCCCACTCCCTTATTCATGAAATCGATAGGGTCCGACCGAAGGTTCGGCTTCGGCCACCTTCGGCCAAAAAAAGCACCTTCGGCCGCACATTCGGCTTCGGCCAAATTTAGCCGAATGTTTGGCCGAAGCCGAAGTTTTACATCCAGCCCCTGAAAATGAACCAACTTTTACGAATACCGTCAACGTAGCGCGCCAGCAGATGATAGCAAAGATAAAGAACCATTTGGAAAACATAATATAAATCAGTGGAAGTATATTGTGAAGCCAATGTTAAATACCAAAGCTTGATTATTTTTTTAAAAAAATCAGAGATCTTGTATACGCTCAAAGATTTTACAAAAGAAGTTTAACAGTCTACTTTACGCGATATCGTAGAAAAAAAGTAGCGCCACCATGGCCCGATAATCATCCGATTTGTTTGCGGAATAATGTATTACGTAGGGACCTGATCATTGTAAACATGTTTCCGTACAACCTCGTTGAAGGAGAAGGACTTCGCAGACTTAATTTTACTGATCCTCAAACTCGACCCTAGTACAGACAAAAGCAAGAGAAATATTTTATAAAGTCTTTAATGTCAGCTAGGTACGAAAAAGTAAACAGTAAAGTTGCATTGATTTTAGAAAAAGGCTGAATGGATCAGTTTTACCACGAAGATATGAAGTGATCAAGCAAAAACGTTTTTGAATGTCACGGCACATGGTATTTCCAAAGGTTCCAAAATAAAAAAAAAATAAACTGGCTCTTAGTGTGTTGGAAGATCATACAAGGCAATATATTGCACAAAAAATCAGTGAAACTGTTACCAAATGCAATTCAAAAGAAAATATTCCATACGGGTATACGTAATAATACTTCAAATATGAATGCAACCATCCACTATGGAAACTTCGTTTTTATTGGTTTTGTTGCTCACACTCTACAGCTCATGATTCAAAAAGTAATTTTTAAAGTTATTGCTATAATAGAAATAGTGAAAAAGTGTTGTAAAACGTAAGAAGAGTGAACAAGCCACTCGATATCTTAATTAATAGAACAGAAAATGCAGTAAATCTGTATATGTTAGAACGTGGTGGAATAGAAATTCCAACTGCAGAAGAATGGATACAGATGAACAATTTTATAACTGTGATGAAGTGTTTTTAGGAAGCAACAACTAATATTTCTAGCGATTTATCAACAGTATCTTTAATTATATCAATCATTGACATCTTAAACTCTAAACTTGCTCAGAAGGATGAAGGATGATCTTATAATACTGCTCAAAAGCCACTTGTGTGGGTCTGTTAACAGGAGATCTGCTTTCGCAAGAAAAACCTTACGGTTGTTGATTGCCGCTCTAATCGATCCACGGTTTAAAATTAAGTATTTGACTAGCGACGAAATTTTAAATATGAAGACTGATACTTTGTCATTTCTACGTCAAAACTGTGCACTGACAATTAGAAATAAAACGGGTCATTTGGAGCGATTAAATCTTTTTATTGGTGTCGATGTACTTTTTGTTTTGGTGATAGACTATTTAGTGCATTTTTAATTAATCTGTATACGTGAAACTACTTTAAAAATATTGGTATTGATTCGGTTTTAACTGAAAATTTAATATGTGATACTAATTTAGATAGCAGAATATCGTATTTTAAAAGCTAGAATAATTTATGCTAGGTAAGAAGGTTGAAATTTATTTTTATTGTTGTTAAAAAACGATGGTATTACTATACATAAGCTAACATTTATTTGATTTACGAAAGCTAAAACTCCAAAACGTATTAATTTAATCCACGGTCAAATTATTCTGATTTGATTCGGGCTGTTTTAAATTTTATAGTTTCTTTTTGTTATTGCTAAATAAAAATAACTGCAATTATTTTTGCTAAATTGCATTGCTCAGAACCTGGTTTGGTACTATTTTACTGTTTTATTTTATTCTAATAAATAAATATTAAAAACTTTTTTTATAATTATTGTAAAGGTGCAATTTATATAAAAAATTCCACATATAAAACAAAATAACAGTTCATTTTTTGCATGTCATATATACTTCATGTTAGTGTTCTAAGATATATAATTATTTTTGAACCTTCGGCTTCGGCCGAAGGTTGTCCCAAGAGCCGAACATTCGGCTTCGGCCAAAAAATGACCTTCGGTCGGACATTAGAAATCGAGTGCCAGCTTGTGGTCCTTGGGTAAGCAGCAAGTATCCAGACTCAATTTAATGTTTTAAGATGAGATACAGTGTCACTTCCTACTATTTTTAAGACAACTGTAGTAATATTATCTACATCAATACTTTATGTTTTTTCAGCTTTCTTAGTTGCTTCATGATATTCACAGAATGAATTTCAAATTTTTTAGTCTGCTCATTTCTAATTGTGTGATTAAGCTTGTTCTCCGATTTACACCCTCCCATTTCTGAACGATTGTCCCTAATGGTTTCAGCATTTTTCAAATCCTCAGTAACTTTTTCTCCATCCTTATCTATAAATGTTTCAGCCCCCCACCCTTCACATTAATTTTATAACATAGCCATATAAATTTCTAGATGTAGTTGTCAGTGGTCCCCCCTGAACCAATAATAATCTTTATAAATCCATCTATAGCCACCTTCTTTGCTATTATTTATTCCTTGTTTATGTGTTTCAAGTATTCCGAGCTGCCTTGCTATCTTTTAACTCTGTTATGATCTCTTCTTACCAACCTCACCTCCCTATTATAGAACTTCTCTTTATTTTCTGTTTTGGAATAAATATTTCTTCATCCTTTTTTTTCTCTCCTTGAACTCTACCCACTTTTACTCTTCTGTCCTTATTCCATCCTTCCATTTGATGAAACTCCCCCTAAAATATTTCTTCAAGTTCGAAATAAACACCTTTTTATAATCGTACCTATTTCCCCCTACAATTTTGACCACCAGTTAACTTCATCTTCTAATATCCATCAAAATTGCTTCATTATCTCTTATTCCCTCAGTTACTTGACACCCCACGGGCTTTATTACGAATATAGCCAACATGTTTTGTCCCCTAGTAATCTGCTCTACCATTTGGGTAAAATCGCCTTTCCTTATTAACGTTCCTTCATGTTGTTATTCTTATTTCCTACCCAGTTTACACATGGTAAATTTAAATTTCCATCAATAATGTCATTCTATTCTCACTTCTGAAACCTGAGTATGAATTTAATTTTTCCCTAAGAGCCTCATCTTCATCAGCCTTTCTTCCACTGCGGTAAGCAGACACCCTGATTTTTTCTTTTTTACTCTAGAGATATACCCCAAGTAACTTGTGGTAATGATCTGTGAATTTTAGTAGTTTTTGCAAACCAATATGAAAACCACTCCACCAATTGCTCTGCGATGCACTTTGTAGCCATCGGGAAAACCTCATTGTCTAGTACTTGTTCTTTAAAACAGGACTTTACCCCTGTAGTTACTTATGATCCTTTTATTTCTATTGAGTTTTAAAATTCTATTACTGTGTTTATTATACTTCTACAGTTCATCAGTAATAAGCTTATTACTGGGTTTGTGATATTTTCAGCATTAACCTCCTCCTTCCCAGTTCTGTTCCAGTCAGTTATTGTTTCAACAGCTTCATCTAATTCTTTAGCATTTGTGATTTATTCCATCATGGATGGAAAATCGGTATCATTTTGATCATCTATTTTCATCCCCTTACAAGCAGCCCCTAACCTACAAAAGGCACAGCCCTGACATGATCGTCATTGGAAATGAGCTCCCTTTCAGCATAAGCTAGCAACTCAGAAGTACCTCCTTGCTCTTTCTATTTAGGCCTAGGCCTAGCAAAACCCCACCTACCAATGGTGTGCCTTTCCCAAGCAATTACACAAATACCCACCTCACAGCATGGTTCAACTGTGACTGGTGGTGGCGACTTAGGACCTACATGAGCTCAACCCTGATATGCTTCACCTTCTTTACCACCTTCCTCAGGTCAATCTCTACACTATAACTCACATTTCTATCAATACTATTTCCCACACCTCATATTATTACAACTCTATCCCTTTGCAAACTCCTACAATATAAACCTATATCCTCTACTACCTGGCACAACATTGCACTAAATTTGAAGAAACTTGTGACCTGGTAACATGTTTCTAACTGATCCTGCAGAAGAGGGCCTACACCTATCCCATGGCTAGCAGCAGAATCATTTTTTTCTCTAATATTTCCTTGCACACCCCTATTCCTAAAGGCTTGCTGCTCCCTACCTATTCCTACATCTACATGTGGCTCTTCCCCTCCTGAATCTGGAGACAGATAATACCTATTTTTCCCACAATTTTTAAAGGTCTGGCTTCTACTAACTGTATTTCTCCTACAACTTGTTATTAGCACCCAACCATTCTTTCCAACCTTCTCCAAACCACCATCTCTATTTTCTGCCTCCACTGGCTCAGCCTCCAGAGGCAGAGTTTCCAAGGGCTGTGCCACAACAGGCTGTGCCTCCACAGGTTGAGCCCTCAAAAACTGATCTCCCACAGGCTGAGCCTCCACAGGCTGAAACACCACAGACTATGCATCCATTGACTGAGCCTCCGCAGGCCGAGCCTCAAGAGCCCTGACCCTTTGACACAACCCGCTGGCAAATTTCGCTTATCTCCCTCATTCTTTCATTCCTAAGACACAGAGATCAAAACCATAGGAGAGTCTAATTTATTTCCCACATTCCCTCTTCCCTACATGTCCAATCAGGCCACTTCTTACACCAATTACAACCAGCAGCCTTCACCACATACTTCACCATACTTTCCATTCATGATTTTTCCCAAAAACTTCTAGTGCCTTGTAAATAAACCTTAAATTTATTTGATAAAGAAGTCAAATAAAATTACTCCTGAATGAAGTTACTTTAATTAATAAGTAAATGAAAATAACTTTGATATGCAATATAATCTGTGTGGGTTCCGATTGTGTAGGTGAAAGTCGAGCTTTTGGTGATGAAATTTGATATTATTATTATTCACAGTCAGAGCTATTAGAGTTTTTCCAAACACCACCACCCCTTCAGAACTCCGCAGATGGGAACTAGCCTATCAACATATCCTTGACACCAGACACACCCCTGGCCTAAACCTACGTTAAACCTGTCACTTGCCATCTCTCATTTCATTTTACAGTCGGTTATTTATTTATTTATTATTATTTATTTATTTATTTTTTTTTTTATTTATTTATTTTTTTTTTTTATTTTTTTTGGTGTATATATATTTATATTTTTAAATTCTTTTTATTTTCAAATATAACTTTTTGAACTAAGCTGCACAGAGGTTATATTGATTTGTTTCACTTTTATCGCTGGTCAAGCCTTTCCCCCCCCCCCCCCCCCCCTTCTTCCACTACCACGCATTTTCCGCCTTTGCTTCATTCATGTGGCGGGCTCGGATGTGACCACATCTTTCCCCCTGCCATATGTCTCGCCTCCTACATGAATAAGACTTAGGTCGAAATATTGTGTAATTGTTTTGTTTTTGTGTTTTTACGTGTCTCGCCCTCCTGCCTTCATCTGTGGTAAGTGACGGGTAACTGTTTATTTTCCCTATCCTATCTTATTTTCAGTGCCTCGCGGCAGTTTCTTTGTTTCCTTATCCAGATTATATATTATATTGATATTTTTATTAACAAGCTGCTAGTTTACTGTTTTTGGAAAATAAGAAAATATTATATTTAAAACTGAACTAATCAATAAGTAGGATCGATACTATTGAGCAACAGAAGTCAGCTACTTACTATTACTTGATTATTATATTTATTTGTTATATTACTAGAAGATAATTGATATTTTTATGCTTTAATACTAATGGAAAAAACAAACTGTTATAATTATTTCAGACAAATACAATGTGGTTTAGCAGCAATCAAAAACAATTGGAATCTATAATACTCGCTGATGCCCACAACTTCGTTCGTGATTGTAAAGAATTTCGATTAACAGCTACCAACATCTAACCACCATAGTGCACAAAGGGATACTTGATGGTGCTATCACATACAATCAACAGTGTCTGCACTATGTAGTTGAGGCAGCAAAGTGAAATATATGGACACACGTCTTTGGTCAAAATATGAAAATATCCTTGATCGACCACTTTCAACCACCAAAAGCTCTCACAGTTCCACAGCTATCGACGTTTGGCCAATGTTGTGCAGGGTCGATGACCCTATGCTACTACGGCATTCAAACACCAGTGATCTGCATTATATAGTTTTGGCTGAAAAGTGATACATAGGGACACACATCTTTGGTGGAAATATGAAAATGCCCCAGGTCGAACACTTTCAACAATCATATCTCCCACACCCCTATAGCTACGTACATCTAACCACCGTAATGCACGATGGGAGAGTCAATGCTACTACTACACACAAAGACCAGTAGTCTGCACTATATAGTTGTAGCAACAAAGTGAAATATATGGACACACATGTATTTGGTCAAAATACGAAAATATTCTTCTTCGGCCAATTTCAACCACCATAAATCCCACACCCTCACAGCTACCGAAATTCGGCCTTCATTTTGCATGATCAGTGATTCCATGCTATTACCACACACAAATACCAGTGATCTGCGCTAGATAGTTTTGGCTGAAAAGTGATACATAGGGACACATACATCTTTGGTGGAAATATGAAAATGCCCCAGGTTGACCACTTTCAACCACCATATCTCCCACACCCCCATAGCTACCGACATCTAACTATCAATGGGAGACTTGATGCTACTACCACACACAAACGCCAATGATCTGTGCTTTGTAGTTATGGCAGGAAAAAGAAGTATAGGGACACTTATGTCTTAGGTTGACATATGAAAATGTCCTGCATCGACTAGTTTTAACCAACATATCTCCCATATTCCCACAGTTATCAGCATTCAGCCATTGTTGTGCATGACAGGAAACTCCATCTACTACCACACACAAACACCAGTGGTGCTAGGTAGTGGTGGCTGAAAAGTGAAATATAGGGAAACACACGTCTATTTTTATATATATGTAAGATTGGTACTTATTTTTTTTAGTTATATAGGAAAAAATTATATTTAACAACAATGTACTGTATTTAATCTAATTATCAACCTTTCAGCTTATTCTAAATCATTAAACCTACTGAAAAAGAAACGAGAATTAACCACTAAGAATAAGCGATTTTCACTCAATTTCTAAATGAAAAAATTTGTATTTTGCCTCACTAATAATTCTCATTGTTTTCTCATAGAATATTTTAAACAGTTTACATTAAAATTACAGGTTCACATTTTAAATGCAAAGGAAAAAATAACTTTTACAAAACACAAATGTCTTAAATCATTCACTTACCCGGGACACATTTATTTGGTAAACTATTTAAATGTATAAAACGTTCTGTAAGTAATAAAGATGTTTTTAAAAGAGATATTTATCTTATTATCAATTCCTTCTAATCCAACCAAGAAATTTATGTAAAAGAATTAATTGTATCTAACTTCTGCAAATTTAATTTAAAAATTCAGTTTTAAATTTTAATGTTTAATTTTTTTGTTTTTTTTGTTTTTTTTTTTTTTTGTTAATAGATTTAGTAGTGGCAGATCTAGGAATTTTCGGAGCCAGGGCAAAAACTGAGAGATTGCTGCCCCTTCGAACATTTTTTGCCACCCCCATTGTTGTCATTGCCACATTGATTGTATCCACCTGAAGCAGTAGTGGAGCTAAAAAATAAAAGAACACACCAAAATAAATTTTCTGTCCTCCAAACATGAATTTGTCACCCACCTGAATTTGCCACCTGGAGCAAATGCTCCGGTTTGACTCTCCGTAGGTCATGCACAGAGATTTGGAAATGCTTGTCCACCTCTGTGCCACATATAACTTTGAAACGAAGTTTCATGGTGGACTCTAGAATTATAGGCTGAATTTTTTTATAGTTTATTAATATAATTACTGTTTTACCAATAGTTCTGTGATTTCTCTAAACTTTTCCATTGGCCTGAGTGTGATAAATGGTTGTTGTCAATTTGTTATTCACCATTTTTTTCCCCCAACATTAGGGTTTTGGTGAGTTTTAGTCGTCATTGGTATGGTCAAATTTGGATTTTGGGTTTTCAGCCACATGCCCTTGCTGACGCCAAGAATTTTATACCTAATACCAGGTTTTACTTCCTACTAATGAAGGAAGTGAAGTGTTGACCTGTAAAATAGGTAACTATGTTGTGTGTTTCATAAGTTTTTTTGTTTTTTTTTGTTTGTGAAATGTGTAGTTTGTAAGATGAAGATTGGGGACCGTCTCGACCATGATGGCTGTGGAAAACCACCTACAAACTCAGCACATTGAAGCACTCTGACGAGTTGTTAGTTCTCAATTTCTCTACACCTAAAACTTGCATAAACAATGATCACTCCAAAATTTCAAACCCTGATGTGTGATAATTGACTTTGGTAATGTTAAGATCTAATTTAAAACAATGGCTCATGGTACCAATTATGTTATCTAATGGTATGGTAACTAGTTATCTGAAAAAGGCCTAACAAATTGTAAGTATGTAACTATTACCTTCTAGACTTCATTTGAATGGCCCCATGAAGAGTAACTCTATTTGTTGAAGAGATTCTACCATCTCTAGCAATAGTTCTCTAATTTTTTCAGAGCCACATCTTTCGTTGGCTCTTCTATTTGGCCACCAGTACTGTTTTGTTATTCTTTAATTTGTAGATTTTTAGCCACAATGACTTGACAGAAGTGAATCGTGATATAATCTTATAACTGGTTACATTCATTTTTTTTCCCACAATTATGATATTTTTACTGCCACCTAACCCAGTTATTCTATACTCAGGTGGATTTGATCCTCCAATTCCAAAAGTAGTTTTGATAGTAACCTAACCTAAGTAACATTTTCGATAAACATTTCCCCCCTCAATACAAATATCTATAGTAGAGAAATCTACCACTAGAAGGTTCTTCTGAAATGTTGCTACAGGTACCCTTCTCATTTGGACTTTGCTAACCCTTACTATTTTAAATCCCTTGTTTATTCCACTTTCAACTACTCAGTTTTCTCTCATTTGGTCTTGCATATTTTATTGCCTATCAATTTGCTGACAAAATTTCCCAGTGTTATTTCCTTCACAAAATCTACCTGTATTGCCATTACACTAAAATTTACCATTAACATTTCTGCAATTAGTGAAATTTCTTCTAAGACTTGTTCCACTATTATTTTTCCCCAAAAATCATTCATTGCTGTTATTATTCCCATTAAATGTTGTGCTCAGACTTTTCATAAAACATTTTATTACTGCCAACAATTTACTGTTTCATATCTTAATTTACTTTTGATATTACAGACATGACTCATTATCTTCTTTTCGTGCTCACTTATTGGCTTGTTTTTGACTTGCTCAAACATCGTTGCAAATGCATTGTCACCCACAAAAGTCTTTGATTTTTGCAGGCACACAAAGACACAGATCTCTTTTCTTAATTCTCCCCAAAACTCATCAATTCCATGTTAATTCAATCAATTTTTATCATTAGCTAAAGAAAATGTAATACTAGTGATTACCTTCATCCTATCTGTAAAGCATTGCACATCTCATCCCTGCTCTCCCCTGAAATTTCACTGAGCGACATTAAAAAATAATAATAAAAAATCTTTACCATAATTGTGCCTCATCTTTTATAGTACTCGAATGTTGTACAGCTGTTATTACAGATTCTAATCCTTCAAGGCTTCATATATTAATCAGGTTTTTGAGATTTTTAAATCATTGCACAAAAAGAAATCATGCTAAACATCAAAGCATTGTGAATTTCTACAAGTAGAACTATGAAAGTCACTTTCAACAGAATTTTGGTGTGTTGATTCCACTACTTTTTGTTTCAACCAGTTGTGTCCTGTTGGGACACATGCTTGAACTTTTAAATTCATTTCTACTGAATAGTAATTTCAAACTTATTTTTACAAAACTGCACTGCCCTGCTGTGAAAAGGTAGGGGGTCATCATCACTTCAGCTGCCACTGAACTGCACCAGCCGCCATATCTGCTTGAGAATGAACTGACAAAGCTCTACACCACTTTTCAAAGCATTATCCTGTACGTGCCATCTTATTAGCTGTGGAGTCTCAATCCAGAGATCTTTTGGTTCCATGAGCAACTCACCTTTTATTTTATCTAGTGCCAACTATTAACTTTGCTAGCTATCAAACAATCCTTCCTGGATCCCAATTTTTTTTTACCTCTATAAGGTATACTCACTGGTTCCTTACTGTACGTAACAATAACTTGCACTTGATAATGCTAGTGTTTCTTAATAAAATAACTGATCTATTATAAACAGTGGTGGATCTAGAAATTTTCAGAGCCATGCAAAAACTGTGAGATAGCCGAACATTATTTTGCTGCCACCACAATTGTTGCTGCCCACAGGTGTAGTGGAGGTACAAAAACAAACAAAAAAGTCACTGTGAAATAATGATTGCAGCAATATTATGATTTTTCTTTTGGCTGTCCTATTATAGGCATGATGATGGGGTTTGCTGTTATAAGACAAGTGGCTCTCCAAGTTTTTATTGCACTAAATGCAAGCTTCCTACAGTGGCCGCTAGAGCGCTAGAGAGCAAGATGGCTGAAAGTGAGAAAGCGTACGTTGTTCTCGAATTTCGTTCAACTCAGTCTGAGGTAACTGTTCAGCGACACTTTAGAACAAAGTTCAGCAAGGATCCCCCACACGCTAACACCATTCGGTGTTGGTATCAACAGTTTAAGGCCACAGGATGCCTTTGTAAATGTAAAACAACGGGTTGCCCTCCTGTGTCTGAAGAAACCATTGAACGTGTGCATGCCAGTTACATTTGTATCCCACAGAAGTCTACTCCTCGAGCGTGCAGGGAATTAGGTATTCCACAAAAGACCGTTTGGAGAACCGTATGGAAGTGACTGTGTATGAAGCCTTACAGGTTACAGTTGTTACAAGCACTGTCGCAAAACGATGAAGTTGGTCGTTTCCAGTTCTGTGCCCAATGTCTAGAACAAGACAAAACATTCACAGAAAAACTTGAGTTTAGTGTTGAGGCCACTTTTCATGTGAGTGGAAAAGTGAACACGCACAATGTGCGTATTTGGGGGACCTGAAAACCCGCATGCAAAGTGAACGTGTTTTGCGCGATCTCACAAAAGAAACTTTATGGGCCTTTTTTCTTTAAGGTGGTGATGATCACAGGGAAAATCTATCTGCAAATGTTGTAGAATTGGCTAATCCCACTTCTGGAAGTTGACAGTGAAGATTTCATTTTTCAGCAGGACGGTGTCCCACCCCATTTTTCTCTAGTTGTCCGTAATTACCTAAACACCAGGATTCCAAGCAGATGGATTGGTCGTGCTGGGAATACTGATCGTCAGCTGATGTCATGGCTTCCTCATTCCCCTGTGACTTCTTTGTTTGGGGTTTCATAAATGACAGTGTTCGTGCCACCAGTTCCAGTTGATCTACCAGACCTGCGGGTTCGCATCACCAATGCATTTGTTCTCATTGACAGAGACATGCTGCATCGGGTATGGGAAGAACTTGATTATAGACGTGATGTGTGCATAGTCACTAACGGTGCACATATTGAGCATCTGTAGACACCCAAAAAAACTTCCATAATTTGTTTATACCGAGTGTTACAGAAAAATGTATACACACTTCAGGAGAAGAAAAAACATATGGAAACGTTTTCATACAAAATGTTATTAGCCTAAAAGTAAGCAATACATCTTTCTGGGGTAAATGTTTATGTTAAGTGTTCAAAGTGATGGCCTTCTGCATCAATGCATTTCTGAACACGGGTTGCGACTGATTCGGTAACTACCGCTAAAGTTTCCAGTGGGATATCTGCGCACACTGTTCTAATTTCATCCCAAAGTTCATTCAGGTTATCTGGTTTTCTTCTGTACACCTGGTCTTTCACTGATCCCCATAAGTAAAAGTCCAACGGTGTTAGATCTGGAGAACGCGCAGGAAACTCGATTGGACCCCTGCGTCCTATCCCATTCTCTGGAAAATGTAGATCAAGGTATGTTCTTAGATCCCTATGGTAGTGCGCAGGGGCGCCATATTGTTGATAATAAATCCTCTCATTACCGTACAGTTCATGAATGGCAGGTAAAATTGAATCGTTAAGCATTCTCAGATAAGTTCACCGGTTAAAGTACCTTCATAACGGAAAGGACCAATGAGTCCCCAACGAGTCAATCCGCACCACACATTTACACCAGGCAAATTCACAGCTGTTTCCACTGTGATGTGGGGATTATTGTCAGCCCAGTACACACAATTGTGTCTGTTGACAGTTCCATTGAGCTTGAACTGTGCTTCATCTGACCAAACCACATTCCCCACAAATCCCGGAACATTGTTAACCATGTCCCGAAACCATTCACAAAATTGTAACCTACGATCTGAGTCATCGTCGTTTAACTGTTGCACCAGTCTGGGAATGTACACTTTAAACTTGCCTTTCTTCAGAATGCGTAGCACGCTGACATGACTTACACCACTCTCACGCGCACATTGCCTTGTAGATTTTTGTGGCGACTGCTGAAAGCGTTCCAGCACTGCAGACGAGGACTCGTCACTCGTAGCTGTGCGAGGTCGCCCTGATCGGCCTTTGTGTACATCACAC
This sequence comes from Vandiemenella viatica, assembly GCA_031002005.1. NCBI lineage: Eukaryota > Metazoa > Arthropoda > Insecta > Orthoptera > Morabidae > Vandiemenella > Vandiemenella viatica. The sequence continues at coordinate 49,398,409 of JARYHS010013631.1, forward strand.
ACTGTTCCATGCAGCTCGAATTTGTCATGTATACGGGTAATTGTTAACCGTGTAGGTGGATCTGTACCAAACTCACGTCTCCACTGTCTCTGGACAGCAGCCACATTCTCAAATTTCCAGAACCACTTCAACAATTGCTTACGCTCTTCAAAGTTCAACCGTACTTCCGCCATGTTGATATCAGTTAAGCACCGCTGCCCGCGTCACGGCCCTAGCTTGCTGCCACCTATTGAGCAAACATCACACTATGTTTGTACCAAATTTCATCCTCTCAAGCGTGAAAAAGAACTCTCTATGACCTTTAAAAGTGTGTATACATTTTTTTTAACACTCGGTATATCTGTGTAATCTTGTAAGAATATGTCAAATAATAAATCTGTAGTAATTTTCTGAAATCACTGCAATCAATTTGACTAGCCTTGTACATTTGCTGCTCCAAAAACGATTTTGCTGCCTCCCACCCCTCCCCCCAAAAAAAACTACAGCCCAGTGCAAACCAAATGCCCCAGTTTGAGCCTCCCTAAATCTGGCACTGATTGTAAAGAGTATGTAAATTTTATATAAAGTTTTCATCTAGTCCAAAATTACCAAAACAGGTTGGTTGCAGAGTAAAGAGCCCTGTAATAACAGCAGAAGAAGGTGTCACAACTGAAACCAGCAGAAGATACTTTCCTCAACCAATATGACAAGAAGTTCATGATATAGACTTGATGTCCATAAATCAAATGTCTTAATTAAATTTTAGACTCTATTGCTATACATACACCAAGCAAACAGACTGCTACTGGTAAACTATAGGACAGTAATAAGCAAAGTTATACCCATTGATATTGTATTAGATATAAACAAGCCACTATTTTTCGTGAGAGCTCAGTCAGGAGGAACACTAGACTACAAGGTTTCCAGCAGGGGCTGTAGTGTATTGCAGAGATGGAAGTAATTTGTAGGGGAGGGTATCGTTTCTGGTTAGTAATTATTGCCAGTTTATTGGTTATCACAGATGAAAAGTATGAGAAACTAGGGAGGTAGCTTTGGAAGGCTGAATAAGAAAATAGAGTCTTTTCTGAGTGATTGAGAAGATCAGTAAGCAAGTTGAGACTAATTAGGACAAACTATTTCATGGCTAGAGATAAGAGGGAATAGTGTGCAAATATGTTGGGATACAAAATACCAAGCTTTAACTGAAAAGGAAATATGATTTCCTTGGGGAAGGAGGGGCTTTGTACAAGAGTTAGAATGAAGTGTGAGGGGAATAAATGTAATAATAACTTCTTTAGATGTCAGCCAACATAATGCAGCTACTGTACTCCATTGTTGATGAAGTGATCTAAATACAAAAATTTCAACACTCAATGGGTGTTTGTGTTTAATCATGTTTTGATGTCACTCCAGCCTTCAACTTTGGAAAGCAATGGTTATTCTCCTATCCAAATGTTTAATTTATTTATATTACTTTAATTTTTTTGTAGGGTATATTTAAGCCGCTAAAAGTATAGGTAAACCATTTTACGATTTTCAAAATAAACATCCAATTTCAGAAGAAAAATAATTTAAGTATAGACACCATCAAATTTTCAGTGTATGTGAAATAAAAGTGTCCAAAAATTGTGCCTACTAAAGGCTTCTTGTACACACTGATGGATCTACGAATTTTCCGAGGCAGGGCAAAAACTGAGATTGCTACCCTGTCAAACATGATTCTACTGCCCTGAGCAGCAGAGCTAAAATTATAACAATAAAGAAAAGGTCACTTCCACAAGAATTTTGAAACACACGTTTGCTGCCTGTGTCAATAGTGTAGCCATGCTGCCCAGGGCAAGTGCTCCAGTTCCCCCCACGCCTCAGATCCGGCACTACGTTAACTACTTGTGGTCGGGGGTCACTCACAACACTGTATTTTAAACTTTGATGGTGCCTGGTACCTATTACAAAAGATTGCATGAGCTCTTGTATACAGTTGGCAAACTATTGTTATAATCCCAATAGTTAATAAACTTCACTTTAAAATAAAAGTTTATACGTATTCTTGAAAAGTTCGTTATACAAATTCAGTAGCAGTGTGCTGGATAAGGCATTGGAGCTATTGGACCCATGAAGTGAAAACTGTAGGCCTAGGTTATTCACTTCATCAGCAAACTTCCATAACATAGCTCCCAAGTGTGAAAGCAGTTCTATAGGATCTCGGAAACAAAGTTCTCCCTCATGACTGAAGATAAAAGGCCCCAAAATTTTTCCAAGTCCTGCCTCTCACATCAACCTCCACAACCTACATCATGGAGCTCCTAATACACATCTCCTCATCTTGAGGGTCTGCTAATGACTGCTGAGAGGCAGGGGCCCCAGCCCCTCTTTTATAGGGACTGGCCAACCTGGCATAAAACCGACCATTGAACTTTTCCTCGTTATCTGTCAATTTGCTCCAATCTTTTTGAAATTTTTATATATTGTAGCCTCTGATTTTTTAATCATTGTGTCTAATAAGGATTTCTACCAAAATTTAGAAGATACTAACTTTTTAAGTTTAGTCTTTTGACTGGTTTGATGCAATCCTCCATCCATTCCTATCGTGTGTCAAACTCTTCATCTCTACATATTCCTTACAACCCACATCTTCAATGATCTACTTCATACATTCTAATCTGTCAATTTTCTGCATTCTTCTTTAGTGCAACATTTCAAACGCTTCAATTTTCTTTCTTTCCAGCATTCCTAAAGTCCATGTTTCGCTACCATAATGTGCTGTGCTCTACACAGAGTTTTAAAAGTTATTTCCAATTCTTAGATGAACATTTGAAACTAAGAGATTTCTCTTTTTCATGAAGGCTTTTTTTGATAGTGCTATTCTGCTTTTAACATCATTCCTGCTTCGGTCATCAGTTGTAATTTTGCTTCCCAAGTAACAGATTTCACTTACTTCTCCTATTGCATCTGATCTTATAATTATATTTAATCTACTAGTATTGGTATCATTTCTGCTCAATTTCATGACTACTGTCTTGCTTTGATTTATATTCAGTCCAAAATCTTCCTTCAATATTTTGTTCATGCCATTCGGTAACTTCTCAATATCCTCGGCCTGTTCTGCTAACAAGACAATGTCATCTGTAAATCATAGCATACTGATTTATTCTCCCTGAGCACTTATGCCACATTAATACTTTTCTTTGACTTTCTTCTTCTACATACAAGTAGAATATTAACGGGGATAGACTACAACATTGTCTCACACCCTTTTTAACTGATGCATGTCTCTCATGGTTCTCTACTTTTATTATAGCCACTTGATTCTTATATAGTTTATATTCTTCTTCCTGATACTCTAGACTTGACTTCTTTAAAATTTTGAACATCTTGTCCCACCTAACATTATCAAAATCAACAAATGCCATAAAAGAATCTTTGTTTTTCTTGATCCGCCCTTCAAGTATTAATCTTAAAGCCAGAATTGCTTCCCTTGTACCGCAATTTTTCCTAAACCCAAACTGATCTTTACCTACTATCTCATCTACAACCCTTTCCACCCTTCTGTATATTATTCTGGTCAGTAATTTTGAAGCATGTGATGTTAGACTATTGGTGCGATAATTGTCACATTTGTCGGCTTGTGCTTTCTTTGGAAGTGTGAAAATGATATTTTTATAAAAATCAGTTGGAAAATCTCCTGTTTCATAACTTTTTGATATCAGCTTAAATAATCTTTCAATTCTTTCTTCCCTCAGGGATTTAAGAAGTTCTGCAGGGATCTCATCAATTCCAACTGTCTTATTTGCTTTCAAGTCATTCGGAGCTGTTTTAAATTTTGCCCTCAAAACTTGATACCCCAAGTCTTCAATGTCGACATCGCCTTCCTTTTCCATTACGCTGTTGTTCAAGTAGTACCCATCATACAATTTCTCAATGTATTCTTTCCATTGGTTAGCTCTATCCTCTGAGCATAAAAGAGGTTTCCTATCAGCAGCTTTAATGTTCACACCTCTTTTCTTCATTTCTCCAAAATTCTGTTTGACCTTCCTGTATGCAACATCTACTTTATCTATGATCATTTACTTTTCTACTTATTCTCACTTTTCTTCTAGCCATTTTTTTTTGCATATCCTGTTTATTTGATTCCTAATTGCCTGTATTGCTCTCTTCCTACTTCATCTTGAGGATTTTTGTACCTTCTGCTCCGATAAATCAGCTCCAGAATTTCTTCTGTGATCCAAGGTTTTCGGTCAGCTTGTTCCTTAATGTTTCTTTACCAGCTTTCATTATTTCGGTCTTTAATGCATTCCATTTGTCCTCAGTTGAGTTCCTTTCAGAGTTACTTCTTAGACCTGAGTGTACAATTTCTGCAAATTTTTCTCTCATGCTAGATTGTTTCAGTTTATTCACTTCCAGTCTATTCTGCTTATTTTGCTTCCTTATTTGCTAGTATTTCAACCTGCACTTTTGTGATGGTTCTATTATTGTAATATTTCTTATAATTTCCTTATATTTTGACAAATATGACTCTACTGAATACTTTAGGAGTAAATCATGTTAAACCAAAACTGCGCATTACTTTCCATATGATGACGTAATTATAAATAATCTTATATAATTTTTTTTCTCTGAAATTATTGCTCTGATGGAGCTTGGATCAATATTATTTTCTTTCTAAAAATAATCCCTTATCCCCTGGTATTTTTTTCTTATCCCAAAATTGATTAAAATAATTTAATCCTTTGTCGACCTGCTTCTGATAATTTTTCACTCTCTGAAGTCATCTATCACAAAGGAGCCATAATGGGAGAAACTATAATTGTAACTAACCTTTAAATCATCAAGTAATTGCAAAACTAAAATATTCATAATCAGATTTTTGTTTGTTTAGTTTGAACCTAATTTTAACCCTCTAACTATTTAAAAATGTATTTTTGCCTAAAAACCCTATTTCTAATTAGTTCATGTACGAGGTCTATTTTTACATATTCTGAATCTGCTGACATATCAAACATTCCAATATCTTGAATAGTAAGAGCTGTACCTTCACGAGACGAATTTTTGGCCAGATCTCGCCAGTATCCTAAATACTGTTACAACTTTTTAGATAAATTTTTCCAACTAACCACGTTATACCTCAAATTGAGTGTAATTTTCTACTGTACCTATGAAAATGAATGTAGAATTGGGGAGGGGGGGTGGGTGCGAAAAAATGGTTTCGACTTTTTGTAACTTACTTTATTTACAATTTTGTTTCTGTTCGATCTCCTAAAGTGCTTTATAACCAATAAGATGACTCTAAAAGTGACTTGCTAAGTATCTGCAATATGATACATTTTTTTCTAAACAGTTTATTGAAGATATATAAAAGAAATTCTAGGTATATGACAACCGCTTGTGTTTATCTGTTGATATTACCATATGTTTCATATCCCACTTGGTAATGGGGATGGCTGAAAGTGTGTGTAATTATGTTGATGTGTACTGGGTGAAAGGAGTTTAAATATAGTCTGCTTTCAACTAATGTTGGTGATGGTTATATTTCAGTAATTGCTTCAACACTGCATCTAAGAAATATTTTCCACTTCATTCCTGGCAAAAATGACGCCCAGCATCTTTTGCGTCCTAGATACCAGTATTTAAAATAGATAATTATAAATCAGCATATGGACCTAGGACCAATACCCCTAGGCACCTACTTTCTTTTCACATTTTAGGATTTCATTTTCTAAATCATAAATCCATCTTCATCCTTTACTCAATTAGATTGGGCATAATTTATAAATAATGATACTTATAAAAAAAAATCCCTAGCTATTTACTGGACCTGAAACAGTTAAGAGGAGGGGAAATTCAATTCCAACAAATAATCAAAATGTTTAGTACACATGACATCTGATTACTTTAATGATAAAACTGATTGCAATTATTAAAATGATAAATATTTGGTACAGCACTTGCATAACAGTTCTCAACTGTCATTTGAACACATCACACAACATCTAGTGAGAAAAACAAAACATTTATTAAAAAACTAAGAACATACAAAATTGTCAGTTGTATGCATAATGTATCTACAACTTATGGTTATGTTCCACAATATGTACATAAATATTCACAAAACTTTCAATATTTTCACATAACAGATAATCTCTTATACATCCTCTACTCTCAATCGTATATACACACACAAAAAAATTAATAGATGAACTGTACAGTACATTGATCAAACACATTTCACATAATAAAAGAGTACCAACTTACTTCAAAATAATTAGATCATGAAACCAATTTTGCATTTTGTAAATATCATTAGAACTCGGTGTTAGTAATAAAGTCAAATACATAATATTCAACAATTAACATAGTGCCCACAAAAAGTTGGTTGTTTTTTTGCCACAGTTAAAAACAGGTTGTTAAAAAAAAAAAAAAAAAAAAAAAAAAAAAATGTTGGATAATCATAATTATAAAAGTATCAGAGAAATCTACTTCAAACAAACAAAAGTTTACAGTTACTATTTTAAAAGGAAAAGAGACCCTTATTACATATTGAGAACATTCATTTCTACATATGTTTACTGTAACAGTGTCTTGCTGGCATGACTGAATAAACACTACACATATAAATTAAAACTGTTGGGTGCTAAAATATCTTTACTACCACGAAATATGAATTGCTGTAGAAAGGAAAGTTAACAATGGTTCATCAATTCATACAGATGGAAGGGAAGATTTATATATTTTTAACACACTATTACAACAAATACTTACAACACACAACTGTAAATGGCAGATGTATGTGAACACCAATAATGAAAGGATTACACAACAATAAGTATTCACACAGTGTTTTCAAATTTGTCTGGTGCTGAAAAATTTTGATTCTGAATTCAAAATGTCACTGAACACACAGCAAGGAGTGCATAGAGGATGAGGTGCATTTATTTGATAGGTATCCAGAATCATAGTGGGAACAGACTATGTTTTCTCACTTATAATGAATATGATATGGTATATACTTCAACCAATCACACTTGTGTAGTAACTAAAATATTTTTGTAACACTGATAAAAATCACAGAATACATTTCGTTCTACGATGAACAGAAGGGTTATTATCCAGTGCTGACGATTACAAACACCGACAGTAGGTACGAAAATATGTCAGATGAAGAAAAACTGAAGTCTACGCTGTTGAAAATTATTTTTCCCTGTGAATATATAGTTAAGCATTCTGAAACATTCATTAAAGTAATGAAATACAGTGTGAACATTTTGTTATTTTCAAGTCGCAATCCTTTAGGATTTTGAGTTAGTAACCACTATTATTAAGGTATCAAATGTAAGGTTAATGTTTATGTTCTCCCATTTTAAATAAAATGAATGGCACCTAAAAACCAAATCAAATTGTCTACAGGTAAAAACGAGATTTTTTTTTTTATAACAATGTAAATCTTTATTTAGACCTTGGTGGTGTATGAAATTACTCCCGATACATTTGCCCTTTACAGGATGATTAAAAGAATGTTTTCATTCTATAAAGGACTACAGTTCCACTTTGGGAAAATTATGATCTGTGTCATACATATCTGACCCCTCCCACCCACAAAATTCACAGCTGGTTTGTTGACTTTGGGTGGATTATTTACTTTTATGACTCCTTTATTTCTAGAAAAAAAAGCTGATACTTTAAATGCAAATGAAATAGATAATGATTGTGAGAATGGTCTTGGAATATACAGCTGCAATGAGAGCAGAAGCTTGTATTATCAAAAACCACCAGGAAGTGACTCCCTGCAGTTATGAATGCCACTGTGCTAATCACATGAAGGCACCAAATATTCATAAAATATTCCAAAGTTTTCATCAATGTTTCTCTAGTAACAAGCATCACAGGGAAAGATAAGTTGCTCAAGTACTAACAAAGCAGAAAAAAAAACAAATTCCACACAACTAGTAATCTTCAACATAGTCTGTGAAGAAAATTACAGATGTATAAAATCTAATGTTTTTGCAGAATTTTCCAGTTCAGGTTTCTAATGTACCAAGCCCGGGAGATGTGGATTGGCACTTTGGAGGGGACAGGTTTGTAATCCTATCTGGCCATCCAGATTTTGGTTTTACTTAGTTTCCAGAAATAACTACAGGTGAATGCTAGGAGGGTTCTCTCAAAAATCCTTGTTCAAATGTCTTCCTGTTCCTTGTCCCCAGTCACCTGCTACAACCAATGACATCGACGAAACTGTAGTGAACCAGGTGGTTCACTTGCCTAAAAGCTACGTATTTCTCAGTATGAGACGAGGTCGGTAAATTTGCATGTTAAAAAACCAGACAGAGGCATCAACCATAGACCTGGCGTGCTGACAGTAGGTAAAAAGTGAGCAATGGTCAAGCAAAGTAAGGTAGATGACTGCATTCATAGGCCTCATCACTGGAGTACCATTAGCCCCTCCACTTTAGGAAGGCAGTGGCAAATAGTGCATAAAAACCTTTCATTCAGGCATCAAAGTGTGTTGTCTCTTCATCATTCAGTCAGAGCCAGCAACATTCGGAGCAGAGAGAACGCTGATCCTGTAGCCGCGGGTTGGCCGCCACATATGAAGAATATGAACGGCTCTTAACAGGTTGGATCTACTATGGATTTGTATTGTTGGTAGTGGAAAGCTATTGTTGTACCATAGATAAATAGCTAGTTCTCTTCATGCTGTCAATAGCTGGCGGTTAACTTAGATCAAATAATTTAGCCTCACTTGCCGACTTGCACAGTTATGATATAATCTATCATTTGTCTGTAGTCCAGTTGCCACAAGCTAGTCAAAGAGCACCTTACATTTGAATTGTCTTCTGTGATAATCCTCATGTATATAACTTTCATAACTGTAGAGCATTGAATTCACACTGCTGACACCTGACTTTGTTATGAAGTCATTTCACCCTGATGATCTTACCACAAATGTCTCAATTCTATCGCAGATCGACTTCTATCCTCGATCCTTACCCACTTGCTCAGTCCTCTCATCAAACCTTGTCCATGTCTCCACTCAGCCGTCCAGGTTCGCCAAAGGTCATGATAAAACAAAGCCAATAAGGGGAGGGGGAGAGTTTCTAGTTTGCTATGGGAAACAGCATACAGAATAACATTAGTCCTGGTTGTTGGTTACATCCTCGAAAAGCAGGCTTACTAAGCCAGTGAATCAAAAGATTGGACAGGTGATTCATTAACTCTAGGATCTGCAGTTTAGTGTGAAATCCAAACCATGAAACAAATTACCAACATTAATTTAAGAAGAATCACTAACTAAGAAATGCAGTATATGACATAGTAGGCAGCACTATTCCAGCAGAACTAATAAATAAAGTTAATATTTCCTCAACAAAGTTACCTACAGTGGCTGGTTCAGTAAACAAATTGTTTGACCAAATGTATAAATTTATTTAACATGACAGTTTCTATTCTTTTAATCTAATAACACAAATACATAAAAAATTTACATATTTAAAGCTGTCGTTTTTGAAAACGCTGCATAAGGAGCCTACACTGGCAAAATAAAATAATCACTCTACATTGCAAAGTAACATCCTAAAAACATTATTGATTTTGTTAACATGGACACAACTACCAATTTTTTTTTTTTTATTGTTGTCAGATGTAAGCTGCTTCTGCAGTGAAACACCAGTTTCTTCCGATACTAGCTTTAAATGTGGAACACTTATACACATTAGAAAGCTGAATTAAGTGATTTTCTTAAAAAAATATTTAATAAATCTTAGGTGAAAGGCTTTAACCATTTTTTCAAATCTTCCCTTTCCTCTGATTTAAAAATTTGAGCCTGATAAGTGAGCAGCAATGATCGGCAGGGCCGGCATTAAGGGGGGGTAAGCGGGTCAAATGTACCAGGGCCCACCAGCTTAAATGGGGGCCCCGATCACTGGCTGTAGGGGCCCCCAGGTCAGAAACGAAGAATCAGCCCAAAAAAAAGAGAGAGAGAGAAAATGACGCCCATCTTACCCCGGGCCCGAAATTCCTAGCGCCGGCCGTGATGATCGGACCTGGCATTCAGAATGATATAGGTTAAGATCCCTGTCCAGACATCCAGATTTCAGTTTTCCATGGTTACCCGAAATCACTCCAATCAACTGATTAAAAAAAAGACATGGCCAAACACCTTACTGTTCAGTGTCCTATCCTCTATGCCAAGGAGCCATAAATCACAAAGAACGAGCTCAACTGCAATACCACGTAGGGTCGAAACTAAACTCCATATTAGCTATAACAACGTACAATAGAGGGAAGACATGTTTGTTACAATGTCAATAGGAAATAAAGCAAATTGTTTTTATAATGAAATGGGTAAAATTAGTCTGCAATTTGTCAAACATCCTGCATAGGTTTTAATGAAAGTGGGTAAGCATTAATCAGTAAGCAAAGCCTTGTGTATTGCACCTTCCAGATCTGCCAAAACAGGTGACTTTAAAAGCTTTTAAGTAATGGCAGTTCCCACCTGTAGTAAATATTTGTGTATCACAACTACTATTAATAATGAGTTATGTATCCAGATTAATAGACTTTGCAATGAATTGAAAAAAAGAATAATACAATTTTTACCACATTGCAATGTTATCTCAGTATATACATCTCTTCCATTAAAATGAAACTCCAATTACACAATTAAAAACAGAAAAGGACATAACTAATTATAAGTTCTGAGTACCTGTAAGTAATACAAAGCAACAACACAAACACACTTAGAAAGTTATTAAATGGAAAATAAATAAACCTTATAAATGAATTAAATATATGGATATTACTGTTAGGAGCTGTACAGATTATTTTTAAATCTTCATTTAGGCTGAAATTTTTGATAACAATAAATATTGTCTCTCATCTCCAAATATTCAAAACACAAAAATATCTTAAGTAGAGTTTATAGTAATAAGAATTGAGTTGCCAGCTGTGTTACATTTTAGAGAAACAGAACAATGTCTACAAAACAAGACTTAATACTGTGATTTAATTATCCCTGGGTATTAGTTTCACACTAGAAGTTTAACAACTAGAACAACCAATACAGTGTGTAATAATTATTGGAATGCCTTACTATATAAAAGTAAAATCTAGTAAAAGCAAATATATTATCAACAAATCTGAAACCAACTTCAGCTAAGTATTAGTGCTTTAAAAACTTCTTTCAAATTACAAAACATATTAACAAGGAAAACACATTAACAGACATGCAAAATACAACCTTTGTTATGTGTGGCTTACAATTCACTTTTTAAATATTAAAAACTATCAAAACATACTTCTCAGAAAACATGATTTGTAATCAACATACACATTCCAGCACACTGTATAAAACACAACAGTAAAATGGATTCCAGCTGTAGCCTGCCATGCCAGAAAAAAAATACAGTGCAGTGGTGGTTTCATATCTTTACACAGCTTAAGATTTACCCATTTTGTATTGTTATCTCATATCATTAGTCAAGATCTGCTTAGAAATCTTATTGATTGGATTTACAATTGGGGGAAAAAAACTATGATTCCTGGGAGTGGGAATAGTAAATCCAAGTGACTATTCTCACATCATCCTGCATACGGACTTGGATTTACTATTCCCATGTCCAACCTCCTATTTTACATTTGGTTTTTCCAATTCTGTTTGCAGAAAAGAGTGGTGGCCAAGAACAAAAACAATGTTTGTGTATCAGCGCATTTTACAACGGTGCAAATAATGGAGCAGAACACTAGTACCAAAGTCTGCTGAAACATTGAAAAATAGCTACGGAAACTTCTGAAATGATGAAACAAAACTTCCGATGATGAAACTAGAACAGATGGCACTCTGATATATACCAAAATGAGAAAATGTGCCAAACGGTCAACTGATGTATAAAACTGAGATCTCAATTGAGTCATCCTAGGGTTGTAGGGCATTGTACAAACATGTTTCCCATGCAACTTAAGGTGTGCAGGATAAATGATATTCTTTTTTTACTGCCCGTAATTTTAGTGAGCCAAAAATAAGATATAGTACTGACACAGAAATATTTGCATTGGGCAACTATTCATTTTCAAAATAATATATATTTTTTTTAAAAAAGAAGAGATTCTCAAATTGATAATTTTAGAAGCAAATGGTCACCCAAATGGTATTTCTTTCATAACGATGTTGTCTAATGTAAAAGTTCTCAGATTATGAACAGTTTCTTTAAAATCAATATGTAGTCTCACCACACCAAGACGAGTGGTGCTTATCTTCCGAGTCAAAAACAAAAATCATTAGAGCTTTAAAAACCAGCTGCATTTAAAATATAACAGGAACTGGTCACCAAGAAAGTAGAATATTATAGCAATCATCAACATTAGCATCCTTAGGATCTCCATATAACTGCAGGGCATATTCTGAAGTAAATTACGAGCAACCACTGCTTCTGGTCTACAAGTTTATAAAACATCAGTCCAGGTTAGTCCAGAACAAATCTTATACAACCAGTGGACTATTCCTAAGTTTCTTCTCTGCACTAGAAAAGGCACTCAGGACAATAAAAATATGAGGTGAAAATACAAACAACCACCACCCTTATAAATCACATTAAAACTGTTTAAAAACATTCACTTTGTTACTGAAACCGCAATTTTACTTGCAATCATCTATTTATACTGATCATGTTATGTTTTGAGACAACCACAATTGTCTTTAACAAGTCTTGTAAAATTCTGAGACTGTAAAAAATTTACAATGAAAAGAATTTACAGCTGAAACCATTGTACATGAAAGCACAGTATTCCGTTTCAGAAATTTACTGGTATAAATATAATTGTGCAGAATAAATAATTTGTTACTGTACAAAAAAATATTCACTATACTACATACAAGCAAAATTCTATACAAAACAAATGATTAATTAAAAAGTAATCGTCATTTAAAATGCTACTGTTAACAAAAATTACTACATTTACAAAATGATTTAAAGTAATTACTCTGGGGAACACATTAACAGAATTCTTCTACAGAAGAGCTTAAAATATAAACATTATGCATAAATATATCTAAATACAATAGACACAATCATTACAAGCAGAGTCAAAGAAAATATATACGTAAAATGTTCAACAAATGTCGGAATGATGATAAATACTGCATCATGGTTTCAAATGTTCAAAGTTCATAGTGTAAAACATCCAAAACACACAAAACATCTTATATAAGACTTCATTCTGCAGATAAAATTCAACAGTGACTTCATATTTAGGTGGCTTGAAAAAATTGTGCTGTTATATCACCAATTGAAAGGACTCCTCCATCAGTGTCAATAGGCTCATATTCCCTCTGGGAACTGATATCTCTGTGAATTTTCCAATTATTCAATAAAAATGTATATTCTGCAACTTTAGTAACATCTTTCAATTCATGGTACACATGGACTAAACCTCTGTAATCGTATTCCAGTCCTGAATAGCTTTCCCCAAACAACTTTAAGCCTGTAACAAAGAAAAAAAAAAAAATGTAGTTAAAGCCATACACATAAGGTTCATTAATAAAATAAGTAGAGAGAAAATTATAATTTAACTCATAATTTACAGTTGACTGTAATCTGTCTACTACTTTATTACAAGGAACTTTTATTTTCTTAAAAACTGAATATTTACACTAATATCAAGAAAGAAAAACTTATATAAGCTTTAATTTATTTGTTTGCAAATGGAGTTTACATTTTTGAAATTAAACTTAAAGAAACCATGCTTGAAACAACTTTCGCTTGCAGCTGTACTTGTGAAGACTACATTATTACTTAGCTTATTAGCTTTGTCTGATTCTTCCTTTAAATATTTTTAATTCATTTTATTATACATAATGTTTACAGATTTCATATTCATTTTTAACAAAAGATGCAGCATTTTTGTTTTGTTTTGTTATCTATTGAAAACAGACAGCAAATCTTCATGATGTATGAACATTCTATTAATTACACTGTTAATTTATTCTACAGCGATTTATTGTTACCTCAGTTAGCCTGCAGTTCCTGCACTGCAGTGTTCACACTATGGCAGGGAATTTGATAGTCTGTGGATTTTGGTTGGCCAGTTCCAAATTTGGTCTTGCAATTGGAAATTGTACACCGAAATGCTATTTTTATCAAACTATTTAAACATACTGGTAATTTTAAGCTAGGTACTAAGCTTTCAGACTGTAATAAAAATATTTTATAAAATGCCTAATGCAATTTTAAAGGCAAAATATAAACTATACAAATTGATAATCCAAACCATCCTTGGTCCCAATTACTTCAGATTATATATCAAGGAGGGTGGGTCCTCCCTCCTCAATTTTCTCCTGTTGACGAAGGACCAAGTCTCGAAATATTTGTTGTTTTTCCTATGTTTTGTGCTTATTTATGTGTTCACCACATGATACCATTATCTAAGGTAAGTGGTGGTTCATTTCGCTATCCCTATTTTTGTAAATCCATTCGCTAATTAGCTCCTATTATTTCCTGGTAACTATATATATATCCTGATGGAAGCTGGCTGAATGTACAGACCGTAGGCCCTTCCATCAGGCAACTGCCTCATACGGTTTTACTTTTTTTTTTTTTACTTATATCTTTAAGCCTTGTTGAGGGCATTAGAGGTGGGATGGGACTGGGGAAAAGTAATGGGAAGGAATTCAGCCATGGCCTTTTTGAAGGAAGCAGCTCCTACATTCAACTGGAGTGATATGGAGAAACCATGGAAATCCCAAATCTGGATGCCCAGACAGGGATTTAAACCCTTGGAATGCGAGGCCAGAGCGTTAAACACTCACCCACCACAATTGGTCATTATATTGTTAAAGAAGGGATATGAGCCCAAACATTTTATCGTTATGTGTGTCTGTTTTTCAATTTTTCACACCGCAGCATACTTTTACTTCTGTAAGTGGTGGCTATTCTCCTATCCAAATGTGTGAGAGAAACGAATCTCCCAGAGATGATTCAAATGGCAATCTGTTAGCTAGTATTAATTTTATTAACATATTGCAAAATTTTAATGGTCTAATACTTACTAATATCGATTGAACGGTGATATAGAACTTCAGCTTTACGATATTTCTTCATGTGGTAGTTGTACAAGCTTGCCAAATGGCCAATAGATAAACCAACTTCATAATCATCTTCTCCCAGAAGTTCTTCTTTAATAGCAATTGCTTTCAAGTGCATAGCTTCTGCTTCCTGTTATGTGGAGAATATATGTATATTACTACTTTAAAATTATGAGAATAAAATGATTCTAAAAGATAAAAAGAAATAAGGAGAGAGAAAGTAATACTATCAGCACAGATAAAAGCAGGAAGTCATCAACGAGCATAAAGGTCAACATAATATATACACTGCCTAGAAAAAAAAGAAAAGGGAAGCACCCTGAAGAGGAGGAGGAAATAAAATGAAATTTTGTGGGTTGAGAGCATGTGAGATGTTATTTCAGTGATTATAAAACTGAGACAAATTTACAAAGAACTGGCAATATGAACCCACTTATCAGTATGACGTTGCACTCCTCCTAGCCTGGATGCATGCACTGATTTGATTGGGAAGAGTGTCATAAAGCCGTTGCATCCTCTTAGGCAAGCTAATATGCTGGATAATAGCACTAGGACACAGTTGACGTCTGAGCTGGTACCGCACATGGAGATCTTGCTGGTCACGGGATTACCTCATCATCATGCAAACATTTCATAGACATATATGCCATGTGTGCACCAGCATTGCCCTATTAGAAAATGGCACCACAATACTGTCACATAAGAAGCAACACATGAGGATGCAGAATGTATGTAATATTCCATTGCACTGTCAGTTACCTCAATAATTACCAGCTGTTGTAATGCAACAGTTGGCCCATAGATGTCTCTGTGAACTAGGAGTTATAAAATATCTCATGACAATGAATAAGAATATCACAGATGGAATTGAAAGATGGCATACAGTCAGTAAGTGGAGAGCGGGTGGTAAATGTGGACGACTGGATACGCCAATTACAGAGTGTTTCTTTGTTGTTGTTGAAAAGTGTGATTTGGAGTTGCTTGTATTGATGTTAAACAAGATCGTATTGTTTCCACACTGTTTGAGGCTGGCTAAGTATTGTTTTCTGAATGAAAGTGAATGGATGTGTTATTACCTATGTGCGTCAATTACCGGCGATTGTTGAACTCCGCCATTTGCGTAAAACTGATGACATGAGCCAAAGGTGTTTGTGACTCACTGGAAATCCTCTTTCTTTTAACAAACCGGCTTTTTTCAGAACAAAATATTTTTAATATTTGCCTGCTGGCTGACATCGGCGTGTTTAAGGGTGACAATAAAACTTATCTATGAAATTCCACAACGTGTAACGGCTTAATGGCATTTCCCCATTACTTTGCAAGATAATTTGAAAAGTTTAAAAGTTTTAAATAGTGGCGGTTGAAACTGGTCTAGTGACTTCAGAACCTGCCGGGTCCATGGGCTCGGGGGTGTAAATCCCAAACTCGGGAGCATGGTGCACTAGGAAGAAAGATGCACCTAGGCTTCCGGGCAATCAGTCTGCTGTTGTTCGTTGAGTCAGCGAGTCTGTAAGGAAAGTGAATAGTCAGTTAAGTCAACGAGACCACATGTTTGCGCTCAGTCATTATGATGAAGCATTAATCTGGTAGAAGTTGTTTTCCTTGGTGATATGAAGGAACTTTAATAATGAAAAAGTATTTGCAGAATTGTTAGTAATTGTTTTCATGGTGGGCCATATGTATGGTCTAAGAACTAGTAAGGGTGTTGATGTATGAATGAGAAGAGTGCATGTCTTCAGTCTAAATTTATCGGAACCACTACCTGTAATCTTAAAGGATCAAAGTACTGATAGCGAACATTCATAAAGGTTGGGAGTTGGAGTTGATTATACTATTAAATGCATGTGTTTAAAATAAGAAAGTGAATTTTAATTTCATTTACCAACTTAACGTTGGTTGGCGGCCGTCAGAGAGAGAATGGGAAACATGTGACTGCGCAGAAACTTTAAGGGTTCACAGTAAGTATTGTAACCGAACCACGAGCATAACAATGAAAAACTTTCTACACCAATGTGATGAATTTCATTTTTAGTTGTCAGTGTGACCAGCAATTTTTTGAACTTTTAAGCACACAAACAGGTATAGCTCATGGTTTTGAGTCCAAAACTTATTATCGTACAGAATGAATAAACGTGTTATCTGGCAGTACCGTGGCCAGGAACTCACTAGCAGAATCCACACAAAACAGTTACAGGACTGTGCGGTTAGCAGTGTAAATAATGAACATTGTAATTAACACAAAATGTGTTGGAAAATAAGAGGTATAAAGTGAATCGAATGTATCTCAATGGACATGTTCGGGACTAGTTACAAAGAGCTAGAGGCCAGCAAGAGATAAAAACCACTTCATGAAGGCAATGAAAGCAAAGGCAGAAAGCAGATGCTACACTGCTGGTAACTGTTCCTTAGTACAAAAGTGCTCAATGGAAAATACTATCAATAAAATAATTGTTTTAAAAAAAACTACTTTCAAAAAAATCACATTAAAATTTTTAAAATAACTTTATACCTTGCTTAGATGAAAGTAAATCTAAATGGACAATATTTTACATTACTATTGTTGAAATTTTTAATTTAATTAGTTATTTTTGGAGTCAGTGCCAGCTGTCACATCGTGAAGATCGAATTGCTGAACTTTATTTGGTGATTGAGGCAAGACGGGGAGTACGAACGGAAATTCCAAATACTTTAGAGCATGTCATGAGGCAGATAGTGTTTTTGCAGGAGACAGCTCAGGGAAACAAACAGTATTTTAATCTGTGGTTCAGCCTTGTTGGTCATCCAGGCATATCTCTGGTGCTACAGTGTCAGTTGGTAGGCTGGATCATGCAGTAAATGCTTTGCAGTTAGTATAATATCACCGTATCATCTGTATGTTTCAGTTTTGTTGAAACATGTTTCAAGCATTAATTGTAGATAAGTAGTAACATGATTTTTTTATGTATTATTGTTATTCATTGTAGTTTTTATCTTTTTGCCTGTTTTTTTTTCTTTGGGTGGTACAGACTCCAAAAATAACTAATTAATGTAAAAATTTCAATAACAGTTATGTAAAATATTGGCCACTTAGATTTACTTTCTTCTAAGCAAGGTATAGAGTTATTTTAAAAATTTTAGTGTGATTTTTTTAAAGTTAGTTTTTATGTTTTTCTAAACAATTATTTTCTTTTTAAATTTTTAGTGGTATTATAGTTTGTTTTGTATTTTAAATATCCTGCAGCAGTTCTCATTTTGCGAACTTCCTGGTAGCTCAGTGGTTAATGCGCTTGCTTTCAAAATAAATAAATAAATTCTGTCTATATATACCCCAACAACTTCCAGAAAATGGATGTTGTGTTAAGGAATGTCAGTTTACATTATGATCCAGGCTGTGTTTCGATCTAATCATAACATCTGCTAAAGCTGCTGGATGATAATCGAAACATGTAACATCTGGGCATTAAAACATACCACATACACAAATCTGTCTCTGAAATATATCTGTTTGTTCTGGCATTGCACACAAAATATAGATTTTTAATTGGTTTTCACAATGTGAAAGCTTGGGGTCCAAGTTCAAATCTGAAGAACATGTTGAGACATTAGGACACATTTATTTTATAAATATTCTGCCATGACTTAAGCTTAACTGATTTTGATGGTATTTAAAACTGTGGATTTTTGTAAAGAACTTTGGAAATTAAAAGTGATGGGGGTAAAGGGGAAGACTGATTGGGCTTTTGTATACCAAATGTAGACTGCCTTTTCTGATTCATTTAATGTATACATGTGTAAATTTCTATTGATATTAAATAAAAACTGTAGGTATGTATAAAAAAACAATTAAGGGATGTGGAGACGAAGAGTAGTTTGGTTTTTGTAAAGCTAGTGTGGACAAAATTTTTTATCTGTTTTAAAGCATACATGTGCAAAGTTCCATCGAAACCAGATAAAAACTGTAGCTTTGTGTAAAGAACATTTGCAAAAATTAAATGGGGGGTAAGGGAGTGAGCAGTTGGGTTTGTCACACAGAATGTAGACACTATGTTTCTCTTTGTTTTTAAGTATAAATGTGCAGTGTTCCATCGAAATCTGATAAAAACTGTGGGTATCTATAAAGAACATTGGAAATTAGGAGGGGTGGGGGTAGAAGGAAAGAGGGGTTGGGCTTCTGCAACCTAATTTAAACACAATTGTTATGTATGTTTTAAAATATATGTGTGCAAATTTTCTTCAGAATCGGATAGAAACTGTAGCTTTGTGTAGATTTAGGGGGAGGAGAGGGGGGGAGAGAGGTTTGGCTTCCCGAAACCAAATGTAGACAGTATTTTTGTGTTTGTTTTGAAGTATACATGTGCATACTTCCATCAAAATCAAATAGAAATGGTAGCTTTTTATAAAGAACATTGACAGTAATTAAAGGGGTAGAAAGGGGGATATGGTTTGCATTTCTGTGAAAGTTATGTGGACAGTATTTTTAATTTCCTATTTGTTTTAAAGTATACACATGCAAAGTTCCACCGAATTGGATTAAAATGTGGGTTTGTACAAAAATTAAAGGATATAAAAGGAGAGCTAGGGTAGTTTTTGAATTTTTTGGTCAGAAATCTTATCCATAAAAAATACATATATGTGCCAACTTTTATAAAGATCAGTCAAATCGTATCAACAGTAGCGTTTTAAAAAGAAAATTGACAAACTTCAAGGAGGTGGAAATAGGGAGATGGGTTCAGTTTTGCAAACCAAACATTGACATTATTTTTCTCTTTGTTCTATAGCAAAAATTTACCAAGTTCTATCTAGCCCAGATAAAAACTGTGGGTGTGTATGAAAATTAAGTGGTGTTATTGGGAAAAAGGGGGGGGTGGTTTTTTAAATTTTTTTTGGTCAGAAACTTTCTTCGTGAAAAGATATATATAACCACCAACTTTCATGGTTATCGGTCAAACGGTGGGGACTGTAGCTTTTTATAAAAAAAAACATTGACAAAAATTAAGGGGTTGGAAGGAGGGAGAGGAATTGAGCTTTGGCAGACCAAATGTAAATGTAGGTTTCTATAAAATTAAGGGCTGTAAAGGGTGGTTTTTTGGTCAGAAACCTTCTGCATGAAAATTTACATGTATATGCCAACTTTAATGGAGATCAGTTAAATGGTGCTGACTGTAGCTTTGTATAAAGAAAACTAGCAAAAATTAAGGGGGTGGATAGGCGGAAAGGCGTTCAGTTTATTTAAACCAAAAGTTGACAGTATTCCTCTTTATTTTTGACTATACATGTCCAAAGTTCCACCGAAATAGGATAAAAAATGTGGGTTTGTATAAAAATTAAGGGGTGAAAAAGGGTAGAAGGGTTGGTTTCTCAATGAAATTCATATGGGACCACTTTGGAGGTATACCCTATCCACAATTTTTTTTTTATTTAAATCTGTTCAAAATTGGCAAAGATATCACTGAACATACATACATACAAAAAGAGAGGGAGAGAGAAAAAATTTACAGACTAATTGAGAACTTACTCCTTTTTTTGAAGTCGGTTAACAAAATTGTTACTAATAAACTATAATTATCAAAGCAGAGTAAATAATTATGATTTGTGACTACTGAATGATAAATTTGGAGAGACCACTGTTCCAAAGACAACTGTCTAAAAAAAATACTATTTCAGTATCAGGTGTAAACATGCATCATTACTGGTACTCACCTCAAATTTTTTCATACTCTGGTACAATCTTCCCAGGTTTCCAAAATGTTTTGCTGTTTGAACATTTTTTTCTCCAAATGTGGCAAGGGATAATTTTAAAGCTGACAAATGCAACTCTTCAGCTTCAGACAATAATTCATTCATTCCTAAACAAGGAGAGGAAAAAACAGTGAATTTATGTTTTTAGAGAGTACCCAAGTAAAAATATGACTAGCAGTTTCATGCAACCAGTGGTTGTAGGAAAAGCTTTCATACTCTTCTTTCAATTGTAAAGCAGGGATGATATTAACAAATATATGTGAATCTGCTTTGTTTTGAACAGATAATAGTAGCAATAACTGAAAAGAGCTGTCCGACTGACCACAGATGCATTAATTTTTACACAACATAAATGATGTATACTGTTATACAGAGTACATAAACTTTAATATATGCAAAAGAAATTGTTACTACAAGATGCTAGAACTTGCTTCCTCAGGAATACTAACTTGCTAGGTCAATTAAAAACGAGAAAAACAAGGTTCATATACATAAAAATACACAGTACAAAATGAAAAATTGATTTAAAGTGCTTAGAAAGTTAAATTCAGTTTTCCAGTCAATAAATGGCAAGAAAAATATAAATATCTGTTCCATGCTTTACATATGGCAAAGAACTTTAGCACCACACAACACATAAATAAAATTAAGTTTCTCTCTTCACCATCAACCCCACAACAAATTCATACAATACAACCTAGTGTCAAAATGCAATGTGCTTTATTTTTACAAAATTTGAGGTCGAACACATCAATCCAATGTCTATATTTTGTGGTCAGTGTTCATTTTAAAATTGATTATTTTGAATCTTTGATCTCATCCCTATTTTTGTATGCTGCGTATATTTTTTCTGATTGAATTTATGGGAGTGAGTATTTTTGGTAGTAAAACCAGACTTCTGTATGTGAAGGACATGAGTTCAACACTGAACTGGCATAATATTTTGTTCAAGAAATATTTTGGACCTAACCTTATTTTTAAAGTACCCACTTCACCCTGATTTCTAGCAGTCTTAGATTGGTAGCTCATTTAAACTCTCACACAGGAAAGTTCTCACAATCCACTGCTACTGCAAAAAATGTCACCTATCAGCAGCATACATATTCACACAGAAATAATTATTGTAGAAATGGGAACGGTCACATAGTCTGAGCAAATATAAATACTAATTAATTAATAAGATTAATGTAGCCATTTTTAGGTTAATCACAATCAATACCAAAGAGTTATCATTGACAGCCAAAAAACTAGAGAAAGGGATTCAAAGCAGAATTAAATATAACACCAAGGGCTTTGAAAACATTTAAAGAAGTTTAGTACATGACAAAAGCAAAGCAGCAAATACCATTCAAGAACCAAAGTGCAACTTGATTCGCAAAAATAAAAGGAAGAAGAGTCAAATGCCATACAAGATAACAGCGGAAGATAAAATATGTTATGACTAGGGCCCGGATATATATGCACGTAAAACATCTAATATATGCATGCAAATATGCACAAAAAGTCCTAAAATATGCACTAACAATTAAAGAATATGCACTAACAATTAACGAATCTACACTAACAATTAACGAATATACACTAACAATTAACGAACATGGACTAACTATTAAAGAATATACAGTTATCAAATGATTTATTTTATGTCAACTCACTGATATACACGTTTCATTCCTTACAAAATGATGAATCACAATATGTTACCAACAGTTTTTCAATGTTTTCAGGGGTCAAAGATTTTCTGTTGTCAGACAAAATTAGTTTATAAGCCGAAAATGATCGTTCCACGTCAACGGACGTTATTGGGCAATACTTGTACGATGGTGCTGACTGTTCGGAACATTCATCTGGCAAAGATTGTGTGGTTCCACTTAAATACGTATTAATTGATTGAATCTTTTGCAGACCTGGGTTTGAGTCTAACACCCTGCTGAGTTTAGATTTAACTTTTTCTCCAATTTCACCAGGGACGGCATTTAAAGAAGAAATTGTTTTGTGAAGCAACTGAATAGACTCGTGAAGGGGTGCACCGCTAGTTTCTAGACCCTTAATAGCATTAGAAAGTGACGAATAGTGTACATGGATGAAATTGATATCTCGATATACAGTATCACAATCAAATGCGCACTTTGCTTCACGAACACACGCAGCACGATCGTCATAATCAATACTTGTAACCACATCTTTCACTTGATGAAAGTTCTCCTGGTAGAACAGCACTGCAGACAACCAAGTTCCCCATCTAGTGAGAACAGGTTCCGGTGGAAGAGGAACCTCAGGCAGACGATCCTTATAAAACTGTACACGCGCTGGTGCTTTTAGGAACACTTTTTTTCCACTTGAAATTACTTTGTTAACTGAAGGAAATAGAGAACGTATCTCTTCTGCAATGCGATGTAATCCATGCGCCAAACATGTAACATGGATCAGATTGGGGAAAAACACTCGAAGCGACTGACCAGCTTTTAACATATATGAAGCTGCGTCTGTGATTAAAACACGCACCTTGTAACAATCACTCTCCGATTCAGTAGGCCACAGAAGTCGCAGGGAATCGTTTATAAATCTTGCAATTGTACTGTGGTTGGTTTTCTCTAACACTTTGGTTGAAAGTAAATGTGGTTTTCCGGGTTCTTCTTGACATAGTTTGCCCACTATAAAGTTCGCTACGTATCGGCCACATGAATCGGTTGTTTCATCTACCGATATCCAGACACAGTTCCCTCCTATGTCAGACCGAATTGAATCCAGGACAGAATCGTGTAGAGAGAGCAAATAATTTTTCCTGAGGGTGGATTCATCCGGTATCCTTTGATTAACACAATACTTTTGAAGAAATGCTCGTAGATCTGGATTATTCAATTTATGCAGCGGGATATTGCTGCATACAAAAGCCTTACACAGGTCAGCAGAGAATGTATTAACAGACCGTGATACCTGAGTTAAAAGTAGCTGTTGCGTGTTCCTATTCTTTTCTTTTGACCTGAGATGTACAGCTGTTTTAGAATGCTGTTCAAGTTGAAATTTTTTCTCACATTTTATATTCTTCTCACATACTTGACAGTACACA
The DNA here is from genome assembly GCA_031002005.1 of Vandiemenella viatica. NCBI lineage: Eukaryota > Metazoa > Arthropoda > Insecta > Orthoptera > Morabidae > Vandiemenella > Vandiemenella viatica. Next base: position 49,422,246 of record JARYHS010013631.1, read on the forward strand.
ACTTCACCGTCACTAGAATAGTCACTGTTGCCTGAAATCCACTGCTTAATTAAAACTGATCTTGTGCATTTTTCTTTAGGCATTTTTGGAGTCAGATTAAAGAAACTTAATCTTAGCACACGAACACTCCTGTCAACACAAACTTTGAGAGGCTACTGTTTTTGGAAAGGAATGTACACGTCCCTTTAAAAGTACGAATCCCTCAGGTCTGGAAGCCAGGAATCTGTTCTCAGGAAAACTGGCTCGTACCGCAATTAGGGGAATATTCCCGAAAAGATTAAAGAAAACCGCTGGCCTTCCCGGTAGTTGTCGCACGAATAAACACACTGGTAGATAACGAATATTCCAAGTGGGGGTAAATACTTGTGACTGTCGTCTCCTCAAACAAGAATTTGCCGCCTGAGGGAGAATAGAGCTATTCTTTGATTTTGCCGACCCCACCCGCCCTTCCCGTGAATGTTACCGCTCAGGGCAGTAGAGAAGGTCGCCGCCACACAAATTTTCCATTTGCAGCACCTCCAAACATGTCACTGTGTGAGTTTGGATAAGGTAGAAAATTCTCTACATGTGAATGCCAGTACAAAAAAATCCTGTTTACTCCAAGAATTTAACTTACTTGTTGCGGTTGCCAAGGATGTCCAACATACAGGTACATTAGGCTTTACAGTTTCTTCAGAAGTATCGGATATTCAGTTATGAGATGAAATAAAAGCTAAAATATGCACATATCCATAAATATGCACTAACCCTCAAAATATGCATTTGCATATGCGCATATGCTTTTTTGAAAAATCCGGGCCCTAGTTATGACTTACATGATGTAACAGCAAAGAAATTTTTGAATTACAAGTGTATTCAGATGAAGTTCAGGATTTTCAGATAAAATTTCCCACAATGTTAGGTATTCAAAATGTCAAAACTGTGCACGCGAAAAACATTAGCTGGAATGAAACTTTTCAGACATTGATGAGAAGGAAATCTAAATTTAAAAAATGTAAATGAGGGTATAAACTGAACTAATTATTGAGTAAATTGTGCCAGAAATACAACATATATGGGTTATAAATTTGAATTATACTTATAGTAAGAAAGAAGAAAGTTTATAGTTTGTAACTGTAGATAGGTAGGCATTATGCCTATTTAATAAAGTTATTGCATGCGATTTTCTTTGGCACAGTACAAGTCTTGGAACGACTATAAAAATTAACAAGGATCCATTAAAAGTTGTTATAGATGTCAAATGTTTTTTTAAACAAAAATGCTCCTGATACTATTTCACTGTGATGTACTAATTTAGATGCTATTTAATTATTTTGTGAAAAAACCTGTTTTAATGTAATATATATACAAAATATATTCATGTGACAGATAATGGAAAGAGTATTGGAAAGAGACAACTAACTAGGGGGCCAACAAATACTGTAATAATGGACCTTGATCTCCCAAATATATGTTAAAAAGTGTTTCTCCCATAAGCCCAAGGGATGATCATTTTTTTTCAAACGTATCCTTAGTTTCCAATATATTTGCATGTAAAAAATAGCTAAGAATGTTAAAAGCTAAAGAGAAAACAATAGACTTCTGCTTCTTAATTTGTAGCCTATGGTTTGAGTCCATTAATGGCTAATTTTCTTCTAACAAATTACGTATCTTTCATTTCTTTGGATACATACTACGTTTCAATGAGTTTTCAAAATATGAAAGCTTTTCTATTTTATTTCCATACTATCATTTTGTAACAATACTTGAAAAAATATCTGAAACACTTTGTAACAATACTTGATACAAAACACAATGCATACAGAAGACTGACTTTTCCCCCCCCCAACAAATCGTCAACTCTGCATTGCTTGAAATGTTTTTAAAATTGTGGTAATCTTATTTAATTTCATCATAATTTTCATATTTGCATTTAATGAAATAAGTTACATAAAATGTGTTACATACAACACGTACAACAGTTCCAGTCTGTAGTTCTGATGTGCATATCAAAGACACTAACAGTATTGGTAACAATGGAGTGAAAGAACTGCTGTGAGGTGATATTTATGTGGAAAGGAAAGATAAATTATACCCAACACTCACTAAAGTTATAGGTAGGAGGGCAGCCGCAGCAACATGAAATCATACACAAACACAAAAAAACACAATATTTCAGGGTTAACCCTTTATCAAGCCACACGCAGAATGAAACTGAATGTCTGAAGTGGTGGGCAGACCAACAACAATAAATAACAAATATTAATCATAAGAAAGAAAAATGGAACATTTAGAAGGAGAAATAATAATAATAAAAATAATCGAAAATAAATTTTGAAATAAGGTGTATATCTTACATATATAAAAATCTCATGTCACAATGTTTGTCCGAGATAAACTCAAACTATTTAAAAAATTTTGATGAAATTTGTATTATTGTGTGTAAGTTGATCCAACTTAAAAGATAGGATAGTTTTTATTGCGATTATTGACCTCAATAATTATTATTGTGAATTAACTGTTTATCAAATGTTTGTCATAGGACAATGGTTTGTAATTATTGGTAAGTTAAGCATTCTGGTAGCTAAGTGGTTAAGGCATCTGACTGGCAATCGAAAGGTCTTCGGTTCGAATCCCTGTCTCAGCTGCGGTGTTGGAATTGATCGAGGTCAGTTCCAGAATTATCTATGAAGGCACTAGACCAAGCGGATAGAGCAGTTTGGTGCCTTTACTGAGTAGGAATCAGAGTTCTAACAGTGGCTGGGAGAAGCGGAAATCATGGCAGATGACTATGGCAGGAGCAGGCTTCAGTAGGCAATGCATCTATGAGGAGCAATAATACAGCTGTTTAGAAAACCTGTAGAAAATCTGAAAACAAAAGGGTGATGGCTCAAAACATTATTGGGGTTTTCGGACCCACATTCTTGTTTCCCTAAGCATTAGTTGTAAATCAAAGACAGACCTGGATACATTGGAGAAATATCTGTATTAATTGAGAGTAATTATGGAATATCAATCAATGAATAAATGTATATAGCTGTACATATCCTGGTGTTTTTAACATAATTACCTCTCACACTGACCAAGTAGGACTCTTACCCACACAAATCTCCTCTCTCTGGCGATGGCAAAGGTGAAATAGGGAAAAAAGTAACCGGTCTAACAGACACTGTAATCTATTTCCCCAACTTCTTATATATACCCTCATTAATCTCTCCATTAGAAACTACCATATCAGTGCTACCACAACTTGGTTCATTATTGAATAACCTGACCTGTATCTTGTATACTTCATGGGTCCCAAGCCTATGCTGGATGAGAAAGGTCAATAAAATAATTAGAAAAGAAACTACAATTTTTTTAGTAGCTGCATCCACAAAGGCAAAAGATGATTAATCCCATGGATATATTATCTGACAAGCTTGTAGCAAACAAAAGACGGTGAAACGTAGTGCTCTAATGCCAAATAACTGGACCATTCCTGTTAAATTGGTAGGAAATCAGTATTTATAAGATACACACAAACAAAAGAATAGATAGATTTCAACAAAGTCAAGTGGGGATAGATAAATAAATGATCTGGAATTAAAATTTATTCCTTAGATTGTGAGAAATACAAAGGGAAAGATGTAAATGATGAACTTATGATTTTTTGCCTTATCGACATCATTAGAGACGGGATAGGACTGGGGACAAGGAATGGGAAAGAATTCGGCTATAGCCATGGCCTTCACATCCCGACATTCACCTGAAATGAATTCCTGTAATCATGGAAAACCCAAATCTGGATGAAGTCCTCCCGAATGTTAGGCCAGAGTAATGAAATTAAGGAAACAATGATAAATACAACAGTTATAACGGAAACAATAAAAAAAATTAAAAGTTCCTAAAAAATCTTCATTATTACTCTATGATCTATTCTAGTATGAATCATGTGGGTCTATTGCATCATTGGAACTGTCTGGTCAAAAAAATTGTCATTGGCCAGTGGAAGCTATTCTGACAAATGAACTTATTCAAGCTGAGAACAGAGATTCTTCTGAATTCTTTTCTGAATCAAAGCAATAAGTTCTTCATATGCTTGCACAGTCAAAACCACTGAAGGTGGTGGTATTAAATGTTAACAGCTTGAAAAAAAGATTTACAGAGTTTATCTCTCTTACTTCAATAAAAGTATGATTATAGAAATTTTCAAATGTTAAAGAACATGTTGTCGTATTTCTTAAATAGCAGTTGGTTGCTTATTCATTAAGAAATATGCCGTGTTGTATTTATATTGTCTCTGTTTATATTACTTCGGAAGATAACTTTTGTACAGCTTAATCAAATAATTAAGTTGTTAGTCTCTTTTTTACACAATTAAAATCACTCTTTTATTTTAAATTAAATACATTATCGAACTTCTTGTAACAAGCTCTCCTTAGCTGCCGCTCTACGGAATCTCTTAGTCTTTGTGTATTTCCCGTTGTTAAGGAAATTTCCTTAAGAGTACTAACTGGCCCGTGGCATGGAACGCCTACCTCAAGGATGTTATTACTATCGGTTATGCTACAATGTGTTTTCCCAATTCTGCTATTCAAAAATTTTAACTACACATTCCAAATATTCTACATAATAAAGAAACATGGACATAAAAAAAATCATAACTAGTTCCTTTTAACATAATGTAGAAACATAACTGTTGATTGCTACTACTAATTTCGAAGCATCATATGTCCCTTGAAACCAATTTGACTCAATGCAACGAAAAATATTGTCTTTTTCAGTTGAATGTGGCAGTTTATATTATTTTGATATTTGAGACACAAATAATACTGAAGTTAATCATATTTAAGACTGACATACCTAAAGTGGATACAAGACCATCCAGTGCAATTTCCTCAAGAATTAATGCTTTCACTCTTTTCACAGATGCTAGCATTAGATGATCCTCGGGAAGTATGTTTTGCATTATTTGTATGGCTATGTCAGCATGTTCCCTGAAATGATAAATACTTCAGTTTACAAAAGATACAAAACAGAAAAATGTGTAGCTATTAAGAGCAACATCCCACACATAACTGACTTTCTAACATTATCGGAGCCACATTTAAGCACAGACTATCTAGGCTGCATCCTATATAGGTCCCCATCACCCCCCCCCCAAAAAAAAAAAAAATTGTAAACTGTGCAAATAAATGATACGGACACCGCAAATTCTGATACGTGGATGAACACCAAATACACCGAGTATGAGAGTGAAACGCATCACAGGCGCAAAATAAATGTGCAGTTGGCATCTCTTGACTGTTCAAGCACATGAAGCTGAACTGGGTTTCTCAACAAGTTGGATAAACTTACTAATTTGCTTCAGCTCACAACTTAGTAGAAATGTATAACACTGTCATTGACAATCAATTAGGAAATCAACCAATTCACTTCAAGGCTTTTTATCAAAATATTGATGAGCAAAATCAGTAGAGATGGAGGTATTAACTCCCAGAAAAAAAGTTAAAAGTATAGAGGTCACTAAGAATGAACCGTCACTTATGGTGGAAAAGGTCATTTTTAAAACTGATGGAAGAAAGTTTTAAATCTACACATTAGAAGACGTGCCAACATTCTGGCATTGCTCAGCACTGAAACTGATATTTTGAGACAACTAAGTGTGAAGGTATAATAGTTAGCTTTATTAATAAGAAGTGAAGGTGAAAATCAATCAGCAACTAACCCATTTCAACGAAAAGTTCCATATCAAAGACAGCTTCTACCCAAATGTATCAGTTTACCAACTGATTTTTTTGAAAAAATTGTAGTAGATAATCATAGCGAAGTTATGAAATTTCCCAAAAGGATTTTGTGAATAAGATTTTTTTGGCAGGGTTTTGGCATTTTGTGTTCATTTTATACCAGAATTGTTTGTAGTAATGTTAGTAAAATGCATTTAATATTTTGATTTTCAATTAGTTCTATACTTATCTTTCTTCTAAAAATGGTATAGCAAAATTTTATGCAGTTTAATAACAAGTTTAAAATGTTGCTCTTTATGTTTTAGTTAGGACACTGCTGTAGAATATGGGGTTGTATTTCAAAGAACTTGAGGGGAAGGGTCTCCATCACAGGTTCAGCCTAGGTGCCTACAGAGGTTAAGCAATTAATGTACTGAATGTGGCAATATCTTTATGGCATACAAAATGTGAAACATAGAAACCTTGGTTTCAGTTATAAACACAATTAACGCTCAGAATTACTGAGTTGTAACCTTTCTTGGAGAAGTTTTTGAAGACTAAGTCTCAATGGACAGTTTTAAGTAATCACAAGTATCAAACATTTCTATCACGATTTTCTGTTAATAGCAAAATGACCAACAAAATACAGTTTTACCTAAATTGTGAGCATGAAAAACTGTTACTGTTATGCTGCCAACTTTAGCAGACATTTAACTAATTATGAAGTTGTTAGTAAACTTTATAATGAGGAAAGCCTACTACCAATTGACCACAATTGGATGTAACATCTACATCTGCACTCTTCAATTCACAAAATTGTGGGTGACAGAAGGTGATTTGCAGCTAAACTCTGTGCATTCCAACACACCTAATTTTTTTAAATCTTATCTCTTGTCACTGCGACCTAAATAGGGTGGTGAAAGAAGTAATTCATCATACTGTCAAATGAAAGGTGTTGCTTGCATGTTTTCCAATAAGTTCAAATGAAACCTACATCTTCTGCCTGCCAGACAATCCCAGCCCAATATTTCGTAACGGCTATGGAAAACAGTAAGGAATGAAGTGGCTTTTTTCTATACTTCAACCATACTATCAATCAATCCCTTGCAATACATATCCCAAAGGGCATAACAATAATTCAAAAGTTGAATCGTGAGATTTTTGTACGCTACCTCCTTTGTATAAGCATTAGAATTCTTCAAAACTAAACCTATGAATTGCACCCCAAGATAAGTTCTACCTGCACCCAAAGTTATATGCAGGTCCCATTTCATGTCGCTTTGTACTGTTTCACCCAAATACTTCAGGGAATGAACCATGACAATAGCTGAACTGTTTACTTTATACTCTTGAACAAATGGATTCTTTTTGTTAGTAACTCACACTGCCTAGCACTTTTTGCAATTTAGTATAAGTTGCCATTGCTGTGCTGAAATAACGTCCAGATCACATTGAATTTTTAAACAGTCAGTGAAATTTCACGTCAATCACAAGAGGCAAATAAATCAAAACCTTAGGATAAATAATAGGATGGAACAGTAAATACAAAAGCTGCTAACAAAATTAAATGATATGAAATCATTGCTATAAACATGCAAGAACTTGTACAAATTGAACAAATTAACCAGTCAGTTTGTAATACTGTGTAAAGCTTTATCACTTGAAATGAAACCGTACCGAGCTTGAGTAAATCTGCCAGAACTGTATTCATGAACATATAAAGCATATGCCAAATCCTCATGCGCAATAGCAACATGCAGGTTGTTTTCTCCAAATATCTCCTGCCGGATTTTCAATGCCATCTGTAAAGATAGAAATATTAAAAATTTATTTTCTTCAACTTCTGCAGCCAATAACACAGATAAACAAATTCCACACAGATTTGTATAGCATTTTAAAAAATTATTCTATTTACTTGCAATAGAGTTTACAACCTAGATTGCCAAAACCACCTTTTCCACATTTAATGAATTTTTATTTTAAATTCCTTTAATATTTCAGGCAAACTGTCAAACGTGGCATATTCAAACAATTTGCTTTCTTAAGAAATAAATGTCATTAGTATTAATTGTGGTGGTAAAGGATATGGTAATAAATAGCCTGAAGATTTTGAAGGTATAGCACCCGATGAGCATTAAATGGATATTACAAGTGACAAAGAAGGAGGGGGAGGAGTAATTATACAAAATTGATGAGGAGAACTTGGTTTATGTTAGAAGCACTTATTTCAACATAAGACCTACATGCCATTATGGCTTCCAAAATGCGAGGTCAGGCGAAAAACAGTAATTTTTCAGAACTAGTTTATGTCAACTTATGTGCCACAGGCCAGGTGAAAAAGAAAGTAATTTTGTTCACAGTGCATTTGGTTGTGCTTTCAGAAGCACTATACCACCTCTGAGCATCAGTTTATCTAGTGAATCTATTTTGATATTTAAGCTTATTACCAGCATTACAAACATGTTGGGAGTAGAATGAAAACTGGGATTAACCAAATTAAAGCCATCTGTAAAGAACAATAGTGTGTGGATGAGCAGGAATCAAAGTTGGAAAGCTCACATTGTAACAGTTAACATGTAAGCCACAGTGCAACAGATCACTGTGACTTAATGCTAGTACACAATGTGGAAGCAGCCATACCATCCAAAACCATCACCTGGTTATTTAAAAGGTACAAAAGCCATTATCCCACAAAGCAATCTCTGGTGATCACATTATCGCAGGATACATTGCCTGGATTGAACAGTTAAGATTAACATTGATAAATGCCAATGGCAGAGTATGAGTGCTGCATAAACATTATGAAAAAATAAATCTTTTTTGTTAGTAGAGCATTCTTCTAGCTGGCAGAATTGGTATTCTCATCTATGATAATGTTTATACGGACTAAAATATGACACCTCAAATTCAATGCTTGATTTGCTCCTCAGAAGTCAAGTTATCAGAAGATCCTTGATAATCATGCACTCTAATTCATTCGTCTAAAATGTAACAACCGAGACCTCTTCCTGCAACAAGTAAACTTACTGTGTTATAGCTACGAGCTTGTATCCAAATGGTTTGGTAAACATTCCACAAGTGCTAACTTCCTTCACTGGTCAATAAAGTTACTTGACCATAAACCCCTCAAGCACATCTGCATGCCTTCAAAGAGTTGTTCAAGCCTCTCATCCCCCTCAGTCAAATCTTCATAAACTGTGGGACACTCAAAGTGTTTTTTTGACTTAATGTCAAGACAAATTGCTATCATCAAGGAGAAAGATGATACTACATGATACTAGACAAGCAGCTCTAACTCAAGTGCCCTTCAGTGTATTATGACTGATTTCAGTATGTATCATTATACAATTATCAACCATTATAATAAAATTTTCAGAACAAATTAGGAGCCATAAACAATTTTCTAGCTTTGAATTTTACAAACCAACTATCAACTGCTGATTCACCAGCAATTCTCTTAATACGCTTTAACACATTCATGTATTTAGGCAGGCATTTTCTTCTTTTTACAGAACATAACGAAATACAAAGTTTGCTTATTTGACATTGAAACACAATTTCTTATTAAATTTGTAGGCTGTTAGTTTTATTTTGACAGAGTTGCTAAGGCATACAGTCAGTAACCAACTGAACAAACAACCATTTCAAGGATGTGTATTCAGTGGGAAGCATCACACACAGTTAACCACATAGATCAAGATTATATTACAAACGGTAGTATAGGATGGCAAGAGTGTCTATCACAACCATTTTAATGGAACAGAAGGGGAAAAAATGTTTACACAGCATACAGATTAATGATAGCAAAACAAATATTACGTGAAGACAAAAAAAGGTACATTTTAGGTTTTCTAATGCTTGTGGAACTATAGCCAATTATAGTCTCTTTATTGATTAAAATAAGCATGTTGTGTAATCTGAATATTTTACTGTTTCCATGCTCATATCTTAAGTTGACGACTCTTGCCATTGGTTATCCTAGCTTTATGCCTCACTATGTCTGAGGTGTGAGAGGATGAGGGCATGGTGCTGGAAAGAATTTAGAATGGCCTTCTGAAGGAACCATCCCAGCATTCATCTGAAGCGATTTTGTGAAACTATGGAAAATCGAATTCTTGGTGGCCAGATGGGGATTCAAACTGGCACCCACCGGTATACAAAGCCCAAGCTTTATTGCTCACAGGATACAATCAAATGCAAAAATACTATGTTGATAATTTCCTTATGTAACTGACTGGTATAAATATTAGTTAGCCACTACGTTCCAAATCAGTGTAATAAAATGATATCTGAAAATATCACAAATTAAAATGTACTATCCATATAAGATAGGATAGGGAAAATAAACAGCTACCCGTCACTTACCACAGATGAAGGCAGGAGGGCGAGAACGTAAAAACACAAAAACAAACGAATTGCACAATATTTTGACTTTAGTCTTAATCATGTGGGAGGCGAGACATATGGCAGGGGGAAAGATGTGGTCACATCCCAACCCGCCACATGAATGAAGCACCACGAGTTTTCCGCCTGTGCTTCACTCGTGGCAGGTTGGGATGTGACCACATCTTTCCCCCTGCCATATGTCTCGCCTCCCACATGATTAAGACTAAAGTCAAAATATTGGGCAATTCGTTTGTTTTTGTGTTTTTACGTGTCTCGCCCTCCTGCCTTCATCTGTGGTAAGTGACGGGTAGCTGTTTATTTTCCCTGTCCTATCTTATTTTCAGTGCCTCGCGGCAGTTTCTTTGTTTCCTTTATCCAATTGTACTATCCATATCTAATTTTTGGCAACATGAATGGTTACATATGGAATAAAGAATTTAAGAACAAAATTTACTGAATGGAATAACAAATAGTTGTTTATGTACCAGTTTTGCATGTTAGAAATGAGCAGTTGACTTATAATCTATGTCATATAGATGGCAACTGAGTGGTCTAGTAATTTTGAGGTTCATGAATCCCACTGAGAATATAGTTACAGACTTTTCACAGAAACAGAATAATGCTACACCAATAGCACCGAATGTTAAGTATAGTTATGGTGCAGTTTCCACCTATCATTTAAGGAAAACAGGAGGAAGTAGTTTCCACCTCCTATTATAACAAATGAGTATTAGGTATAGTTCAAATTAAAAAATGGCCAGCACTGACAACATACTTTAAAGCTGAACTGTGAATCGTACATTAAACAGAAAAACACCAAGGTTCCAGGTCATAAACGGCAGAGCCAAATTAGTTTGAATGTAAATTATTTTGTAAATTAAACATTAACTTGATAAATTATTTACTTAGCAAATAAATTCTGTCCTCCAATAGTGGTTACTAAATGATTCAGAACTGTTGTTGATCATAACAAAAATAATGAGCATTAATCATTTCTTTCCATGAATACTATGTTAAGCTTTGAAATGACTTACCGTAAAAACGTCAACACTTGGTCGCACCAAGTCAAAGTTCAGCAGATAGAAAGCGTAATCACTTAAAGCGTCAGAATATTTTGGATGGTTTCCACCAAAGACTTCTCTCGCAAGATATACTGCTTGTCGAGACAGCAGACCCGCTTTCTTGAATTCCCTTTTCACTACACATGATTTGGCTACTTGACGCAGCACATCCACAGTAACATGAACAGGCACACCATAAGCAATCTGATTCAAAGCATCTATGCTCCACCTGTAAGCCTTTAAGTACACAAAAATTACTTTAGTTTAAATATGTATTCACTTTAACAGTGACAGCAGGACTGTTTGAAATAAAAACCAGAACAATTTATTAATTAGCACCTATTGTTTCCCATTAAAGTATTTTTACAACACTAAAGTTATAACTGAAAAAAAAAAAAACAAAAAAAAAAAATTAACCCCATTTTTTTCACCCAAGAATTAAAGAGTAATATTATTTGAACCAGTAACCCACTCAGATTTTATCTTTTATTGCCAACAACATTAAAAAGATAGCAAAGTCAGAATGTTAGATCATCAGATGCCCCTACAATGATGAACATGGAAATATGGATAACATGTTAAAAAGCATTCCCGCAGGGGAGAATCACCTATGGAAATGAAAGCTTAACTGAGAAATATGAATGGATGGATATGCGAGTAAACTGGAACAGTGAAAAGGTAGCAAGCTTGAGAACAAATTCTATCTTTTTTTTTTTTTTTACCAAATGTTCAGGTTTACTTTGACTGGCAGTGTGACATTATTAACTGAAATCAGTTTTTTTGTTTTTTTTTTTGTTTTGTTTTTTGTTTTTACAGTAAAGGCCCTACACATTAAAGATTTCAGAATGTAGGCTAACAACATTACCTTCCCATATATCTACAAAATTCTGAAATGAATGAGCAAATATGAACAAACTCTTGGCTGTTATCAAGAAAGAGCAATATTTTAACCAGTGCTAGAAATTCGTTTATAAATCCAGGTGTATTTGTTACTCCTAAACTTTCAGACTCAGGCGTAATTATATTATAATTATGAAAATACCAATTTTATAGCTTACAACCTACTCCAACACAATTTAAAACTGTAAATAGGTCCAAACGTGGCAATATATTATATACCAAAATTGTGAACTAGGTTAATATAATTCTTTATTTTATTGTATTTATTACAATAATTTTGAATTTTACACAGTGATCTTCAGTAAGCACAGTAGCTGACGAGTTACTAAGCGTTTTTGACCATTTACTTGCTTGTTGACCCCCTGGATTGCGTGAAGTCGGAGCAGGCCTGTTGGTCATAGCTGAAGAACTGATGTTTCTTCATTTTCTGGCATTCCTCGTTTACCGGTGCTTGTAATACTTTAATCACCACTTGTCTTATAACTGGTATAAAGTTAAAGTCAGTAATTTTATGAGACATTCTCACTTCTTTTTCTAAGCAAAAAATGCAGGCACTAGAATTGTCTTTTACTTCACCTACACTGTTGCCACAGCTTCTGAACTTCAGGAACATATTATTTGAAACTCTAAAATAGATCAACAATGCGACAGGAATTATAGTTGAAATTAATTGTTAGAATGCAAAACTGAAAACGAAGTACTGAAATGTAATTGTTTTTTAAAAAAATTTGACACTTAGGAGTATTTTCTACGCCTTTGATCGAGATTTCAGGCGTAAAATGAAAAACAATCAGGCGTTATTACACCTAACGCCCACTCAATTTCGAGCACTGATTTTAACCCTTTTGTTGCAGATGGCGTCTAGAGATGCTATTACGGTACACTACCTTAGTGCTGTGACAACTTTACACGTCCACAGCAAGTCTTGTCTGCAGGGGACAGAATTCATTAAGTTTGAAATGCAAGTAGACACAGCTGTTCTTATTACTGTGCTATAGTTTAAATAAGCTTATTTATGCAACAAAATCCCCTCGGGTGTCCAGGTGGATGGTGTTGTAAAACCACGACATTTTTACAGCTGACTCTGCTGTCTTCATCAGGTATCTTGTAGCTGTCGCAAGCTGACTGCTACTGCCTTGACTGGCTTGGCCACCCATTGAACCTCCTTTATACCTTCAGCTGGAAGGCCCACTCGCTCTGATTGGTGGAGTGTGTCAGCTTCATACACGACCTACTGCCGCCACCGACTGGTGTCATTTGTGCCTTCCCGCCTGGATGTGCTGGCGGGTCCACCGTGATTGGCCGTAAGTGCTGACTTAATCTGTGGTCCATTGTGGCACCCAACTGGTGCCATTTGCTTGAGAAGATCTGCGTTGCTCTCATTGGAGTTCGCTAATGATAGGTCTCCAGGCTTCGTTCAGATAGAGTCCGCCGTCCTTATTTATGTTGTTGTCATTTAGCCGGATCTCCAACGCCTCCGTTATGACTGAGTTCCAGAAGGAAGAGACCCTAGCCAGCACTACCGTTTTGTCAAACTCTATCCTGTGTTCTTCGTCAAAGGTATGCTCAGTTATCGCAGACTTTTCCAGTTGTATCAGCCTTAGGTGACGTTTGTGTTCTACAAGTGGACCGCGGATTAAGCCAATGCTTATGGCCAATCAGAGCAGACTCGCCAGCACATCCAGGCAGGAAAGCGCACATGACGCCAGTTGGTGGCTGCAGCGGACTGCATATTAAACCGGCACTCTCAACCAATCAGAGCGAGCGGGTCTTCCAGCTGAAGGTATAAAGGAGGTTCAATGGGTGGTAACAGTCAGCTTGCAACAGCTACAAGATACCTGATGAAAATAGCAGAGTCGCTGATGAAAATAGCAGAGTCGTGTTTTTAAAACACCATCTGGCTGAACACCCGAGAGAATTTTGTTGCATCGATACACCGAGAAAGTCTCCACTCACACAACAAGCCTATTTATATTGTGAGTGCAGTTTTATAAGGTGATTGAACCTCTGTTCTTTCATACATATGATATTCTTTAGAATTAATGGCAAAGAGTTTTTGGAGAGAATTAGGTGAGCCAAGGGTAAAAGGATATTTGTACTAGGCCGGCTGTGTAGAGGTCTCAGATCTAGGAAGTGTTCTAGGACACTGAAGCAATGACTATGGTGAATGTTTGTATAGAGGGAAGTTACGTCAATGGAGACAAGGAAGGAGTGTAGAGGCAGAGGACTGTGATAGATGTTGAAGGAAATGTGGGGTATCTTTCCGATAAAATCCTATCACTCAACCCATCTTTTTTTTTTTGGTATACAATATTATTTCAGACATTCCCAACAGTTCACACCCGCCACCCAATTCCACCACCCTTTCTTCCGCTGCCTAGCCAGTCATAGGGAAGAGCTTCAGTGCGTGCACACCTCCAAAACCAAATGGCTCATTCTCTAGTGCATGAATAAGGTTCTATACCAACATATTGTAGTTTCCTTCTTTTCTTTTTATAGAATCATTGTTACCTAATGGTCATCTTCTGTGTGATCTTGGTTTTCCGGGTGGAACCATGCCAATTTATTGAAATGCCAAGTTTCGATAAATTGACGCGGTTCCATCTGGACAACCAAGATAACATCAACAACCACGGAAATCTGTGCACCAGCCATCTCCTGTGTTTGTCCTGCTTGTTCGCATCTCATATTCTATTACTTTTTCTTTCCATATTTCTCTTATTATGTCTAGCTGTATATATGTTTCACCAACTTTGTTGGCAACACTTGGTTCCTCCTGAGGTTCCTGCCATTTGGTTTGTTTACATCTGGCGTCAGATCACTACCAGACAGTTTCCACATATCCATTACTTTTTCCCCCACTATTTTTAAATCTTTCATTAACAAATATTTGTCAGAGATGCCTTTCAAAAGCCCTTTCCTGTGGCCACTTAAATTTCAGAGGATTCCTGGCTGATAGTCAGTTTTTGTTATATATTCTCGGTTCAACTGTTTTTTGTCTTCGGGTGCCGTCTGTTTACTTTCCGGGCAAGAACACAATCCAAAAACAACGCACAGGTTTATTTTTTTCCGATTCATACCCTTCCCCCCCTGATTATTGTTTGCTCTCAAAATTAACTTATAAAAATTTTTGTTTATGAGTCATGGGGTAACCTTTGGTATGTGCACACATCCCGAATCAAATGGTTCATTCTCTAGTGCATGAATAAGGATTTATTCCAAAATATTGTATGTCCGTTATACACTCATGGCTGTCCTCAAATTTGGTAAGTGGTGGGTTATTTTCCCTAGTCTTTGTTATTTTTAATATCGAAGAAGGATAAAAGTAAAATTAAAAGATATCATTGAAACACTTTCCCTTAGTTGTATTAATGAAGAAAAGAACTTGAGATCATAATATTAAGGGGCCATCCATAAATTAGCTTTTTTTTTTGGTATACAATATTATTTCAGACATTCCCAACAGTTCACACCCGCCACCCAATTCCACCACCCTTTCTTCCGCTGCCTAGCCAGTCATAGGGAAGAGCTTCAGTGCGTGCACACCTCCAAAACCAAATGGCTCATTCTCTAGTGCATGAATAAGGTTTTATACCAACATATTGTAGTTTCCTTCTTTTCTTTTTATAGAATCATTGTTACCTAATGGTCATCTTCTGTGTGATCTTGGTTTTCCGGGTGGAACCATGCCAATTTATTGAAATGCCAAGTTTCGATAAATTGACGCGGTTCCATCTGGACAACCAAGATAACATCAACAACCACGGAAATCTGTGCACCAGCCATCCCTGTGTTTGTCCTGCTTGTTCGCATCTCATATTCTATTACTTTTTCTTTCCATATTTCTCTTATTATGTCTAGCTGTATATATGTTTCACCAACTTTGTTGGCAACACTTGGTTCCTCCTGAGGTTCCTGCCATTTGGTTTGTTTACATCTGGCGTCAGATCACTACCAGACAGTTTCCACATATCCATTACTTTTTCCCCCACTATTTTTTAAATCTTTCATTAACAAATATTTGTCAGAGATGCCTTTCAAAAGCCCTTTCCTGTGGCCACTTAAATTTCAGAGGATTCCTGGCTGATAGTCAGTTTTTGTTATATATTCTCGGTTCAACTGTTTTTTGTCTTCGGGTGCCGTCTGTTTACTTTCCGGGCAAGAACACAATCCAAAAACAACGCACAGGTTTATTTTTTTCCGATTCATACCCTTCCCCCCCTGATTATTGTTTGCTCTCAAAATTAACTTATAAAAATTTTTGTTTATGAGTCATGGGGTAACCTTTGGTATGTGCACACATCCCGAATCAAATGGTTCATTCTCTAGTGCATGAATAAGGATTTATTCCAAAATATTGTATGTCCGTTATACACTCATGGCTGTCCTCAAATTTGGTAAGTGGTGGGTTATTTTCCCTAGTCTTTGTTATTTTTAATATCGAAGAAGGATAAAAGTAAAATTAAAAGATATCATTGAAACACTTTCCCTTAGTTGTATTAATGAAGAAAAGAACTTGAGATCATAATATTAAGGGGCCATCCATAAATTACGTCACACCTTGAGGGGGGGGGGAGGGGGTCAACAAAGTGTGACATCGTGTGACAAGGGGGTGGGGGGAGGAGGTGTCAAACTTTGTGACATCACATGCATAATTTGTATCACTTTTTGGCTCGTGACAGCCGCTCGAGTTCACATTTGCTGTACCTGCAGTGTCTCGCATCGGCTCCCTTTGAAATAAGCTGAAAGG
Organism: Vandiemenella viatica; assembly: GCA_031002005.1. Lineage (NCBI taxonomy): Eukaryota > Metazoa > Arthropoda > Insecta > Orthoptera > Morabidae > Vandiemenella > Vandiemenella viatica. The sequence continues at coordinate 49,439,030 of JARYHS010013631.1, forward strand.
CTAATACCACCATTGAGGCTTTAACAATGGCCACTGTCACAGTGATTTTGTCTATGTTCTATTGTTTATATCTTTCAGTCGACACTTGCCTTTCGCTGAGTGATGGATTTTTTTTCTGTCTTATTATTTTCAGTTTATCTAACAAATTTATAATGAGTTATTATAAGTTGATTTGGGTATTCTTTAGCACAAACTATTTGAAGCATACAGTGCAGCTTATGCTGATAAAATAAACAAAATATGCTAGATGAAGTTAACACCTTATGGCGAAGTTTGAAAAGTAATGATAATGTTGAAGGTGAAGTGAATTCGAAAATCAGAGAATTGAAAATGAAATAGATGAAGAAGAAAGTGACACTTATAGATTTTTTTTCAAAAAATTCTTCGTTATCAAAACCAGAACTGAAGCCCATGAGCGTAAAAGTAAGTTCAAGTTTTATATCATTTTTAATATTTCATTCTCCCTCGCTAAAAACAGATTGAAAAAGGGAACAACCCAACCGGTTTAGTTACGTTGTTATTCACTACTTATAATTAGACCTAGGATTTTAGGCAAAATCCTTTTTTGTTTCTGACTGAAATACATGTTCTGTTCATATAATTTATGACCGTTGTTTGTGGTTTTATAGTGTCTAAAAATGTCTAAATTGTCATTATGACCAGTTTGTGCCTATTTAACGAAATTTTCACTATAGCAACAAGTGTTTATAGCTCAGAAAAAATAACACAAATAATTTGCCAAGTGTTTATTTTATTCAAGTGAATGTGTAAGAGTTCATTATCGCTGGCATCCGTTTGCTATTAGTTGCACAGAGGCTCTTCACTGAACCACCTGACTCAATTTTGTATCATTAATTCGATTTTTTATGTTTTTTTTTTATATTTTCTTAGATGTTTGATTTATTGTTGATATCATTCTTTAACTAGAAATATATAAATTATTTTGGAAGTGCTGTTTTAATTTATACATTTAAAATTGCAAAATATGTGACGTCACACCAGGGGAGGGGGGGGGGGGGGTCCCACATATGTGACAACCTGTGATAGGGGTGGGGGAGGGATCCAAAAATCATAAAATTCGTGTGACGTAATTTGTGGATAGCTCCTTACACTTGAATCATAGAGAGAGAGAGAGAGATCAGATCACCCAACTTTTCCACTTAAATCTTGGATATTAAGAAAGCAATTACAATTCTGACTTACTATTTTTGACTGATATGCTTTATGATATCTATTGAGTCCACTATAGCTCAGAGAGAGAAACAGTTATAAAACATTCAAATACCCAGTTGTTCTATAATTTTTACATAAAAAAGTCACTCCATGTGACTTGCCCCTTAGTATTAACAATGATAAAATACATAGAAAACAAAGAATACTTTTAATGCACAACTACAAATAACAGTTTAATGTGTGAACTTAATTGCTTATGGAAATTGAACAGCTGTCAAAATGTCAAACCCTTGGAGATGCTGAATTTTATTTCTAACAAACAGCAGGCAAATACTGTGCAAACCACTAGTTAAAATACCTCTCCATTGTAAGCCCTAGTTCATATTTGGTGAATAACACGACTCATTCACCAAATATGGACACACAGCTCATAGAAGGAGGGGAATCACTTCCTCACATGCCTTAATTCATTTTTGAGTATGACTGCAGTTAGTTCAGATTCTGTTGCTCAAATCATCCTGGAAGCTGAATATATATATATATATATATACACACATATAAAAATTTTTTAAAAAATCAATGTGTACGAGGTCTGTAGTATCCGCGTTTCCTTCATATTTTTCCGATGGTGTTATTCTGTGTCATCGGGCTGGTGGCATCCTACGAAGTAGTTCCAATTTGATTGAAGAATATGCTTCCAATAGCCTTTCCAGTCCCAGAACTCGTTTTTTGGTATCGCCTTTAGTGTGTTCGTCGTATCAGTTTTGAATGTTTCTTGATCGTCAAATCAGTGTTCTTTGGGTGGCATTTTCAATTTTGGGAACAGCAAAAAGTTGAAAGGAGCTATGTTAGGACTGTATGGAGGCTGAAGGAGCTTTATGACTTTGTGATTTTGTTAAATATTGCTGCATGTGTGCTGGCACGTTATTGTGATGAAGAAGCCAGTCACCGCTTGACCAAAGTTGATGCTGTTTTCTTCTAATTGCGCCACACAGTCTTTTCATAACTTCAAGATAACATACTTTGTTGATCGTCTGACATTTATGAGCATATTCGTGGTGCACAATATCCTCATAATAATAATAATAATAAATAAAAATCAGCAATGACTTGACATTGCTCCAACTTTGGCACACTATTTTCGGTCATGGCTCCGACAACAGCTTCTACTGTGTTTTGTTTAGGGATCATAACCATAAACTCACGATTCATCACCAGTTATAATCTTTTTAAGCAGATTTTAATCATTTTGGCCATTTCCAAACTGTCCTCAGTGATTTCAAGGTGAAGGTTTTTATGCTCCACTGTTAGCAAGTTAAGAATTAATTTCACACACACATTTGCAAATTTTCAGTTAAAACATTCCAAACACTAGCTTTTTATATTCCAAGATCACTTTCTAGTTCTCGCACAGGCAATCGGTGATCTTCATTGAATGCAAGTCACACACGGTTTATATTATCCTGTGTTTTTTTCGTTGAAGGCCTACCAGAGTGTGGGTTACTATCAACCGATGTGCGGCCATCTCTGAACAACTTATACCACTCTTTTGTTTGTGTTTTGCTCATACACTAATCCTCAAATGCAGTCTTCTTCATTTTGATAGACTCCACACATCTCTTTTTCAAGTTTAAAGCAAAATTTAATGCAAATTCGTTGCTCCGATTTTTCTGTCATTTTTTACAATAGCAAAATGCAACAAACGCACAAAACACTTTGTAAACAAACACACGCTGCACATAAACTAAGGTGCTCCAGTGACAAATGCAGCATCTAGGGAGTTTGTGAAACTTTACTGTTGATGCTCATATCTGCCATAAGGCACAAAATTGTCAGGAACGAGGATATGAAGGAAGGTCGGATACTTTTGGGATAGACCTGATATATAACTTTAATAATTGAATGCTGAATAAACACAATCATTTTGTTACAAATGATTAAAACAAAATATGATTGGAAAATTTCACCTATATTTAAACTCTAATATTGCAATTATCTATTGCTCACCTCAGCATATTCACTCCTCGAAAAATACAAAACAGAAAATTCTGTAAACAGCCCTGCTAGATTGGTAATCGAGTCTGTCTTTCTAAGATCTTGCACCAGGCTATGAGCAAGCTGGAAAGTTTGCTCTGCACCATCAAAATTATAAAACGCTGCCTGTGTATGAAGAAGCCTGAAAAAAAAATTATATATATGTATAAATTACTATAAGTAACAGCGCATAAGAGCACTTTAACAGAAATAGTTAGCAACAACACTTGAAAATTGTTAAGAGAGATTTCAACTAAGTATATTCACAATTTCATCCCACAATTTCGGTGGTTACCAAAAAAATTTGTGAATACAGTCAAAAGACAATTATCAGCTAAAGCTAATTAAAAATACACAAAAATGCATTCCTGACAATCACATTTAAAAAAAAAACATTTTTTATTTTAAAAACTATCAGAAAGATTTTTATTTTAGTACTTTACCTTTCGCAGTATATATAAGTATTCGTTTATTATTACTATTACTTTGTCTACTATATTTTGGCAGTATATGAATCAACATTTTAAATACCGTACACATTACATGACAATGGGTAAATTTTACGAGTTTCTTAAATGCAAAATATTGTCGATGTCAAGCCACAGTTCACAAATTGAATGAAGTGGACAAATGTTTCAATACACCAGCTATTTTATATTCCCACACCTTACTTTTGTCACTTATGTGAGAATAAACCAAAATATCTTTTTTTTCTATTGGTGATTGTTCTAAACATACCTGAGTGCCAGCCAGTCGTGCCTTATGAAATGAGGTGGTACGCAATTATATCAATCGCCATTGGTGTAAGTATTAACCTGCTCAGCTTGAAAAGCTGCAGCTCCAAAGAAGGAAAGAGTGACAATAGTGCACTTTGGAGCTAAAAGGACACTGAAGGCTATTTTCCCTAGCACCCAGCACCGCTCCAATATGATCCACGTATGCAAACCTAATGTATTACTTAATGACTGGGAACTTCATAGTTTGTAAAACTTCATGCTTTAAGATTGCATATACTTATCAAAAAAGATACCAATACACACTTGTAGCTAGTACTTGCTTGGTCAGTCTACCCTGCAGTGCTCCTAAACCTTCAGTCACCAGATGAGGTGAGGTGAGACTTCTAGCTTTTTGGATCCAGACTGCCTAGAAATTTAGTTTAACATAGTTCATTATTTACTGTTGAATTGTCACCGTCAGACTGTTTGGAATGGGGAATACCTATTAACACTGCACAAGACTGTGTCTAGGCTTGGTTACAGCTCTCCCAACAGTCTAAGAAAACTACAACCACCTATAATAAATTATTTCTTTACAATATTTATTCGTTGCTACAGTAACTTAATTACAACTAATGAAGATTTTTTTCTATTTTAAGAAGGAACCACAGAAAATGATTTATACAGACAGCATATCCTGAAACCAGGATACATACAGAATTGTCCAAAAATTACAGAATTTTCATATGATGCTATTTTATCAGATGCCAGTTGTGACCTTGGTTCATTTCACTCTGTTGTCCTCAAATTTTACCGTTTCATCTTACACTTCTAGCTCCTCCGAACCAGTGGTAGTACAGATTATGGATTATCAGATGTACACATATGAACCACACCCTTTCAAAGTAAAAATTTTCAGTTCAATTGTTGCAGGGCATTACATAATATCAAAGTATACAATCCTCTCAGTATTTGGCTTCTTTTGTGACTTAGGACTCGGCTGCATTTTTGTCATAGTTATAGATATAAAATACTGTGAAATATTTATAAATTGTGTAAGTTCAAATATATTCTCTACATTGATCAAAAATATACACAATCTTGTAATGTACAATATAGAAGTACTAAATATGTTCATTTGTATAAGTAACTAGATAGGATACAGGACAAGGTGAAAAGTTCTTTGCCTGGCATTGAAACAATATGTTTTTCAGTTCAAAATGCATTTATTTTTCTATTTTCAAGTTCAATGCACTTTGTACAATGTTTCACCAAATAATTTATTTCATCCCTGGAGTGTGGACCAAAAAAAAAATAATGTGTTTAGGCCTATAACTGCTAGCTCAAAACATTCTGCAGGCACAAAATTCTATAGATTTGGAAACAGGTGTAAATCAGAGGAGGGTAAATCTGGTGGATGATCCTAGAATTCATATTTTAGATCTCCCAGTTTTCCCATTGTCAAAGCACCTTTGTTGGCAGAGATACTGCCCTCTCAAAAGATATTTTTTTTTTCATTTGTTATGCAGGTCTTTTCTCATGAATTTTTACAGGCAGTTATTCCAGAAGATTTGTTTAGCATTCACTAGTTGTTTTATGCTTTTCAATGTAATCAATAAAAATAACCTCTTTTGCAACCCAGAAAATATTGCTCATGACAACTAGTAGTCTTTCTCTTGAGGATGCTAGAAAAATTGTTGAGAAATGTGTTTTCACATTTGCTGAAAACCATCTCGCACAGAGATAAATTGTATTTAATTTTGATGCAACATGTACACCATAGAGACGAACACATTTTATAATATTTCAATATATAAATCTTCTTCATGTTCACATTGAACAACATTTTTAAAAATATATTGCAAAATGTATTCATAACTGCCCTTATCTGTTATAAGTGATTAATTTATATTCTCCATCCTTCCTTACTTTTATAAACGTAACTAGAAGATGGTGCCAGATTTGGATTGCTGAAATATTCAGAAGTAATAAAGATAGAAGTATTACACTGACAGAGACTTCGAAATGCATAGTAAAAAAGGTCAAAAGTAATCACAGCAAGACCTGATCTGGTTGTTCCTCAGCTTGTTATGCAAGATGATTTGTTACATTGATAAATTACTGATAATCCTTGTGACCATTACATTTGGAGCAATGTTGCAGTCTGACATTAATTGTTGTCTTGATCGTTTAAAATGTATGCACAGGCATATTAATTCAATATTCTTTATCCGGTTTCAGTTATACATTGCCATACCTGTGTTGCCTCTGGTGACTGATTATTTGTCAATTGGCTTATTGAAACTGAACAAAAAGGTTAACACAATATAGCAACAATCCCTGCTAAGCTCTCGCTTGTGATTTATTTCTTTGGTGTCTCAATACTGCTCTCTTTGCTATTACAAGGAACAGAGTTAATCTCTCTCTACAGGCCTAATGATTAGCCAGAGGTTTCGAAATCTTGTACAGTAGAACTCCAATTATCCGAATCAATTGGGACTGGACCCCATTCAGATAATCAAAAATTCGGATAATTGGACTTTTCCGAAAAAGTGTTTATTTTAATTAATTACTGTGTATATGTTGAAAATGGGAGAAAAAACTATATTTAAAGGAAAAGATCTTTTAATTTAGTAGATGAAAAGGCAACACTTTTACATGTTAAGCTTAGTTACAAGTGCTATACATTAGTACAATGTACATACCGTACTGTAAATAAAAGTCATTGCTTGCTGAACATCTCAGTCAAAGTAAGCTGTTTGACTGTATTCATCTGCAACAAAATCTTCTCGGGTGTCCAGCAGGATGGTGGTGTAAAAACATGATGTTTCGACAGCTGACTGAGGCAGAGACAGTCAGCTGAGAACAACTACAAGATACCTGTTGAAGACAGCAGAGTCAGATGTCGAAACGTGTTTGTACACCACCATCCGGCTGGACACCCGAGAAAATTTTGTTGCATCGATACGCCGGGAAAGTCTCCACTCACACATCATGTATTCATCTGTTTTCTGGCAACAAAGTCACGTATCTGCTTGACAGTGAGAAGTTTCATGTGGTGTGTAGGCAGAATCATTATTTTTTTAATCGCAGTACATTTCCGTTTTAATTAAAAAAGCAATTAGGATAATCAGCGATTCTGATAATCGGAGTTCGGATAATTGGAGTTCTACTGTATACAGAAGGGATGATGATGAGGTGATGTAGCAGTGAAGTGAAGGAATTGGAATACTAAATCTTGATTAGACCATTGATTATGTCAGGGTACTATAGGAACCAAATTATAGGTATTAATTATAGTAGTAGGATGGTTACAAAGGAAGGCAGCTAGGATTGTTTCTAGGTATTACCATAGAGCCTACAGAACAAAAGCTATATGTTAGATGAGCTAGGTTGGAAGTTATTGTAAGACCAGAAGCAGGTGAATGAGGCAGTACTGAGGGTGTTTGTTGGCAATGAGATATTCATTGAATTTAGGAATTATAAGCAGTAGACAGGTGATGTCCATGATCATAGAGCATAGGCATAAGGAAAACGAGAAATTTTTTGTTTTGTTTGTTTGAATAAATTTCCGAGAGAGTTGTTGAACAATTTACCTAAAAAACTGAAATAATGTAAAGTTTAACTACGTGAAACGCAAAATTAGATGTGTAGGAAATTGTCATGGATCACATGCTCTATTAAAATTAAATTAATTAATAATATCCTTCAGTTATGATTTCTGTTAAAATAATCAAGGCAAATATTTAATAGTAAGAATTCATATCGTAAAAACTAAAATGATTTTATGCTGTTTTCCTCATAAAAATGCAATTTTGCAATTTAACTTTTCTATAATTATAAGCCTCACAAAAATATACAGCGATTGAAAAACAAAAATCCCAACACCAAGAATGAGTTGTGCTAGATAAACAAAAGTTGGTAGATGAGTTTATTTATCTGAAAGATGACTGATTCAAATTACACACAAACTGCATTAGAGTGACACTAGTAGCGCCATCATGAAGACGCAAATCAATTTGCTTTAAATATGGGCTGTGATGCTCGTGAGAGTTAGTTGCCTGTGAGATTGGATGTAGTGACAATGAGTTGGTCAAGAATGTCTTTATGAAGACACCATTATCAACAGTTCACTCAGTTTGAATGAGGTCTTCTAATAGGGCTAAGAGAATGTGGATTTTCCTTCTGTGATATTGCAGGAAGACTTGGCAGTAAAGTATCCACTGTGCACGATTGCTGGTAGCAGTGGTCATGAGAAGTATGGTCGCAAGAAGACCGGTCTTTGGATACCCACATGGCACTAACGAGAGGGAAGACTGCCATATGGCTTTCACGGATCAGTCGGCATCTGCAGCAGCAATGCGAGAAGCAGTTGGCACAACAGTGACAACAAATTCTTACAGATTGGTTACTGCAAGGACAGCTCCGAGTCAGACGCCCTCTGGCGTGCATTCCACTTATCACAAACTAATGCTGTTTGCAACTTTATTGATGTCAAGTGAGAGCTCATTGGAGGCTGGAGTGGAGGTCTGTTGTGTATTCTGATGAAAGCGCTTCTGCCTTGGTGCAAGTGATGGTCATGTGTTGGTTAGGAGGCTTGGTGAGTGCCTGCATCCCATCTGTCTGGACCTACAACTGGAGTTATGGTCTGGGGAGCAATTTCCTATGACAGCAGGAGCACTCTCACAGTTATCCCACGCATCCTGACTGCATATGTGTACATTGGTCTGGTGATTCAATCTGTTGTGCTCCCATTCATGAACAGCATTCCAGGATAACGCTAACACCCATACCGCTGTTGTAACTCCACATGCTCTACAGAGTGTCAACATGTTGCCTTGGCCAGCTCAATCACCAGACTTTTCTACAATCAAGCATGTATGGGACATCGTTAGGCGACAACTTCAGCATCATACACAACCAGCATTAACTGTCCCCGTATTGATTGACTAAGTGCAACAAGCCACAAGATGACATCCGGCATCTGTACGACACAATGCACACACGTCTGCATGCCTGAATTCAACATTCTGGCAGCTACACTGGTTATTAATGTACCAGCATTTCACATTTGCAATGGCTCTGCTCGTGCTTACATTAACCTGTTATCTTGCAACTTTAATCTATTAAATATGTTACTTAGACATGTGTACTGCCAACATTTCATTACTGTACATTAATTATTTCTTGGTGTTGCAATTTTTTTTCCCATCAGCGTATTTTATTATTCCACAAATATAAGAATACACAAAAAAAGTATTTCCAAAGAAATAAAAACAACAGGTTCTCCATATTTGAAAACTGTAAAATCATTGCTAAGTATATTCTTACTTGTGACAACACTCCAACATTTTTTGAACACAGAATACAGAGCCATCTGGTAAATAGCAAGTGTCTCTGCATGCTTGCAAAACTTTCTCACTTTCACCATACCATCCGGCATCACTAAGAAATCCACCTGTTGAAATAAAGATATTAATTAAACACAAATTTATTTGTGCCTCATTATGTCTACTTCTCCTCAAATTCAATGACTTATGCACTGAAAACTGACAAGGCAAAAATGGATAGTATGTTTTAAATTCTAAAATATATTTCACACATGAGATTTTAAAAGAAATTCTTACCTAATCTTAAACCTAAATCAACCACAGAATCTCGTGACAATGGGTTGCTTTGTACATTGCTGCATTTACGAAGGTATGCAGAAGCCAAGTCCTTTGTAATTCTAGTTCCATGATCCATTAATGCCTGTAAGAAATAACATTTGTAAAAACTTAAAAAAATAAAATAAAAAAAAATTAACAGTAAATTATGAAATTGACATACCTGGAAACTTTTCAGCAACTGTAGTCTCTTGTTAGACACTTTTAACATTAATGAGAATATGTCTAGATTGGTGAATTCCAAATTCAGTATACACAGTGTGTTGTCTTCATATAACTGAAAATTTTTAAATGAACAATGTAAATTTATTTAATTTAAACAAATTTCAAGTTTTTATCAAAGCATTTTACTCCACAACATACATTTCAAGATATGATGGATATTGGAAAGCTTTCATAGTGTCTCAACTTAAAATTTTTTTTTTCATAAATTATGGTGAAATTCCGTTTTAAAAGTTTTACTGTGGGAACAATGTTTTCAAAAAATACATCCAATGTAAAATTTTACTGTTTTACAGTCCACAGAGCAGTCTGGTTGAAATGTCTGGTAATTAAAAGATGACACTACTCCAAGAGTTTTCTCCTATTCTTTCTGAAAAGTCTAATAACATTATAGACTAGTGTTTGCTGGGTTACGAAGCTGTGAAATATGTGTATCTCTCAATTGAAAATGAACTCTCACATTCTTCAAGCAGATTACTGGAGTGATTGATTCTGTGACAATATTTGAACATACTTTTGATATTAAATCAACAAATGCAGCTTAGCAATAAACTTATGAACCGAGATCAAACTTCTGTGTCACTGAGCTAGCAATCTGAACACAGTAACAAGAACTTCCCAGTTTATAACAATGGTTGGAGCAGTGGAAAAATGTAATTCATGTTAATTGCAAAATACATGCAGTTACAACATTGTATACCAAAATTTACAACTGAAATAACTCCATTTTATACCATCCAGTTAACTCCAGCTTCCCTTGTGCTGTTACAGCAGCTACTTCTTCAAACAGATACTTACAATGACTTGTAGGAGACAAAAAATACCACCTAGGCATACATGATGATGTGAAGGGGACTCAAACTAAAGGACTCAGGTTGTCTAACTAATGTGAATAAAGAACATTGTGATCATAGTTTCTGTTAAATATTCCAATCACAAAGTGTGGGGGTGCTTCAAAAATCTTTTAGTAGTTTGAATCAATTCACAATATTTCTTGTCAGTAAAATATGGTAAAAAACAGTACAATTTGTGCATGGCTGAAGGCAGGAGGGCAATGATGACACAAAAAGGTAAACATAAATCACAATATTTTGGTAGTAACTTTGATCAGACCATAGGTGGGCACAGTTAATCGAAAAGTTAACTTCACTAATCGTTAATCCGCTACTTAAAAAATTAACTTCAATAATCGTTAAAGTGTTACATTTTTGCGAATTTAATGCAAGTTAAAGTTAACCGTTGAAAGTTAACCATCCAAAAGTGGAACTGATGTCTATATTTTACGACAGGTATTACTGCAAGCAGTACCAAGGTGCTATGTACTGTGATGGGAATCAATAACATCTCTACAAAATTTCCTACAGGAAATTGACTTTTTACTTCAACACTAACCAGTTTCTCAAATGTATCAGATTATTCAAAATGTAGTGGAATTATGTTGGCTACAAAAAGGTTTACAATAAATCCATCCACACCAGCTTGTAATATAATGGTGCTGGTAGCTATGATTACAAATGTTTTATCGAGATGAAATCAATTCTGCTGCTATCTACTTCAGAAGAAGCCACAGCGCTTGAAAAAAGCTTTGAATTAATTTTCTTTTTTTCCCCCCACAAGTTGGCCTTGCTTTTGCTTTTTCTTCCAACTGTTCTTATATTGATATATGCATCCTCTTCATATGTTGTTTAAGATTATTAAGGCTAGACATATGAACCTTGATTGTAGAAAGTATAGATAGGCAAACACAGTTTGCATTCATATATCAATTTTTTTCCCAGTTGTAATTTAAATGCAGGATTTTTAATATCCTTGTTGCTATTGTTAGCATTGCTGCTTTCACTAATGGATTCAAGAGTTCAGTTTCCATGACGTAATCATGCAACTACTGTCATTTTAAGTTATTTCACTAATGGGCACCTAACCAATACCAACTAAATCGTGAAATTTTCCTGGTAGTAAAAAAAAAATTAGATTACAAAAATATCAAAATCAATAACCGATCAAATTAGGAACAAGTAGCGAGCTCCTGTTTGCAGACATAAAATAGAAACACTCCAAAACTCTAGCTTTCCTGCTCACACACATGCTATGCCTAGCATAACAGTTGTATATGCATCACACTTAAGCTTTGTATTACCTAATTCATTTGCCATCCGACTTGCCGAACGGTTGAGTGTATCATGGTGCACAATTCAAAAAAAACAACTAGATCAACTAGCAACGTAATGAACCAAAGTTAATGGAAGTTAAGAAGACCGTTAACGATTTTTAGGTTAACTTAAAGTTAAGTTTTTGCAATTTTGGTAAATTCGTTAATTACCGATTAATGGATTAACGGTTTTCTGCCCAGCTATGGATGAGACGCAGGTCAAGGGAATTCGATGTGAACACACCAATGCTTGCAAGATTACTACCGAAATATTGTAATGTGCATTTTTCTCTTCTATGTTCATTGCTGCCGTCCTACTTTCATCTATGGTAATTGTTGTGTCCACACTCCCTATCTTTCCCTGCCTGAAAATATTTTCACTTACATAATTTTGAGAGCATTTTTAATTGAGTAAGCTACAGACAGTGCCGGATCTAGAGAAGCAGCAAACCAGAGCATTTGAAGGAGCGGCAATCACAAAGTTTTTGTTCCGGCTCTGAAAATTGGTAGAAATGCCACTGCATACAGACTATCTCCAATAAAGAGTTATTTTACCAGCAACAGTGTTCTACTATTATGTTTCGTTTATGAGCAACTCCTTCAGAGCCAGGAAAATTTCTTTACAAATAAAATTAAACATTGCTGAAGACCAACATTTGAGGCCACCTATTTATGCATTTGAACTAAAATTTACATAAAGTATATACAATTATTGTTTGAAATGCATTTCTATGTTAACCACATAAATTTTTTCTGTGCTACAAATAAATAAAATTATATTTGTTTATAAAAAGTGATGATCATTTAATTTCCATAAAATTTTGTATTTTATACAAAAAATGTATGTAATTAAAAAAAAAAAAATCCTAAGAATTTTTCCTTACATTTACTGAAGAAGCTGTGACGTATGATATCCAGCAGTAGATGAAAGAAAATGCACATGGTCACCATAACTCCAAATTTATTTAAGCTAACTTGCAGTGTATTTTAAAACTTTTTCCACTATGCCTCACTCATTGTTTAGTCTAAACTGGTAATCCCAATGGGTATAGGACAGCCGTGTTTTCTAATGAAATCAGAACCCTTGAGTGTCTTTTTTCGTTATTATTATTATTTTTTACTTATGGCTTTATGCCTCGTCGACGGTCAAGATCATTAGAGGCGGGATGGGACTGGGGACAAGGAATGGGGAGGAATTCGGCCATGGCATTTTTGAAGGAAGCATCCCGGCATTCGCCTGGAGTGATTTGGGGAAACCATGGAAAACCCAAATCTGGATGCCCGGATTGGAATTCGAACCCTTGAGTGTCCTAATATATCTCCTATGTTTCATTCAATTAACAGTCAGATCAACTTTTACTAACCCTTTCCTACTGGCTATTGGAAAAAAAGGGAAATTTATAATTTCAATTATATATTTGTATAAAGGTACTTGAAATTAAATACACAAATTTTTTTCATTTTTTTTTTGGAACTCTAAGTGCTAATTACTAAGCCGGTACTTATAAGTACCGTCAGGGACTTTGTGTATCACAGGACGTACAGCAATAGCAATTGAAATCAATTATGTTCATATTGGTATGAAATGTTTGCCTCATGATATTTAAAAAAAAAAAAAAATTCTTTTTGCTCATTCAGACACAAAAGACATTTTAATGCAACATTTGGAATGATGTTTTACTGTATTTTCTTCATTCTACATACTTCACATTTTCATCTGATGTTTACAATTTAGGGACAGTGTATACCTCTGTTTCCCAATCTTACATCTCTCATTTTGGAATTGTATGACTTGTGTTGTTTGAATGGATGAGGGCTTGGTGAAATATATATAGATGACATTTACTTTTTACCGATATACTTCATAGTCATCATACCTTGTGCAAAGGCTCTTCTAAAAAATTTTACAGACTTTTTTTTAAATACAACATCCAGAATACCCCAAAACAATCTTTACAACGATTTTGGTAATCTTCTGTCTGCATTGCACAAAGTCATCATCTGATCAGCAGTATCAACCCCACACATGAAGGTATTGTAGTCCTTGACGACTCCTGAGCATGAAATTGTCGACTTCAATCCATCTTTTTCTTTGCATATAACTAGTGGTGTAACAAAAGGGTGGCAGGATGGGCAAAATTCTACGGGACCTACTGCCGGAGGTGGCCCCCGATGACCGGCCAGAGTGGCCCTCTGGTCCAAGATCCACCAGGTCACCAATCCAACCCGAGAGAGGGCTCATCTGTTGAAGTTGCCATTGACCCAATCAGTGTAGTTTAGTTTCACTGCTGCCATGAAAATTTGATACTAAATGTATGACCTTATTATCCTTCCATTTCCAGTAGCAAATACCTAGGTTTGTAAATTCATTGTCACAATCTTCTCTTTTTAGTTTTCCATCAGCAGATTGTTAGAAAGTCCCTTGCAGTAGGGTCTGATTCTCCCACAAACAAAAGTTGTTTCAGTTTTTTAAAAATGAAACTGATGAAAAATAATGATAATACTAGATAACATCATCATTGCTCCATTTTTTTCAGTCAATTCTAAGACCACTCTTTAACCTAATGAGTAGTCTGAGAACATTCCAGTCATTTCTTCATTTTTCCCTTGATAAATTATAAACTTCTAAGAAAAGAGCTGATAAATTATAAACTTCTAAGAGAAGAGCTTCAATCAGAGCGTATTTCATAAAAATATCCATTTGAAAATATCTAAAACAATGATAAAACCAATTGTATACTTGCTAAATCTATTCACCAATAATCTGTATAAAACTACCCAGAACTCCCCGATGGTACTTATAAGTCCACGTTGGTTTTTCTAGATTATTTAGTAAAGAAACTAGAAAAATATATTTTATAGGTAAAAAATATATGGTTAAATGTTCAAACTAAAAAAGTAATAACAGAAATTGACACTTACCAAGTAAATTATCATCTAAAAATTCATTGTAATGCACCACTTGTTACTTTGGTCAGTATGCTGTCAAGCCCCAACTTAGAAAATTAATTTCTCGGAAATTTCACGCAGAATTTAAAAATAAATGTTGTCATTGTCTGACTTAATCATACAACAATACATCAACAGGGTTAACAATGCAGTGGACACTGGTATTGCCAAATTATATGGTGGTAAATACAGTGGTACTTATAAGTACCGTCAGGGAGGAAAGGGTTAATCTATAAATTAATGATATTTGGATATTAATACTAAAGAAACAATTATTATTAAACTAACTGGTACGCACGACTTCGTTCGGGTTTGTAAAGAATTTGGATTGACAGCTACCGACATCTAATCACCACAGAGCACGATGGGAGACTCAATGCTATTACCACACACAAACGCCAGTCATCTGCACTATGTAGTTCAGGCAGCTAAGTAAAATTTACGAACACACGTCTTTGGTCGAAATACGAAAATATCCTTGATCGGCCACTTTCAACCACCATATCTCCCACACTCCCACAGTTACTGAAATTCGTCCAAAATTGTGATCAAACGGTGACTATATGTTACTACAACACACAAACGCCAGAGATCTGCGATATTTAGTTTTCGCTGAAAAGTGATAAACCAAAAAACACATCTTTGGCAGAAATATGAAAGTGCCGCAGGTCGACCAATTTCAATCCCCATATCTCCCACACCCCCATAGCTACCGACATCTAAAAATCATTGTACATGACAGGAGATATTATTCTACTACCAAACACAAACACCACTGGTCTATGCTATGTACGAGGCGTATTTTTTAAGTAAGTACCGTTTTGTCACACTGTGGCTGCAGCGCTACGGTCGGCGTTCCGCGCATACGCACTGGGTACATGCATCTCTTGCCTACGCACTGACGCCATTACAGTCTAATTCTTCCTTGTTTACGTTGTTCACCGAGTGTTTAAGATGCCTCCGATAATCACGAGTCCCGCCGACTGTGAAGTATGGGCTGTGATAAGATTTCTTTGTGCTAAAGGCCTAAAACCGATCGATATTCATCGTGAGATCTGTGCAGTTTACGGACAAAACATTATGAGTGATGGAATGGTGAGAAAGTGGGTGAGAGCATTTAAAGATGGCCGCACAAATGTGCATAATGAACAACGGAGTAAGCGTCCTTCGGTCGTTAATGAAAGTTTGGTGCAGAAAGTGGACAATAAGGTGAGAGAAAACAGACACTTTATGATTTCCTGCTTGTGTGATGACTTTCCTAATGTTTCTCGTAGTGTTTTGTATGGCGTTGTGACCGAGCACTTGAATTACCGAAAACTGCGCTCACGTTGGGTACCGAAAATGTTAACGGATGTGCACAAAACCAAACGTTTAGGCAGTGCATTGACTTTCCTTGGGCGGTACCACAACAATGGTGATGATTTCTTAAGCCAAATTGTTACGGGTGATAAGACATGGGTGGCCTACGTCACACCTGAATCAAAGCAACAGTCCATGGAATGGCGCCATTCAGATTCACCCAAAAAAGTGAACTTCAAGCAAACGATTTCTGCCCGGAAAATCATGTGCACAGTTTTTTGGGATAGAAAAGGAGTATTGCTTGTGGAATTTCTGCCTCGTAATGAGACAATCAATGTAGCAGCTTATTGTGAGACATTGAACAATCTGTGCCGTTCAATCCAGAACAATAGACAGTGCCGGATCTAAGGGGGGCAAACCGGGGCTCTTGCCCCGGGCGACAACTTCAGGGGGCGCCAAAATCACATAGTTGGTGGCAGGGGCGGCGACTAGGATTTTGGGACCCGGGGTAACCAGTTGGGGTCCCTTGGTGAATTCATCAGGTAGGGTCCTCCCTCAGACCAAATGGGCGACTTTTTTTAGCTCTACAACTTGTCGAGTGGGGCGGGGGGCCCTAGAGCCGGTGATTCGTGCCCCCATCAGCCGTGCGGGCCCGGGTACAATTGACCCGCTTACCTCCCCCTAACGCCGGCCCTGGTTGGTGGCATCTTTTTATAAGCGCCAGGGCGAAATATTCATGTGCTGCCGACACTTTTTTTTTAGGTAAAGCGCCGTGGTACACTGACCGCAGCGGCAACTTGAAAAGGCGGAAAATTCATTGTTCTGTGACAGAGCGGCCTTAAAACTAAATTCATTCCGTCATTGTTAGCATGGAACTCCCAATATTCTTGGATTTATAAATTTTGCCATCTGATGTTCGCAACTTCGCATTCTTGCAGCTGCGTTCGAGTGTTTAGCCTAGTTTTGTTTTAATATCTGTTTTTGTGCTGAACGAGTTTAAATATATATTACTGGAAACGAACCATTAAGGAAGAATCTATCGTTATCAAATATCTCAGCGTTTCTCATCCTTTGTCAATCCGAGGACCAGTAAATTGTCAAAAAAAATTCGAATCATTAACTTATATGGGCCTTATTTCTTAGCCAGTGTATATTATGAACCAAACCTATCAATTGTTATTAGCATATACCGCCGTTTCTCTAGACATATACCTACAATAAAGCACTCATAAAACTTCGCTCTCCGAAAACGTATTTAGGGAATAGGCTGTTCAGCAGCCATATCATGAAAATACTAGATTTTTGATGGTAGTTGAAACATTGTTTTTGAAAATTTGGATTACTAGCTTATTCTCGCTTACAGTCTTACGCAGGACGAGACGATATCCATTTTTTTTAATGCTTGTCTATTTGGACTTGTACAAAAACTTTAATGCTTCTTTGTTGGATCCACTACACGGTGGGAAATAATGAAAAAATGTACAAAAACCAACTTAAAATGTAGTAGCCACACAAGATGGTCGGCCAAGAACCTTGCTGTTACAGCCCTATTGAATAATTTACCTCAAAGTTCTCAAAGCACAAAGGAAATTGAAGAATCTTCTCTGGCTGCAGAATCTAAGTATGAAGCCGCTCATCTCTTACATGATGTATTGGATTTTAAATTTATCCTCAAATTAACAATTTGGGCTAACCTCCTTCGAGAAATTAATAGAGTAAACGTGGAAATACAAAAGGAGGACTTAATTAATCCTTTCACGTTCTGTGTCACTAATGAAAGGGCTTATTAAGATATTGCAAGAAATGACTCTAAAGCCGATAGAATATTGGATCAAAGAAGCTACACCTGTAGCACAAACATTGGGGATTGTTCCGATACTCAAAAGTAAACGAATTTCCAAACGAAAGAGGCAACACAACGAAATCTGCGAGGACGAATCAAGAGCATTAGACCCTACAGAGCTGTTTTCCAAAGATATGAAAGTTGTATTTGACAGAATTTTAACAGAAATAGGAATAAGGGTAGAAAGTGCAATAAAACTAAATGAAAACTTTGCCTTCCTTGGTGGCCATACGTTAGTAAATATGTCGACAGAAGATCTCCAAAAAAATTGAGCCGTTCTAGCAAGCAGATACTCCAAGGACTTGAACGCAATTGATTTCTGCCTCGAACTTGCCGTGTTTAAGCAACAAACTCCATTTTTAATTGAAATCGATGAAACAACTAGTCCATTCCAATTGATGCAACACATGTGTAAAAATGACTTGCAGCAAGTCTTTCCTAACATTTGTATAGCTCTGAGAATTTACTGCACGTTACCAACGACGTTCGCAGCTAAAGAAACCTACCTGCGATCAACAATGAGCCCGGAACGTCTTTCTAGCCTCGCGATCTTCTCAGTCGAAAATAGAACAGCTTATGAGACGAATTTTAATGAAGTTATGGACTCTTTCGCGGAAATGAAAGCTGGCCGAGTGAAGTTGTAGGAACATTTAGTGCAAATTTTGCTAGGGCCTAAGGACTGTAATTGTGAGTACAGTCTGGCTAGTGCGTTATGTATTCTGATTGTGTGTATTATATATAATGCAAGCAATAAAATAACTCATTTCCTATTATGTATTTTTTTATCACGTTAGTTCAATAGTACCCAACTGAATGTGGTGTTTTCTTTAGGGGGGGGAGGGGGGGGCGCCAGCGTGAAAATTTTGCCCCGGTTCGAAATAATCCTAGGATCCGCCACTGACAATAGACGTAGCAAGTTGAGCAAGGGCATCGTTTTGCTGCATAACTATGCCCGTCCACATGTACAGCCCAGTGACTACCATCTGTTCCTGCACTTGAAGAAACATCCGAGCGGTCAGCGTCTTGAAGATGATAACGAAGTCAAAACAGCTGTGATGCAGTGGTTAACAAGTCAGGTGGCAGACTTCTATGAGGAGAGTTTTCAAAAACTGGTACTACATTATAACAAGTGCCTCAATATTGAAGGGAATTATGTAGAAAAGTGGGGTAAGGTACAGGCTTTCGTGTAAAAATAAAATTATTGATATATATATTTGCACGTCTTTTATTAATTTCAAAATGGTACTTACTTAAAAAACCTAGTAGTTGCGGCAGAAAAGTGACATATTTGGAGACCTGTCTTTGGTCGGAATACGAAAATATCCTTGACTGGCCCCTTTCAACCACCATATCTCCCACACTCCCACAGTTACTGAAATTCGGCCAACGTTGTGATCGAAAGGTGACTGTGTTACTACCACACACAAACACCAGTCATCTGCGATAGATAGTTTCCGCTGAAAAGTGATACACCAAGATACATGCGTCTTTGGCAGAAATTTAAACCACCATATCTCCCACAACCCCACAGCTACCGACATTTAACCACCAGAGTGCACGATGGGAGATTCACTGCTACTACCATACACAAACATCCATGGTCTATCCTATGTATTTGTGGCAGGAAAGAGAAGTATAAGGAGACAAAAATTTTTGGTCGAAATATGAAATGCCCTGCATTAACCAACTTTTATCATCATATCTTCCACATCCCCACAGCTATCGGCATTCAACCAACATTGTGCACGATAGGAAGCTCCATGCTACTTCCTCACACAAATACCAGATATCTAGGCTATGTATTGGTGGCTGAAAAGTGAAATATAGAGAAAAACACGTCTATATATATATATATATATATATATATATATATATATATATATATAAGATTATATTGTACCATAAGTGCAAATGGAAATTATATTACAACACAATGAATGGTTACAAACTTGAGGAATTTTGCAAATTCAGTGGGCAGTTCCAATAGGATTCTTTTTTATGTTCTAATGACAACTTTGAGTTGCTTCATTGCTTAAATTGTTTTAAAAGCCACAGTAAGCATACATGAACATCCAGAGATTACATATTCAAATTTTCATGACTAATTATTTCATGAATGCAATCCACCATCTTTACAAACTGTTGTCAATGGCATCATCCAAAACAGCCATAAAAACTGACGAATGAATGGAATTTTTACCAGCAACGCTTCAAAATTGCTCTCTGATTTTATCTTCTGGCAAAGTGTAGGGGTCCTGGAGATTCTGTCCAATAGCCTGCATTGGGCAACGATTGCCAATGGCATCGCAGACACACGAGTCAAGAGCCTCTCAGTGCAATGGTGGTGGGGTAGAATAGCCCTACCAGGATTTCAGCATTATGAAGATATGAAGAGTACATTGTACTGAAGCAACTGATCCAAATTTCAAAGGTTAGTGCCTTTTTTTTGTTGATAGGTGGAGAGAAAGTCATGCAATCCCCATAGGTTTCTTCAGGCTTTTTACTGTGTCAAACTTTTCAGTAACATTACTTTTGAATAATATGTTTACGACTGTAATTAAAAAATTTCTTTTAAATAATTGTATGTAAAATGGAGAAATTTAAAATTAATTAACGGATTAGTTTCACCGACTTTTGTAATGCTACAGATGTTTTGTTTGGCTTCTACAGCTGATGCACAATAACAATTAAGTTTGTTGTGTATCTGATGAGAGAAAAGGGGAGGAAGAGTCAGCCATATGAAGCAAAATACATGGTTTGTATTTCTATGAAGGAGAATTGTAAATAAAACTGGCAGGGGTTTGTGGGGGTCAGAGATGTGTTAATAAGCATGGTTGGTTAAATAAAAATGGAGAATCTTGTTGTAGCAGAGTTGTGATCTCTCGTAAACCCAAATAATGTTAAGTTTTCCATGCCTACTGTGTAAAGTATGGCCAGTAGAAAAAAGAAACTGTAATTTCGGGATGAAAATGTGATTAATGTATTCCTTAAGCATTACTATTCAAGAAAAAGTGTACGGGAAGCCGATAAAGCAGATAGGACAGAGGTAATACAATGTAAATCGTTGGATTACATGCGGTATTAGCTGATGTATAGCAGCCATCACTGAATTTCATGATATACACAGCCAAAGCCTTAGATAATTCGCAAAAAATTCCCACAGGAATTAATTTATCATTTATAAAATATTGTCAGTGAATGCAAATATAGTTTGTTCTGTTGATTTACATTACACATGCTAATTTTCGAGGAGCTGTTTTGACGGAGGGTGTGGTAAGGTTGAAGTGCACTTTTTTTAAAGTGAAAACTTCTTTAGTTCGTTGCGCGATATTTTGACAGGGGACATCTACAAGTTCGCAAGAAACCACCTATTGCACATCAGATCGCAGCCGTAATGGCCACCTGTTGCGTGTATTCGTGCAGAACATTTTTTGCAAAATCTTTATTCAAACACAATTTTTATCCAATTTTGATTGAATTTTGCATACATGTACTTTGCATGCCTAGTATGAAGCGAGGGAAAAGCTTAAATTGTTCATCTAAGGACGACTGTCCCACATACCAGATGTTGCTTCAAAGAACCATAAATAAAATAGATTATGGACAATAAGACCATAACAGATCTAGTTATCAACAAAATTTGAGATTTAAGCAATAACTCAAAGAGGATTTCTACATCTGGTATCAACGGAAAAAAGCACAAGCCTCCAAGTAGAAGACTAAGAGACATGCTGAGGGCATGGGAATACTGGAAAAAAAGGACTGAAAGAAGACATCAGAGTTGATGCTAGCACCTAGACCGTTGGAATTGGGGAGGCAATAACCAAGAAGCAATCGACACAGGACATTAACACGAAAGTATCGCAAAAATGCAACCCTATCGAAATTTATAAAGAATGTGAAAAGGCAGTGCGACTGGCAAGACTAGAAGAAATGTCACTAATCACAATCACACTAAAGCACTTGCTTAGAATGGGACACAGCAAAGGCAGGTCCATAACATTTCCAGTTCCAGAAGCCATAGATAGGACACAATTAAAAGCAGCAAATCTTCCCACAAGTCCTGTTCATCTTATGGAGCTCATTTTAGAAATGTTTGACAGAAGAGAAGAAGAATTTGACCTTGAAGATTTGTACAGACAACTAGTGATAACACATGGCCGAATTGCTATTGATTATAGGCAACAATGGCCTAAGAGTCAAATACATACACACCACCCACGAACAAATACAGAGTCAATGTAGCACAACTTAATGGAAGGCGCACTGGGCCGTGTTATTAGAAGTTAGGAGACCAGCAGAGGAAATGAATTTCGACGTCCTGTGTCTTCAAGATCCGTACACCAGTGCAGGGAGGGTACCACATATGCCTGTGACATCACAAACAGTATGTGAAGGTGAACATCCAATGGCTGCTATAGTTGTACTTAACAGGAACTATACAGTTACGATAATTGCCCAGTTGTGTAATGAGAACTTTACTTGCGTTGAAATAACAACACATAATGAGAGAATTGTGATTGCTAATCTGTTCTTTTCAATATGGTGACGAAATAGATGGATACCTCGAAAAAATAAGGGAAATTGAAGAAGCAATGGTAAACAGACCAGTAGTGTATACTATGGACGACAATACTAAATCTCCCCTCTGGCATAGTAAGATCAGGGATGAGCGAGGAATACCATTAGAGCAGACTATTTTCGAACTGAATCGGGAAGTTATTAATAAACCATTTAATCCTTACACATTTAAAAATAGAGCTGGTGCAGCAACAAACATAGATGTAACATTAGTAAATGGGAAAGCTTTCCGAATAGTCCAAACTGGAAGGTTGGGCAAAATCTAACAACGTCAGACCATAATGTCATCTATTTCTCCATATCAAATGCCCAAGAGCAAGATATGACAGAAGAATGTTGGTCATATTCCTATAAAACAGACTGGAACCTATTAAGAAGATCCTTTCAAATACCAGCACTGCCAGACATGTTGACTTAAAGGCGATAGAACTGACGAATGCGATACAACATGCCATGAGGGTATCAATAGTGCAAAAGAGAAAGCTCAATGATAAAAGATGTAATCTGTGGAACGATACGCTTCAGAGGTTAAGGACAAAAGTTAGGAGAACTCGAAGGCACTACCACCATGCTAAAACTGCCGCTGAATGTAGCTGGACACTGGATCAGTACAGATCAGCGAAAGCTGAGTACCATCAGAAACTTCATGATGTTAGACTAACCAACTGGGAGACGTACCTAAGCAAAAACTTGGTATTAAACCCATGGGGACATCCGTACAATCTAACTGTGCAGAAGGTAAAATCACCTACCATTTTTTCTACACTCAGGTAAGGAGATGGAAGTATGACAAGCAGTTGGCAGGAATCGGCAGAACTTCTCCTGAAAATGCTCTTCCCGGATGACTAGCAGAAGTCCGATTCTGAGGAACACAAACTCACAAGACAACTAATGAATAACGAATATGAAAATGACAGGGCGGTTCTACCATTTGCTCAAGAGGAAGTAAGTACCGCAATAACCACACTGAAGAGAAATAAAGCACCAGGACCTGATGGGATAACAGCAGAAGTGGTGCAAGCCCTAAGTCAGCAAATAGTCCCTTATCTTACTGAATTGCTGAACGCCTGCCTACTGCAGGGAAGGATATCCCATTGTTGGAAAACATCGAGCATAAAAATTATAAGGAATGGAGAAGATAAGGACCCTACATTCCCAAAGTCTTACAGACCAATTTGCTTACTAAATACACTTGTGAAAATTCAAGAAAAACCACTATGTAAAAGAATTAAAGAATTCAGATTATTGAAGGGTATGAATCAGCAGCAGTTCGGCTTCCGGAAAGGCAGGTCAACACAGGATGCAATAAATGAAGCTCAACAAACAAAAAATATGTCATTGGCATATGTATCGACATTTCCGGTGTCTTTAATAATTTATGGTGGCCGAGTATGTTCGCCCGAGAGAGTTAGAATGCCCACGAGTGTTGTATGAGAGCTTGAAAGACTACTGTCACAGAAGAACTGCAACACCTCACAGTTCTGATCAGCAACTGACAAAACATCTCACAAAATGATGTGGCCCAGAATTCTGGGATATTGCTCTCGAAACTGTCCTTAACAGACTCATAGGTCTGGCAGAGCTTGAAGGAATTATTGCCTTTGCAGATGATATTTTGCTGCTAGTTGGAGGAAATAATAGAAGAGAGATCGAGACGAACACCAAAGAAATAATGAAAGTAATTGAATCCTGGTGTAAACAAGTTCAGCTCCAGCTAGCACCAACAAACACCAAATACATTTTGATGAAAGGAACACTGAAACGCAACCCCACTGTGAAGCTTGGAGAAAATTCCATTAAAAGACGAAAAACAGTAAGATACTTAGGGGTTGTTCTGGATGAACATAGGAATTTTAAAGATCACATTGATTATATATGCCAAATAACGACTGCAGCAATGAATAAAATAATTAGCATTGGTCAAAGAAGATTTCTAATACCACTGCCGACTATAAGGCTATATCATGGTGCCATTACCACAGCTATTGCAAGTTATGGTGCAAGCACATGGGCACATAGGTTGAGATTGGTTAAACCTGCAAGGGATATCAGACGAATGCAACGAGGAATTCTCTTGTGTCTTACAGGCACATTCGGAAGTACCCAAACTGATGCACTTACAGTCATTCTCGGAATATGTCCTTTAGATCAAGAAATAAGAAAAAGAGCAGCATGTTACTGGCTATGAAAAGGAAACTTAGACAAGATAACAGAAATCCTGGGTCAAGTGGATTCCAAGAAGGTAGACATCAAAAATTGTATTTTGAATGAATGGCAACAGCAGTGGAACAATTCGGAAACAGGAAGGAGAGTGTTTGAAATTCTTCCTGACATCAGAGAGAGGATACGTATGAAGCACTTCAATCCATCTCGAGGGTTAATACATTTCCTCACCGGTCATGGACCGTATGAAACATATCTCCGTAGGATCAATAGGACAGAGAATGATCTATGCACGTACGGATCTCCAGGAACACCTGAACATAAACTGTTTGAATGTGCTTTAGCTGATGATGAAATCAAACAGTACAGAGTGAAGCTCTTGGGGAAAAATATCGCAGAAATTCTAAATGACAACCTCCTCTTAAATGAACTCGACAAGCTGGCAGATGCTGTGTCAGATGCAGCAAGGGAGCGGTATCGGCTTCAGCATAGCCAGCAACCTGCCAGAACACATCAAGCCATGTAAGGAATGAGACAAGATACTCTAAACGAATGAGATACAAACTACTAAGTGGAACGCTGATGCCGGAAGTATGGCTTCTGGAATTTGCCGAAGCTTATTCTTCAACTGATGCCAGCATTAAATGAGCTTTTGATAACTCAAGATGTTTAATTATTTAGTATTCGTGGGTAACAGTTTTACAAACAGGTTGATAATTTACAGTGTGTAGTAATCATGGTTAATTATTTGTACCATTTTCGTTGTATATAGGATTAGTGTTTATTTTACAAAATTATGTTTAGAATAAATTTTATTACAGTATTAAGGAATAGCGGTTTGTTGTAGATCCTAGAGAACGAACCATCTGAATGTACAGATAAATAATAAAAAAATACATGTACTTTGAAACAAATAGGAAACACCATTGACGTTTGATTTACAGAAACTGAAACCCTCTCCTCCTTTCCCTCTTCACCTTAATTTCTGTCACCGTTGTTCATACAAACCCATACATTTTAGGAGTTGTATTTGATTATATGAGCTATGCCAGGATGTTCCATGGTAAACCCCTGAAGCAAGGAATTAGCCTTCTTGCCCCTGGCACAATAGCTTGGTACATCTGCTATGGGGAGATTCGACTAACCATTGCATTGTGAATTAAGTTAGATTTTTAGTTTTTGAAGTGAAAACTTCTTTAGGCATGTTGGGGCGATTTTTGGATGGGTAAAATCTTACGAGTTCACTTTATCGACATGTTAATGTTAATAGTATTTTTATTGCGGTCTGGTAGCTCAGTGGTTAAGGTGTCTGACAGGTGAACGAAAGGTCCTCGGCTCGAATATCCGTCTCGGTGGGGTTTACATAAACCATTAATCCGACCTTAACATCTGGCATAGCTTCCTGTGTAATGTGAATTATGCCAGAATGGCTTCAGTGGTTTGGATTCCATGTTAAACTGTAGGTCCTCTATACCTGGTAGGACTACTGAGTTAGGTTAATGAGGCTAAGACGGGCAGAATCCGCAGCCAGTAGAAAACCTCACTAGTTCATTACAACCACATGGAATTATTTGTTATTATTTAGTATATCTGTAGCTGTAAGTATGACATGTTGCACGTATGATATTAATAATTGGGTCATTCCATGTGAATTAAACCAAAAAATGTGCATTTGTCTTTCAATTTGTAAGTTAAATTACTTTTGTAGTCACTGCTCATTCTTCTAACCTCAACAGTTCCTGTACTGTCTAGTTGCTTAAAGTTATGGAAACTTCTTTTCCCTGCAATTGTTGTAACATCTTTAAAACGATTTTCAAGATTAGCTCGAATAAAGTCTACAGATACAGTCTTACGAATCTTTGTCTACACGAAAAAGACCAACATAAATGGCCAATGGTCATTTATCGCCATTAGTCATGGAAAAACTGAATGTGATAGGATTGGGGGAACACTGAAAAGATTAGCTAGAAAAGAAAGTCTCCAAAAACCTTTAGAAAAACAAATAACGACATCAAGTGATTTTTTTTTTCATTTTTCTAAGAATAATATTGCAAAAATAAATTTTTATTTTATTTCTAAAGACTAATTCGAAATCGTTTTAAAGATGTTACAATAATTCCAGGGACAAGAGGTTTACACAACTTTAACCACCAGACAGTAAAGGAACTGTGGAGGCTAGAGGATTACAAAAGCAGTTTAACTTACAAACTGAAAGACAAATCCACGACATGTGTGACAGTAAATGAGCTATACTTCAAATGCTATGTTGCTTGCATGTATGACCATTTTTGGTATTTTGGGATTTTTAGAGACATCAATGAAGAAGGGAATGCTACAATTAAATTTTTGAATCCCCAAGGACCCTCACCATCATTTTATTGGCCAAAGCGAGAAGATATCTGCCCTGTTCCAATACCACACCTGCTTGCTGTTATAGACCCTCCAGAAACATCAACTGGAAAAGTCTATGAATTCCCTACAGACAGTATGAGGATGATCCAAGAAAGGATGAGTCAGTTTAAAGAATTTAAATAGTACTATATCTAGGAAAACATCCAGCAGAAATTAATAGCCAAAAATTTCTGTTATAGTATTTTTTAGTTAAATTTTTCTTAAAAATTATGTATTGTATATATATTTTCTATGTGTCAAATCTACATAAACTTAAATCTATAAAGGTAAATAAAGTATTAATCATCATATTACATAAAAGAAGTTGGAAAAAAAAAGTTGAATCAGTATTTCAGAGAGAGAAAAGTAAACAAAAAAATCTTTTGTAAATAATAGAAATAAGCCAATCTGATAGATGCTCAATTATTAATAAAACAACACATTAAAAATTGTGTTTGCAATTCTTTTTTCCAGCAAATAATATACAGCTACGTAAACAAATTGGATAATGAAATTTTTTCAAAAATTATATTTAATTTTAAAAGTATATACAAAGAAATGACAGAACACACTTCTAAGATCATTAAGAAAAAATATTTTTTGGGTTAATATATTCCCTTTGGTTGATATTGATTTTAACATGCTACATACTTTCAAGAAAAAATTAATGAAAATGATTTTTTTCTATTTTTAAAATATTACTTGGAATTTTCTCATATTTGTTTCTGGAATCCTCATGCTCTCATTAATATTACTGTAAATTTTCATAAAAATTGGTTGAAAAATAAATTATTTTCAATCGAAAAACAGAATAGTCAGGAATGTATCAAACATTCAAAATTTTGATTGGCTGTAAAATGAAAACTAAACCAGATTGAGAAGAAAAAATTCATGTATATATTTTTCTGTAATTTACCAAGTTTCATCAAAATCTGAGTCGGTGGGTGTCATCATGGGCAGATTCAGGATTTTGGTTTGGGAGGGGCTTGAGCGGTCTTTGGTTTGGGGGAGGCTTGGCTTGAGTGGGCTTTGGTTTGTGTGTGTGTGTGGGGGGGGAGGGCTCGGCTTGAGTGAATTTTGGTTTGGGGGGCTTGGCTTGAATGCAAGCCCCCTAGCCCCCCACCCCTGGATGTCATGGCTTGGTTGAATTGACATGGAATGACCCAGTTTTAAGTATTCACTTCTGTCGGCAGTTCTCAATGACTGCCATGTTTTCCTTCTTCTTATTTTACTTATGGCTTTATCCCTTGTCTACGTCATTAGAGGCGTGATGGGGCTGGGGACAAGGAACAGGAAGGAATTCGGCCATGGCCTTTTGAAGGAAGCATCCGACACTGAAATGCAGCCTGGACCAGAATAATGACTAATATTCCATGGTGTATAGTGGATTTCGAGTGACTGAGGTAGCTGCCATACCGAATTCTGACTATAATGATGTCACAGGCAGCTGGAGATGTCTATTGCCGCCAATTCAGTAATATGCATAACTGTGCTGTGTTTAGGTTTAATGGCAGCCTGGACAAGAGTGACTACTAATATTTCATGATGGTTTGTGGATATTGGGTGAAGAAGACAGCAGCCACACCAAATTCTGACAGTAATTATGTCACAGGCAGCTCAAGATGACTATTAAAGCAAAGTCAGTAATGTGCTACCCATATGTTTCAGCGCGGATTACATCTTTGTTACACATTTTACGGCTTTTAGGTACACTTTACCTTTAAGAACAACTGCCAAGGAAGCAGCTGGCTGCATTTTCAACCCGAATTAACAGTTTTTTTCTACTGGCCATAGTTTGAACAGTAACCTATTCTGTATTCAACAGAGAAAAATATCAATGAAATGTTTCACTTGGTCTAATCCTTAGTCTAGGATAGAATACTTCTCTGTAAAACTATGTTGATATCAAAACAAATTTTTGTATATATTTCAAGGCACAAAAAATATGTATGACCATCTCAAGCGGATCTGCTAAAACATGATTTAAGTCTTGCAACATAAATGTTTGGCTCAAAGAACGAAAACGCTCATGAGCGAAAAAAAAAAAAATGACCACAAAGCGTCCACCACACGGTATGGCACTTAAAAAACAGCCAGAACGCGTTGTGGCTAACTCAGAACGGTCACAACGCAATATTCGAGGTTTTTAACGCGACGGATAAGTAGAATCATATGTACTGAATGCAGCCTGGACCAAAAGAGATATTGATAAGCCACAAGGTGTTGTGGCTGTTTTCAAGGAACTACAACGCGTTGTGGTCGTTTTATTTTTCGCTCAATGAGCGTTTTCGGTCTTTGAGCCTAACATAAATACAAAAAAAAAAAAATGTATTCACAGAGTTCACATCACAAATTAAACAAGATACTAACTTTTACAAATATTAGATGGTCTTTAACACTAAGCACTGATTATTACGACTATAAAAGCCAGTGATCACTCGAAACATTTTCATACCTTGTAATACAAATCAAACAGAAGGCTGACTGGCAAAGTCCGAATTTCATTCTTGAAAATATTGTAACTGTTTACAACTGCTGCTATACCCAAACTGTATAATGATTCGGGTGATCGGCATTGGTTAGACTTTGGTGGCGTTGCAAGAACAACATCGGCCATCGTTTAAGCTACATTGACTTTGTGTTATATTCAAGGTACAAATCACTCTCTAAATTGACGCTTTTAAACCACATATACACCGCCACCCAGGCATTGACAGATGCCTCCAAAGCTACACTTCACAACTTACAGCAAAGTGTCAAAGACAATATGGAGTTCAGGACTGAAATGTGCATGAAAACAAAATAGCATTTTTCGTACAGTAACATCTTTGTTACAGTTGTTTCTTATTAACATCGAGAAATGCTCCATGGTTATAAACATTGCCCAGAAAGTTTGAACCCATTGTTCTTCGCTAACTGTACACAATGCAACATAAACTTAATTTTACAAGCAACTTAAAAAAAAGTAAAAGCAATAAGTTAGATTTGTTAGAAACTGATTAGTGATAACTACTCAATTCATGAGTAGTCGTAGACGATGTATACATGAATTGCAGTCGGTAGATGTTTTGGGGAAAAGAAGGGATGAGATCAGACCCGTAGCTATTTATATGCTAATTTGAAAATTACATACCAATTAGTTTGACATCAGCGGTAGGTATATAAATGGCGAGATTTATACGCAACTACATCAAAATTGTATGTCAGGAAAGAAATTGGTTGGCGTATGGAAAACAGGGCTTTAGACTAGCATATTCACGTAATTCATAGCTGGTGGGCTATATGCAAGTATTTTGGTTGAAATTAACAAGGAAATCCAAGTTGATTGTGTAGCACTAGATCTGTCATATTTGCAATATAAATATACCAGTAGTCGGGGCCGGCGCTAGGAATTTCGGGCCCCGGGGTAAAATGGGCGACCTTCTTACCCCTTCCTAACGCCGGCCCAGCCAGGAGTTGACTAGAAGGGGAGTAGAATTATTAACACAAGGGAGCAGAAAATAGTAAAGACTTTAATTTTATTTTATTTAATTGCAATGGAATGCACATTCCGCTGTCAATTTCCCTGCGCACTCGTTTTTCCCTGTTTCCCGTAATCTACATTTGCCCTCTACAAATTTCAACTTTAAATTGTGACACAATTTTTTGGTAAATTATTCATCAATTCTCTTGGTAACTTATTCCAATCCCTGATCCCATTACCTACAAAAGAAAATCCTACAACAACCTTGTACCTAACATCAGGTTCCAGCTTGAAGCCATCTTTTACCTTCCATGCATTATTTTTAATTCCTACACCAATATCTTTCCACGCCTTATCAGAAATATACGCCATTTACACTCACGAAACTGTCTTCACTCTCCTCCTGTCTTCCAATGAATCCCATCTATTCTGTAATATAGATTATTGACTGTGCTCTTTCCAGCGACAAATCCAGTAACCCATCTTTGTACCCCCTCTAACTACTGTAGTTGATACTCAAAATGTGAGTCCGGTACTACACCATCTTATTCAAGAAATTGTCTGACCACAGTTTTGTAACCCAATTCCTTTACTCCTCTCTTACATCCCCTCATCACTCTCTCCAACAAGTGAAGGATTTCGAAACCTTTTCCTTTTACCTGTCCAATGTCTCCCGC
This sequence comes from Vandiemenella viatica, assembly GCA_031002005.1. Taxonomy (NCBI): domain Eukaryota; kingdom Metazoa; phylum Arthropoda; class Insecta; order Orthoptera; family Morabidae; genus Vandiemenella; species Vandiemenella viatica. Next base: position 49,470,356 of record JARYHS010013631.1, read on the forward strand.
CCAGTTGAACTTGTTATCAAATGTTAAGATATTTTCATTTCAAGTCTTCAACAAGCAATTCCTTCCCCACTCTATTATCATAATTAAACTTTAGTTTTATCTGTGTATCTAATAACCTGACTCTTCTTTGCATTTATCTTCATCCCATGTTTACCCAGCTAGGTATCCTGCCCAGATCACCCTGCAGCTGTTCACAGCCTCTACCGTTTTGATCCTTTTATATAGCATTTTTTCATCTGCAAACAACCTAACGTCTGATAGTAAACCATCAACACAATCATTCATTAGAATAATGAATAGCAATGGTCTAAATACGCTATACTGTGGCACTCCCATTTTTAATTCCTCTTCTTTTTGTGACGTAACTGTCACCTTCTGCCGACTCGAGTTGTGGCTGTAGCGGAGCGATACATTTATAGTAAGTCTTGCTCGAGCCTTAAAGGGGTTGCGGAAGGTGCTGGGCGTGGCGTGTTTGGTAGCCACCATGCAGGAAGGAAATATTTCCTTCCTCCATGGTAGCCTCTATATCCCACTTTTGTTTAAAAAAGTGTAAAATGTATTTAAGAAAGTGCACTTGATATGTTATCGCTGACCAGTAGAATTAAATGAGTTTTGATTTGAACAGTGAGCGTTATAGAGTGAAGTTTGAGCAGTACAGAGACGAACTGAGAACATTAGCACGAAATAATAAATCACTTGTTGGGAAATGAACTCAATACTAATTTTTCCTTAAGAATTCTGTAATTTTTGGATGTCTATTTTACGATTAGCCATAGTTATAAATTTTTGTGGTGGCCAACCTGTTCAAGTGTCTCAGTGTGACTAGAAATAAAACTCACGGTGAACAGAATTATGTTTTAATGAACTTGAATGATTTCTTAATAATAATTATCCCACCCCCCACTAAGAGCTGGATTGACACCCCTGGCGACCGCAGCTTTATCAAACTGTTTAAATTAATCAATTGTATAATTAAAAAAATAATCCACCAGCAATTACTTAATAATTTTACAGGTCTGTATAAATATTAATTATAAATCTTATATTTTGACATTGCATTTCCACTCAGCAAATCACGTTCTTATCCACTACAATTGTTTTTACATTAATTACTGCCATTTTGTGGCTCACTCTGTCAAAGGCCTTTGAAAGATTTTGGTCTTCCTTGTCAATTTCATCCGAAATATCTTGCATATATCCCACTAACTGAGATTCGTACGAATATTCTTGCCTAAAGCCATGTTGCTAACTTGAAAACCACTCATGTTCCTTACATACATTTCAGATGTGGTTGCATATCAATTTCTCCATTAATTTACCTAACACTGATGTCAAAAAGATTTGTCTATAATTTTCGATTCTATTTTTCACCTCTCCTTTAAGAACCGGTATTGCTATCGCACTTTTCCAAACCTCAGGTAAGCAACAAGTATCCAGACTCAATTTAAATAATATTTAAAGATAAGGTACATACTGCTGTCTTTAAGACGTCTGTCGTAATGTTATCTACACTCCTGGAAATTGAAATAAGAACACATTGACGCCGGTGTGTAAGACCCACCATACTTGCTCCGGACACTACGAGAGGGCTGTACAAGCAATGATCAAACGCACGGCACAGCGGACACACCAGGAACAGCAGTGTTGGCCGTCAAAGGGCGCTAGCTGCGCAGTGGTTGGGCACCGCCGCAGTCAGTGTCAGCCAGTTTGCCGTGGAATACGGAGCTCCATCTCAGTCTTTAACACTGGTAGCATGCCGCGACAGCATGTACGTGAACCGTATGTGCAGTTGACGGACTTTGAGCGAGGGCGTATAGTGGGCATGCGGGAGGCCGGGTGGACGTACCGCCGAATTGCTCAACATGTGGGGCGCGAGGTCTCCACAGTACATCGATGTTGTCGCCAGTGGTCGGTGGAAGGTGCACGTGCCCGTCGACCTGGGTCCGGACAGCAGCGACGCACGGACGCACGCCAAGACCGTCGCATCCTACGCAGTGCCATAGGGGACCGCACCGCCACTTCCCGGCAAATTAGGGACACTGTTGCTCCTGGGGTATCAGAGAGGACCATTCGCAACCGTCTCCATGAAGCTGGGCTACGGTCCCGCGCACCGTTAGGTCGTCTTCCGCTCACGCCCCAACATCGTGCAGCCCGCCTCCAGTGGTGTCGCGACAGGCGTGTATGGAGGGACGAATGGAGACGTGTCGTCTTCAGTGATGAGAGTCGCTTCTGCCTTGGTGCCAATGATAGTCATATGCGTGTTTGGCGCAGTGCAGGTGAGCGCCACAATCAGGACTGCATACGACCGAGGCACACAGGGCCAACACCCGGCATCATGGTGTGGGGAGCGATCTCCTACACTGGCCGTACACCTCTGGCACGGTACATTCAAACCGTCATCGAACCCATCGTTCTACCATTCCTAGACCGGCAAGGGAACATGCTGTTCCAACAGGACAATGCACGTCCACATGTATCCCGTGCCACCCAACGTGCTCTAGAAGGTGTAAGTCAACTACCCTGGCCAGCGAGATCTCCGGATCTGTCCCCCATTGAGCATGTTTGGAACTGGATGAAACGTCGTCTCACGCGGTCTGCACGTCCAGCACGAACGCTGGTCCAGCTGAGGCGCCAGGTGGAAATGGCTTGGCATGCCGTTCCACAGGACTACATCCAGCACCTCTACGATCGTCTCCATGGGAGAATTGCAGCCTGCATTGCTGCGAAAGGAGGATATACACGGTACTAGTGCCGACATTGTGCATGCTCTGTTGCCTGTGTCTATGTGCCTATGGTTCTGTCTGTGTGATCATGTGTTGTATCTGACCCCAGGAATGTGTATATAAAGTTTCCCATTCCTGGAACAATGAATTCACGGTGTTCTTATTTCAATTTCCAGGAGTGTACATCAGCTCCTTTATGTTTTTCAGTTATCTCAGTTCCTTCACCGCAGGATCCATGTGATAAATGCGGTACTGGCTTTGATGTTCAATGTTTGTTTTAACTGCGACGCAGCAACAATTACGACTCTAATCGCATATTTGTGCTGTATCTTTGTTATTGTTTAAAAGTTTTGAATATTGATATTTTTAAAACGAAACAAAGCTGGAGTCAGTAGCACTCTGTCTGCAGGCCCGATTTGATGGTATGTCCACATTTATTTTAACAAATCTATCACAAAAAGATGAAGAATTTACAAAATATATATGAAAACAGTAAAGGAAGACAGTGGTGACACCTCCTATTTAAAAACGAAATACTTTCATGAGATTATAATATTTGTTAAATACATGTCCCATTATCATATCAGACTTGTATGCAGGGTTTTGAGTAGGCTACTTTAAACAATAACTGTCTTCAGTTACTGTCATTAGATTTGTCATAGTCAGATGAAAGTTCAGGTCTTTCTTTGTATGCAAACAGGTGTTTGTTTTGAAATTAGTTTATTCTTTCGTGTATAATATTCTTTAGAGTAATTTAAGTGTACATTCAGAGGTGCCAATAACTTTAAGTTTTATCCAAACGAACAACTTACCTAAAGTTATTTTACTAAGTAAACAATTTACTTAAACTTTACCAAGTACGAACTAAGTCGTCCAGTATGCCGACTCGATGCGAATGCGATGCTTCATGCTAGTTTGTACTATAACAAAAGTAACGAGTAACGAAGTTACCTATACGCGACGCGACTAGATGCGATGCATCATGCTAGTATTCAACTGTATGAAAAGTAACGAGTAACGATTCGAAAGTAACAGGTACTGATTGGTTTAGTAACGTAAACATAAGGGTAAAATATTTCTTGTTACTTCTACAGCTCTACTTTCCATGCCTCATCACCAATATACGACTTGTACGACCCTCACCACCCTCCTCCCATCTTCCAATGAATTCCATTCCAGCTCTTTTATCATATCTGTTATTGATTGAATTCTGCATTAATTTTCCGAAACAAATCTAGCAACCCTTTTTTGCACCTTATCCAACTCCTGTAATTGATACTCAAAATGTGGGTTCAATACTACACAACCATTTTCGAGAAATGTAACCCAATTCCTTTACTTCTCTCATATATCCCCTAATCACTCTCTCCAACAAGTGCAGAATTTTGAAACTTTTTCCTACTACCTGACCAATGTGTCCTACCCAGTTAAGCTTTTTATCAAATGTAATGCCAAGATATTTACCTTTTGAGTATTCAACAAGCAATTCTTTCCCCAGCTTATTATCACAACCAAACTTTAGCTATTTATCTGTATATCTAATAAACTTATACTTTTTTGCATTTACCTCCATCCCATGTTTACTAACCCAACTAGATACCTTACCCAGATCACCCTGCAGCTGTTTACAGTCCTTTACCGTTTTGATCCTTTTATATAGCATTAAATTTTGTAGACGCATCAGTCAATGGTCTCTCTGCACTGACAATACTCTTCATGAACCCATCTTTAGCAACTTTCTTAGCTATTATTAAGCTCTTGTTTAGTTTTTTTTTAAATATTCCCTATTACCCTGTCTCTTAACTCTATTATGTTCTCCTTTTACCAACCTCTTTAACCTCCTCACATCCCTACTATGGCACACAGGTTTTCTTCTTCTCTTTATTTTCTGTTTCGGAATAAATTATTCTTCAACCTTTCTTATTATCTCCTTGAACTCTTCACACCTTGACTCTACTGTACTTCGGCCTTCCTTCCATTAGCTGAAACGTTCTCTGAAATATCTCCTCAAATTCGAAATTTGTGCCTTTTTATAATTGTACCTATTCCCCTCTTAAATTTTGGCTCCTGATTTACTGAATCTTCTAATACCCATCAGAACTGCTTCATCACCAATGTTTCCTTCGGTTACTTGACACCCCACAAGGTTATCATCGGGTTTTATTAGGAATATATCCAAAATATTTTGTCCCCTAGTGTTCCACTTGTGTAAATCCTTCTTCACTTATTAGGGTTTTGCAAATATCTGTTCCCTTGTGTTATTAGTCTTATTTCCTACCCAGTTTACACCTGGTAAATTTAAATACCCCTCTTAATATAAAGTGATGAAAATTGTGTGGGTTATCACATTATGGAAGGAATAAGTTTTTGAGAATATAGTATTCTCTTAATATAATATAGTTTTGTGTTTTGGCCAATGTATGTACATATTTGAAACTCTGTTGTGTTTACTGATGTGGAAATCTTTGATCTGTATGGTCTTTAGTCTATTATTTGTCTAGATGTTGGTTGTTCGTTGTCGTTTAAACATGTCATTTCGTTTCTGTTCCTATTAAAGAATTGTTCTCAAGTTTAGTACTGTATCAAGTGATTATCGAATTTAATCCACGTTATGCAGCATCTAAGTAATGTAGACAAACAAACATTCTTAACATAAGTAATCATGAAACATTTGTGACGGATATAAGGGGGTTCAAGAAATCAGTTGACATGGAAGAGAGTTGTTACAGGTAGCGATGAGCAGACCAATCTTTTCGATGAACCGTTTGGAGGTGATTCACGCTTTGTCGCAAACCGATTCTTTTAAACGACTCTGCAATTCTTGTCGCATCTTATTTTGAAGGTTTAACATTGATAACGAGTTTATTAACTGATAGGGAGGAATTTGATAACTGATACAAACTAAAACAATGAAATTTTAATTTAGTGATTAATTTGTAAGTTATATATTATAAAAACATGTTATTTCATTATTTAAAGAAATCATACACTAAATTTACAATAAAAATAATGCAGTTCACAAAAGAAGTTTACATCAATTTACTGTTACTACTTACAGAAAGCAATAGGGTTAATTTTTGTGATTTGAGTTGACTTCGTTTTTCAGTCATTAATTGACCGGCTTTCGAAAAAATCTATTCACACGATTCTGATGTTGCTGGAATTTATAGTATTTTTAGTACTAAATTGTACAAATTTTGAAATATCTTCTTTCTTTTTTCCCACCACACAACAGGATCAGAATTTCTCGGTAGAAGAGGTACGGCTAATACTTATCCACAACTATTACAGCCGAAGCCTTGACATCTAAAACTAGATGTTCCTGAAGCCGGCTGCCAGACTCATCGAACTGATTGAAATAGAATAATTTGGTGTTAGTGATGGTTTAGGTAAACGTGGTTTTATTCAGGATCCTCAAAGTCAACGCCTGGATGAACCCTTGAATGTGATGACATAATTAGTCTCTTTACCTTTGGAATAACCAAATAAGGACTCTACAAAAGTGGCAAACTATCGACCAGTAGCACTTCTAACTTTGAGTCAATTCAGCATTTGTACGAGTCAGTGAATGATTATCCAACATAATTGGTTCAACCACCACTTCACAACTCCTACGTGAACCGTGACTCTTTCAAGTGAGTCAGTTCAGAAAACAATTCTTTTAGTGGAGTCAACACTGTAAACAGATTTTCGATTTTCTTGCTCACATCCACTTATAGGTATACTTACAAAAATTAGATTTGGCTCTAGGGATGAGGGAGGGGCAAGTGGGGGCACTAGCTTACTTGCCTCGGGCGGCATCTTCAGTGGGGCGGAAATTTAAAAAAATTTGCACTGGCTAAAAATTTGTGGATCCGTCGCTGGTAACAAGGACTTCATAACTAAGGAGGTAGTTCAGGAGAGGTTCAATAGGAGCAAGGAAGGCACTAGTACAGTAGAAAGGTAACGGAAACAGTCGCAAGAAATAGTAAGAAGAGAGGAAAAAATGTTTGTCCAAAAACAAAAAATTAGGAATAACCCAAAACTTTCATACTATGGTAATGATATGAAGAGGATAAAGAGGTTGGTGAGAAGGGAATATAATAAATTAAAAAAGCAGTGGGATGGTAGAGAAAATATGAAACAACAAATTAGGGATTTAATAGTGACAAAGATGGAACGATCTATTCATGAAAAATATCATGAATGGCCAGATAAGTCTGAATGAAGCAAATTAGAAATTTGTATAGCTATGCCAACAAAATTTGAGGGCAGACAATTATGGATAAAAATGGAGCAGAAGTTACAGTAAATACGGAAATGGCTGCGACAACAGAATTGAACAACTGGATGGTGAGACTATTAAGGATTGTCGCACAAGAACAAATGGGAAATTAACTGAGGTAAGAAATTACCACGTTAGTGAAAATGAGCATATTGGGAAATTAGAAACAGAGTCACAGAGTATTACGGGAGAGTTGTGCAGTTAGGAAAAAGCTTACAGTGTTTGGTTTAGACAAATTACCATAGACGTCGTAAATACAGCTGTTGAAGTAGAGCTGTAAAAGTAACGATGTATTCATTACTGAGTAACAGGTTCGTCGCCTGACTCGAAGTTCCGAATCGTTACTCACAAATTCATTTCGTTACTCGCATTTGTCGTATAGATATGAACACGTTCCGGCTCCTGCAGGTAACTAATTTTGCCAACGTAAAGACTAATTTTGTACTTTTTATTTTGTTTAACATTAAAATTTGTATGGATAATTTGAGATAGTTACTGTTTTTTCATTGATATTTCATTAGTGAGGTTTTTGATTTCAAACATTTGTGAAATTTGTTTATTTTTAGAATTGATACCTTCTATTTTATTTTATAGTGTAATTCACAATATAAAAGAGTTTTCTAATAGTTTTTGATATACATATCTGCACTTGTTATGTTCTAATAATCTGTATATATAACGATGAATGTATGTATGTTTGTTAGTTTGTTTATTCTTCATACAAATCCACATTTTTCATCCTATCTCGATGAAACTTTGCACACTTATCCTTTGAAACAAGGAGAAAAATACTGTCTACATTTGGTTGAAAAATTATCTGTATAAATAAAACGTATTGTCTCATAATTTCTAAATACTACTGAATGGCGATAGACAGACGAGTTGAATATTGACATCTGTATACTGCTTTTTCCGTGTATCGGTCAGACAGCTCAGTGGTTAAAGCGCTTGCTTACAAATGTTTGGGTCGTGGTCTCCGGTTCAAATCTCCGTGGAGGCTACGATTTAAAAAAAATTGTTTTTGATCGTAAGAGTCACGCTGGGCCGTAGGTTATTCGGATTGAATATTAAACTGTAGATATCAATGCGAAGCAAATCGTAGGTAGTCTTGCAATGCTGTAGGTGTACACTTTTTTACGTTATAATGATTCCTCAGGGGTTGTTCGCAGTCAGAGAGAGTGAGAGAGTGTGTGTGTGTGTGTGTGTGTGTGTGTGTGTGTGTGAACCACAGTATTAATATTATAAATACGGAAGTTGTTTCGTTTTGACGACCAAATGGCTATATCGATGTTGATAGAATTTGACAAGAAAATCTGTTTGAAGGGCACAGGACATTTTCTCCGGTATGTTTAATAGTTGTAGTCACGAAATTTTGAGACCTTATCGAATGGCGACAGAAATATGTTGGAAACTGATTCTCTTCAAGAGACTGGTTTGACGATAGAATGATATAGTGATAGATTTCCTGTCATATTACGCCGACTTGGTGTTGTTTGGGTCCAATCCTTCGTTACCAACAACTCTCTATATTCAATTCAGGCAAAAAATTCTTAATCCACGCGTACGAAGTCGCGGGTACGAGCCTAGTATTTAATAAAATTGCAATGGAGCGCACGCTCCGGTTACAATTTCCCTACACACCCATCTTCCCCCCTTTCCTGCATCCACGTTCATTTGATCTCTACAAATTTTAACTTTAAATTCTTTCAACGTTTCTGGTAAATTATTCATAATTTCTCTTGGTAACTTATTTCAGTCCCTGAAACCCCGTACCTAAAAAGAGAATCTTCCTTAATCCTTGTGCATGAAATCGAGTGCAAGATTGTGGCCATGGTCATCTTTTACCTTTCAAGCATTACTTTTAATTCTTACACCAATCTGTTTCCATACCTCACCATCGGTATATGTCCCATGACCCTCTTCCCATGACTGTCTTACAGTGAATCCTATTCCAGCTCTTTTTAACCGACTTCAAAAAAGGAATAGGTTCTCAATTCGTCTGAATTTTATCATATTTGTTATTGATTGCATTCTGTGATAATTGCCATAAACAAATCTAGCAACCCTTTTTTGCAGTTCCAGAATTCCATAAACCAAAGAATAAGTTACAATGACTTTATTCCTTTTGCTTGGTGTTAGTTATTGTGTATTATTACCGCAGGATCCATGTGATCAATCATCAATGCGGTTCTGGCTATGAAGTTTAATGTTTGTTGTAACCGCGACGCAACAACAATTAATCTAATCGAATGTTTGTCCTGAACCTTTGTTATTGATTTAAAAGTTTTGAATATTGATAGCTTTAAAATGAAACAATTAACGCGGGAGTCAATAGCATTTTGCCTGCATGCCCAATTTGATAATGTCCATATTTATTTTAACAAACCTATCGCAAAAAGATGAAAAATTTTAAAAAAAAATATGAAAACTGTAAAGGAAGACAGTGGTGAAACCTCCTATTTAAAAACGAAATAATTTGATGAGATTATAATATTTGTTAAATACATGTCCCACTATCACATCAGGCTTCTATGCACGGTTTTGAGCAGGCTATTTTAAAAAATAATCGTCATTAGTTATTTTCACTGTCAGGTCTTTTTTCTTTTTGTATGCAAACAGGTGTTTGTTTTGAAATTGGATTATTCTTTCGTATATAATATTCATTACAGTAAATCAAGTGTACATTCAGAGGTTTTCCGTAAGATCCATGTGCTAATTACTTTAAGTTTTATCCAAATGTACAACTTAGCTAAACTTATTTTATTAAATAAACAATTTACTTTAAGTTTACCAAGTACGAACGAAGTCGTCCCGAATGCGATACGATGCGATGCAATGTTTCTTGCTAGTGTTCGATTGTACCGAAAGTAACGAGGAACGAAACGATACGATAGTAACGAAGTTAACCCGTACGCGGCGCGACTCGGTACAATGCTTCATGCTGTTGTTCGATTGTACCGAAAGTATCGAGTAACGATTCGAAAGTAACGGGTATTGATTGGTCTAGTAACGAATACATGCGGGTACAGAATTTCTCGTTACTTTTACAGTTCTATGGTAAAGACGTTGTTCTATACCTGGAAGCATTATTTATTTTGAGTCTGGAGACTTACTGAATTCATAAGGATTTTAAATGCGCCATAGCAGTACTAATTCCTTAGAGAGAGAGAGATAAATAGTGTAGAGAACAAAAAACCTGGTAGTTTAGCTTTAGTGGTGGGAAAGTGTTGTATAGCCATCAGGAAATTCTATGAGAGAAAGTTGTGGTTTTAAATCAGTTGCATTTATTAAGAAGAGACTATTCATACGAATCTCTGTAAGTAGGTTTTGTAGGTTACAGATCAAATTATTTATTGATTTATTTCATGATTTTACAGAGCCTACTACCTCGTTACTTAAAGAAGACCCACAGTTTCTACAGTTTTTATTCTTAAAACAATTTACTTTAAAAAAATAGATTTGGATAATTATTCTGAAGGATTTAATGGATTTAAAGTATTCTAATTAATCTAATAATTATTCTAATAATCAATATACCAATTAATCTACCAACTAATACACTAATTAATCTACCATCACACTAATTCACTTTTTTTTAACTGCTTAATGTTTCTTAACAGCGAGGTCTTTAGAGACGGAAAAGGATGGGGGACAAGGAATAGGAAGGAATTCGGCCATGGCCTTTTGAAGGAAGCATCCCGGCATTTGCCTGAAGTGATTTGGGAAACCATGGAAAATCCAAATCTGGATGCCCAGACGGGGATTCGAACCGCCGTACTCCCGAATGCGAGGCCAGAACGCTAACCGTTACACCACCACTCTAGGTCACACACTATTTTACAACAAAATCAGCAGTTGTCTATGTATTCTCATACTTCTAATCAATAAACTGTCTATTTGTAATATTCTTCCTGCACCACTGCTGGCCTGCGCCGACCTCCAGGCCGCCAGCTGTCTCTGCTGATGCAGCGGGGTGACTGCTGACATGCTGACAACAAAGTGCCGTCAGCCAGCTTCACATGTCTTGTAGTGGTCTCGTTCTTCTTCGGTTTTGTTATTGGACCCACTTACTCCCACAACAGGAGTTCCCTCCTGGAATCGGAGCAGGTCGCCCCCTGAGCCCTGGAGAACGTTCCTCTGGGTTCCAGAGGCACTGCTATGAATTGAGTCTTTGCAGTCTTCCTGGTGCAGGCACCACCTTAGTCATGGGCAGTGCTTGTGGTCACACTTGATTTGTTCTTTCCTCTTGAGTTTCTTCCTCTCCTAGCCTTCTTTCTGTTTCTGATGCCGTTCGCTCGCGGCGTCTTCTGAGCTCTGCTAATTACAATTTAGCAAATCTCGCCTTCTCGCGCAGCGATGCTAGATTAGCAGCTTCATCCAGCAAGTGCCAGAGCTCGGTTATTCGCAGTATGTCGTATATTCTTCTGTTCTGAAGATGTATTTGAAGGTATGCTCTTGATTATTCAGTTTGTTTGCACTCCCAAACCACGTGCTCAGGAGTACTTACTTCGCCGCAGTCGCACCTGTTTTTTTCTTTGAGGACTCTCTGTTCTAAGAAACTGTTATATGGACCATGACCAGATATGTAGTTTAAGAGCCCTCGAGATGGTTGTAGATGGGTCATGTTAAGTCTCTCTTTCACGCAAGGAAGCATGTCGAAGGTCCTTCTGCCTGTGTTGCTGTTTGTCCATGTTTGCTGCCATTCGTCCATCAGCGCATCCCAAACATCTTTTTTGGTTTCAACAGGCCTTCCAATTATTTCAGTAGCTTGGTCATACCTTCCTTTTTTATCCAGTATAACGCTCCTCGCTTCCTTACTTTCAGGTCCAGGGGCCAGATGCCGAGTTCAACCGTCAGTGCATCTGTGGACGTTGTTCTGTAAGCCCCGGTTAGGCTGAGTAGAATTCCTCGCTGCGTACGCCGGAGCAGCTCCTTTGGTTTGACCTTATTTAGGTGCTTGGCCCAAGTGCTTGCAGCGTATCCAGTAATGGAGGCCAGTATTGCGTCATGATATCTTCTTATGATGAGCGTAGGCAGATTGAACCGTCTCTCGCCAATGCTTATCAATTTGTGCATTACCAGTGCTGCTCGTCCACATACTTCCTCCATGTGACATACAAATTTCAGTTGCTCCTCCAGGTTCACACCAAGGTAACGGACTACTGCTTTTCTCTTTATTGTTTTTCCCTGAATCTTAATTACCGGATTTCGTTTGAGTGTTCCTTTTAGGAACATGTAGGTCGTCTTTTACGGGGCTAGGTTTAATTTAACTTCTGTGCACCACTGACTCAGGCAATCCAATACAGCTTTGCATTTTGTTTCGAGCTCCTGCCTGGTGCCCGCGTCTATCAGAAGTGCGAGATCGTCGGCAAATGCCACCACACCCAGCAATTCTGACATTTGTTGCAGTATTTCCATGACCGGTTCCATGCCAATATCCCAGAAAATTGGTCCACACACTGATCCCATTTTGGATTTTTTTTTTATTATTTACCCTTCATTTATACAGCCTAATATCTTAGTGACTAAATTAGGCCCTACGTATTAATTTTTACATTGTTGATTACATAATGTTTTGAGATTTGTACAAAATATTTACATGCAAGGAATTTGGCATACAGTTCCGTTACACTTTGACTTACTGTCTAATTAATTCTATAATATTACATTTGGTCTTGCTTACAGTAATAACAGTTACAGCTGCTATTGCAAATTTTAATGTTATATTGAATAACAAATATCGCTTATTGTTGTTATAGTGCTAGTGGTTTTTATTGAAATATTCCAGTTATTCTTAGAGTATCCCATTATTCAGTTAGTTGCAGTTAACCCAGTTTGTACATATCTTTCTGTAAACTATCATGTAGTTATACCGGATTACTGGGTAATAACAATTGCTTATAAGTAACATTCACTTAATTATATGTTCTCAGCCACTACAGTCCTGAGCCAGTTCGCATTTGCAGCATCCCGGCTTACCATTAATATGAAAATTAACTCCCAAATATTGTTATAATTCATTGTGTATTTGTGAAAAAGTCAATGATCATTCCCTCTACATCACAAACAAGATTGTTTTGGCCGTGGTAGAAGCGCTTTGTTTGTGTTAGTGGTATGCTGACGTTTGCTCATTCTGCCACGCCATCGTTCTGACTCAGGCCTGTAGTAGGCTTGGTTCCGTTTTAACAATGGTAGTATTACTTAATTTAATAGTTATGCATTTGAATTGTTTTTGAAATAATCACCTCTGGTATTATAATCTACTTTTCCCCTATAAGGCCTTATCCATTTTTATGTTACAAAAATTTATCTAAAACGTCTATTCTAATCTAACTTTAAACCTATACTACTATATCAACACTAATCTACCCACCACTATCATCCCGGGATAGTCCGCCAGCCATTGCCCTTCTATTTCCAGTAGGACAGGATCGACCGACACATCGGGACAAAACTTCCGGCTCCCGGAAGTTTCTGTAGGATACTGTTTACTCTTATCCGTGAATAATTTTCTTATGTTTGGCCGTGCGACTTCCCTAGGCCGGTCCCCATGCCCGACTGCCGCTCGGTCCAGATATCTTTTTTTGTGCAGTTGAGATACTTTGTTCGCCAGATTATCGAGAATAATCCATGATCTCTCATCTAGAATTATGTCTCGCGTTGATCTACTCCGTATTATGTTGATATCCGGCGTCCTTACTTCTTCTGTTATCGGACAGGACCACATTACATGTTCAGGGGGTTCCTTCTGCCCGCACTCACATAAGCTCGTTTCTTTCAGCCCTCTTTGACACAGTAGGCTGTTATATGGGCCGTGCCCCGTGACGTAATGTATAAGGCCTGGTGTGGGATGAAAGTATTCAAGTTGCAGCCGTTCTTGTATGTTCGGAAACACACTGTACAATCTTCTGCCTGTGGCACTATTGTCCCACCGCTCCTGCCATTCAGCGAGAAGTGCAGCGCTGACTTCTGCTGCATTCTGTGCAACTGTTCCCACAATCTCCTGCACCCTGGCCTGATTTCCTTTTCGTAACCAGTATATGGCCCCTCTTCTTCTGATTTCTAGGTCCAACGGCCATACACCTATGACAATTGGTAGGGCATTTGTGGAGGTAGTACTGTAGGCTCCACTCAATCGCAGCAACACACTTCTCTGCACTCTTAGGACCTCCTCCCTAGGTTTCACCAGTCGAAGTCTGTGCGCCCAGACACTGGATGCGTACCCTACCAGAGATGCTAGGATAGCATCGTGGTATCTTTTATCGTAGTGTTAGAAAGGTGAAATCTTCTTTGGCCTATACTGATAAATTTGTTAAGCACAGCCTTAGCCCTTTCGCACGTCTCAGTAATATGTGATGCAAAGTTCAGAGACTCATCCAGGGTGACGCCAAGATATTTGGTTGTCCGTGTTCTTTTTATGTTTATGTTATTCATTTTGATAGTAGGGTTACGTTCCAGTTTTCCCTTGAATACCATCATCTGAGTTTTCTTTGGCGCGAGACTAAGCTTTGCCTCCGAGCACCATGCTTGGAGTTTTTCAATCACCACTTTAGCTATATTCTCTATAGCTTGTCTGGACCGACCCTCAATCAGCAACAGCAAGTCGTCTGCATAGGCAACCAGCCCCAGTAAGCCATCCAGCCCCTCCAGTAGATTAATCACTTCTTCGAAAACTATGTCCCAAAAAACCGGTCCACTGACCGACCCCTGAGGGCATCCCTTAGTCAAATGTTTATCTACCTTCCCTCGTGGGCATCTCAGTGTGGCATAACGATTTTTACAATAGTCCCTCAGTGTGTTATAAAGACTGCTTGGACACTTCATTTCTCTTAGGCGCCGGAACAATATCGGCCACCAAAGATTATCAAAAGCGCCACAAATATCAACAAAAATTCCTATAACACATTTCTTACAACTGCTTTTAACTAAGTCTACCGCTCTGTTAATTGCATCTTCGGTCGACCTGCCTGCTCTAAAGCCGTATTGGTTCATGTTCATACCCATATTACTCCTATGATGTTGCAATTTAGCGATCAGTACTTTTTCTTGAACCTTTCCCAGCACATTGAGCAGGCAGATCGGCCGATAAGATTTTGGATTGGCCAGATCCCTGTATCCCCCTTTGGTTAGTATTACCACTTCACTTTGTTTCCACACGTTGGGAACTCTGCCTTGCAGCAGACATTTGTTTAGTAAGTTACATAAGGGAGGAGCTAACTGAACCACCAGAGCCTGCAAAACTTCAGCCACAATTCCGTCCGGACCTGGGGCTTTATGTTTCGCCATACTGTTTATGGCTCTGATCACCTCATCTATTGTTATGTTTACCCCTTCCGATGTGACTGTATACAACTGTAATTGATCACTGCGCATTTTTCTATGGGTATCGCTTTCATTGTCTACTACGTCGTCGGGTAATAGTTGATGCAATAGTACCTCGGCCGTTGTGGTCCAATTCGTTGTCATGGTCCCATCCTCATTCCTCACGGTAGCCAAAGTTGTGGGTGGTCTAATTTTACCTGCAACTATTTTGTATGGTATTCCCCAGGGGTCTGATCCTAAGATTTGCTCTAACATATGCCTCCAAACTTTGAGTTTTCGTCAGAAGCAATTGTTGCTTAAAAGCTTCTTTTCTCTCTCTGTATCTGTTGAGAAGGATATACCTGTCAGCCGCCACAAGGCAGCGTTGGTATTCCCTTCTCGCCTTTCGCATGTTTGATCTCAGTCTATACAGCCGTTCGTTCCATGGTATATCCCTCACCATTTTAATTTTCGCCAGTGGAATACTGCCCTTCATTGCTATTTGAATCGATTTGGTCAGCTTCCCTCGCAATATAATCTACGTCATTCCCCTCCATTAGTCCCTACTGGTGTTCGGAAGCCCTCCCGTAGTCTAGACCATGCCGCTCTCTTGATATTGTACCAGGTGTTTGATATTCCTCACTGCTAACAGCCTCCGTTAGATCCCTGGAAAGGTTATATAGAATTATATTATGATCACTCGTGGTTTGGTTGTCTAGAACTCTCCAGTTTTGTTGCATGTTTCCCTACATGTTCGCTGGTGAGCGTTACATCTACATTGGATGTGGCCCCCCATCTGTCATTGAAAGTAGGAGGATTTTATAGTCTATTTCTTACTTGCAGATGTAATTCGTAAATCAGCTCCATCAAATCCTCTCCTCTCTCGTTAGTTTGGTCACTATACTAAAGTACTGACCGTGCGTTTGCATCAGCTGCTATGATTATTTTCTGATTCCCCAGGCTATCGAATATATCTCTAATTTTATTTAGGTAAGGAGCTATTGGATCTTTATACTGGAAATACATAGACACCACTATCACGTTACACCATCCTGTGCTGATTTCTACACATGTCATGTGGTCATCACAGAATTGTGCGATTTTCGTTGTTGTTATGCTCCTATTTAAGACTATTATACCCATCATGGGATGTTCCCCGTCTGCTATAATTTGCGCTGACACTGGCATTGTATGGAATCAATCCTCTATTTGAATGTGGTTCTTGTAGGCATAACACATCCCAGCTGTTTTCTTCTGCTAATTTTCTCAACTCATGGAGGACCAGTTTGCTCCGTCTAGCATTTATCTGTGCGAATTTTATACTATCCATTTAGGGATGTCTAGTATATACATTACACTTCGGCCACTTAAGCTGGGGATCAAATTTGATCCTTCCATGTGTCATAAAAAACTGTTTGTAGATCTCGTCAGGATCAAACATTTCGTTTCGTCTTCTATCGAATAACTTTTTAACTAGGGTTAACAGCTGGGACGGTTCTGCAGGCAGGTTGTTGGCTTTAAGTTGAATTTTGTCTACTACCTCCAACTGTGGAAAGATTATTGACGTCCCCGTTGGATGCAGCAAACGTTTTATGTGTCTAAGTGCCATTGTCAGCAGATTCTCCTGTTCCAGTTTATTCAGTCTCAGCGTGTCTTCTATATTCGCATACAGCGGCGTAGGATCAACTGAATTATTTTCCACCAAAACCCCTCAATTGGTGTGTCTACGTTGAGTTCATTTTTGACACTGTAAGTATGTAAGGAGTGTCGTTTCGGTAGTGGAAGTTTGATATTTTTATTCCCTTCGCTACCTTGTTCCAGTACCTGTTCTAAGGAGTATTTTCCCTTTAATTTTCCTACATTTAAACCATTCGTCTTTGTTTCATTTTTAATGCTGGGAGTAGAATGTTTGCTCGACCATAATACCTCTCCTTTTACCCAACCAAGCCCCGCTCTATAACGAGAGGAGGGCAAATGGGGCATCTCAGAAGACTCCTTCGCGTCTGCGAGGCTGGAGTCATCTGTTTGTATCCCCTTTTCGCTAGAGTTTTCCGTTTGTGTCCCCTTTTCGCATGTTCCTGTAAGTTGTTTTTTCTTGATAGCTTCCTTATCCTCTCTAAACTTCGCCACCCGCAGTGCATTCCTGCGCCTTCGAGATTTTAAATTTCTATCCTTTTACCAGTATATCGGAGTTATTTCTACTTCTGTTTGTTGGAATTGGATTTATTTCCATCCTTTTTTCTCACTTTGACTTACTGTCCATAATCTATACGACTTACGCTTTTTGTAGTAACATTTGATACGTAATCCCTTTTTGTATTGTTCGAATTTTTTCTTTCGCAGCCTTGTCTGCATCAAAAACTTTATTTCTGACTTGGGGAGGAATGAAGCAACTTCTCAACCTCGGCAAGTTGGCTTTGCTGATGTCATATCGCCGTTGAATATTGGTACAGTCGCCTTCGCGCGCACTGTCATGCAATCTTCGCAGTTCGAACATTATCAGATTTTGATCACTGATAGTTTGGTTCTCAATCAACTTCCACCAGCTTACTAGATTTCCTGCTCTTAGATTTGTTAAAGTTATACTGAACGTGTGTGGACTGTTTGGGTCGTTTTTGACATACAGCTGTAATTCTCCAATCAGCTCGAGTAACGTTTCTCCTCGTGCGTCTGTAAGACCACTGTGCCATAGTGGAGATTTGGCATTGCATCGGCAACTATGCCTATGGCTATACATATTTGCCTAATCTTACAAATGTAGGGGTCAATATCGTCTCTGTATTGAGAGTACATGTTAACGAGGACTACATTTCCCCATTGCGTACCTATCTCCACATACACCGTATCTTCATCACAGAATTGTGTTATTTTTGTGACAGTGATCTGCTTATTGAAGACTATGATGGAACTCATTGGTTTTCTTTTCCTGTCGAGATTACCTGAGACGTCACTGGCATGTGTGGGATTTTCCCTACACTGGAGTGGGGCTCTTGAAGAAAGAGGATATCTATTTGCATTTCTTCAGGTAGTTTACTCACTTCATGCAAAACCAGACTGGTTCTCCTGTAGTTTAATTGCGTGATCTTAAGATTCTGTGCACCCCCGTGCAGTTTAATTGCGCGATCTTAAGTTTCTGTTCACCCCTGCTAATGGATGCCGAGTATGGATATTGCACTGTGGCCATGTTGTCTCGAGTCAAGCATTATTCTGCCATGTGTCGTTACAAAATTATGGTAAATTTGATCTGGTTCAAAGATTTCGTTTCGTCTGTCAAATACTTGCTTGACTATAGTGAGTAACTGGGCTTAATTAGTAAGTATATTGTTTACCTTAAGTTGAATACGATCAATTGCCTCTGGTTGCGAAAATGTGATGTTTTTGCCATTTGGATGTGCTATTCTGGTTAGATGGCGTAACGCTAGAGAGAGATTTTGTGTTTCCTCTAGTCTAGCGAGCTGAAGATTGTTTCCAAACTTATGGTAGATATGGTCTGGAGCTATAGCAGCGTGTCTTGGTTTCTCGTTCACTAGGTTATCGAAGCGGCCAATAATTTTACAGTAGTTGGATGCCATTGGAACAGGTCCTACCCATCCAAGTCCAGCTCGTTTTGATTGAGGTCTAGGAGAAATATCACAGATGGTGGAAGTAATCTCTGTTTGCTGTTCCTTTCCCTTCTTGCAATATTTTCTCCCCGTATATTGCACCCCCTCTTCCTTCCGCCTCTTCCTTGATGGCGTGTTTCTTGTTTTATTGCTCTTTCTTTTTCTTACTATTTCTTTTATTAGGTTGATAATGATGCTCAATAATTGATCTTTGTATGGTTTATCCATCCCCTTGCAGTTTCTTCCATTGTCCATAATCTGTTCTGCTTATCAATCTTTGAAGAAACAGTTGGTAAGACGGACAATCTTTGCCAGATTTGTTACACGATTTTCCCCGTTTCCTGCATGGGATACAAACAACTGACTGTAAGGACTTGCTACAGCTTTCTTTCTTGTGGCTAGTTTCTCCACAATGTTTACAAGCGGCCGACGTTTGGGTACAATGTTTGCTAATGTGACCATAATCATAGCAATGCATACATTTTGGTACTACAGTGTAATCTTTTGCAGAGATGACACTGAGTTCTAAGTATATTTTTCTTTGCTGCATTATTTGCTTTCTTATTTTAGCACTCGCTTCAACAACTTGATGGACTTTGCTTTTGTCTCTGGGGCCTGTTCGAAATTTTGGTCTTGAATCCATCAAGAAATTCTTCTACTTTTCCTTCAAAATTTTGCTCATATACCTTTTCTGGGACGATGGAGGCACTAATTATTTTTAGGACAGTTGGAAGAGTTTGCTATAGAGTATTTTTTTGATTTTTTAGTCAATTATTTACATTCGTACATAACCGTAAAAAAATATAACATTGATGTAAATATTTAGCTTTAACATCAAAATAAATAAATACTTTAAAACTGAAATCCAGTTCCGCCGATTTAACCGCTGCCATTTTGGCGCGCTGCACTGTGACGTGTAAGTACACGACCGCATTGGTGTACTGTATAGCGTGGAGTGTTTCATCTCAAAACTTTCATGTTTTCTTTCTAATTTCGATATGGAAGGAGGTCGAATACCGTGTTGTAAGAACTGTATTGTACCTGTGTGCAAAAATACTAAAAGAAATACACTTTATAAAGTGTATTTTCTAGTCCCGCGAGATGCGAATATAAGAAAAAAGCGGTGTACCGCTATGAGAATAGATCTGCAACTAGTTTATATTATTGTGAATATCATTTTTATGTAAGTACTTAGAATTTATGTATTTTAGGAAATGTAACATAAAAATTCGTTACCTGTTCAAACTCTAATCATATCTTACTTGGAGACCATCAGACATTTTAAGAACAGATTGGGATCTTCTTCACATATGTTGAATGGTTCACAGCTTATATGATGACAGGTATATACTAAATTATTGCCCCACTTTATCAATTGGCAGCGTGGTCTATGGGGTAGGGTGCTGGCTTTGTAATTATGTGACCAGAGTTCCAATCCCCGCAGAATCAAATATTTTTACTTATTTGTATCTTCAAAAATTGTCAAGCTTCACTTATTTATTTTATTGAAACTTCATTTACATACTTTTATAGCGCGAATTAAAATTTAAAACAAAGTCACATTGCTTATAACAAATACACCAAACATAATTTCGGCCCATTTATCAACAATGACTTGCTAATATGACTCGCTCCATACCCAATGAAATTAAGTCATGAGTCGAATCTGCTAGTAAACTGGAATTTGATACAAGAATTTTGCAATATTTATTAGTATTTGTCACTTGTTCTTCCATTTCCTTGTCGAGCTCCATTTTTCGTCACGGATAGGCCTGCTATTTTATTTTCAACTATTTACACGCACAGGGGTGGATCCAGGATTTTGGTTTGGGGGGGGCTTGACCCTGGCGAGGATAGGCTTTATCAAGGTAAACACTAAAAAAAAGCAGACACAATTTTATTTTGCTTATTTAATACATAGTGAGTCTCCTTGGATAGCTTTTTGAAAATTCTTCAATGACCTCAACAGGTTGTAGGCTGCTAGCTGTATCTCGATGAATGTATATAGCAGCCAAACCGTTCAGCCTCTCTTTAGTGATTGTCGTACGAAGATACAATTTTATTAGCTTAAGCGAAGAGAAGCTGCGCTCCACACTACAAGTGGTGACTGGTAATGTGGCTAGAATTTGTAACAGAATTTTTATATTTGGGAAAAACTCATTTGTCTGCTGATGTGCCTCCGCTGCTGTTTGGGGGAGATGTTCCCTGTCTTTCCAAAGCTCCTTCCAAAGAGTTATCTCTCCGATAGCGAGAGAGGATGGGGCAAGTCACCGCTGTAAACACGCGTAGCTGCCACTACAGAGGTCAGATTTTCTTTCTGCACAATGGCACTTGGTATAAGCGTGAACAGGTCGAGAATTGAAGAGTGCTCTGCTCTCTAAAAGCGGCTCCTCAACTGTCCCAATACATAGTCAATGAAAGGAAGGAATACATTCAATCTGAAACAAAATACAACATTATTCTTGAGCTCAAAAGAACAGAAAAGAAATAAATGTTGCAACAAGCATTTGTATGTTTTAAAGGGGTTATTTTTACCTGTAGTATTCCTTGGCATCAAATGCTTCTATATTTGAGCGATGAGTTGAACGTTTTGCTATTCTGGGTGCCCGCACTGGGATGTCTGAAGGTTCCACAATACGACATGCCTCTTGAAAAATTTCTTCATATTTACATTCTCTGTATCTTTTTAGTGTTCTTATTACTTTGTCTACCATCTCATAGCACAGGTTGAGGTCTAATGCAATAGACTGAAGCTGCCGTGAAAGCGAAACAGTAATTTCAAATACAGTGGCAGTTACTGTCAAAGGTAAGACAAAGTCAAATCGTTGAAGAGAAGCCAGAAGACATGCACTTTTCGATGACGGAGAAGTTCTGTCTATTTCTTCAAGAAACTGTACATTAGAGTCAAAGAGCTCTTTGAATTGAAGGAGTGCGTCATGTCTTTCAAGCCAGCGTGTACACTAAGCCTTTGTAACTTAAGTCTTTTCTCCTCTGGATGTTCTTCAAGGATAGCTCGCTTGATAAGTTCCAAACTTTTTGCTGACTCACGCATAAAATTGGTAACACTGCTTACAACTCCCATCATATTCCGAACACTAGGTAAGCTGCAGGCCTTCACAATAGCTGGGTTTAGTTTATGTGCTGCGCAATGCATATAAGTCGCTAGCGGTTGGATCTGCTTTATTCGGGATTGTACACCACTAAATTTCCCAGACATGTTGGCACCTCCGTCATAACCTTGACCTCTCAAATTCTTAACTTGTAGGCCAACTTTATTTAATTGTTTAACGATCTGATCACTTAATGCAGCACCAGTTAAATCAGTTGCAGACAGAAAACACACAAACTCTTCATGTATTGTACTGTTTTGTACATCCAAATACCTGATACATACACTGAGTTGTTCTGTACCACTGGCATCGGTTGTTTCGTCACCAAGAACAGCATAATATTTTGCTTCTTTGACTTTGTCATTTACCTTATTCATTATGACGGAATAGCAGCAGTCAATCAGTTGATTCTGAGTTGTTTTGCTCAGATGTGTAGCATCTTTCGGCGCGGGCAGTTCTATCATTACCGTGGCGCCAAAATCTGATGATGACTTCTTGCAGAACTTGACGAAATAAATCGAAAATAAAGAATAAAATTTTTTGATATCTCGCTTGGTTTTCGAGATATAGCATGTTAAAAATCAGCCATAGGTATAGTTCCGTCTGCTTTTGATGTTTTTTTCTTCTGGTCCAGGCCGTATTTCAACATAACAACAATCACTAGGAATAAAATAAAACACCTATAATGCATTTCCACCATGTAGATATGGTGGTTTTGGTGAAATTTTTTTTTGGTCCAGGCCGAATCTCACCCTAACCTCATCATTTTTGAGATACAATATCTCGAGAACTAAGCGAGATATCAAAAAACTTTATTCTTTATTTTCCATTTGTCTCATCGAGTTACGTAAGAATTCATCATCGAATTTGGCTATAGCGAAATTTTTCTTCTGGTCCAGGCCGTATTTCAACCTAACTACGTCAATTTTAAGATACGATATCTCGAGAACCAAGCGAGATATCAAAAAAATTTATTCTTTATTTTCGATTTGTTTTGTCGAGTTCTATAAGAATCAATCATCATTTTGTGGCGCCACGGTAATGATAGAATCCCCTCGGCGCGGTCTCTAAATGGTTTTGGAGAGATAAATCACCGGAATCAATCCGAAATTTTAAAGGTGCTCGAAATTTTCCTTGGCCTGTTTCATCAGTCAATGTACCATCCTCTCAGTGGCCTCTTAACGGTATATTTTCTCGACCACATAGTATGATCGTCTTTACTATAGGAATCAGTCGTTCTCTATTTGATTTAATTATTTTTAGTTTCTCAGTTTCCATTAAAACATTTACAGCATTTTCAGGTTTCACAAATGTATTTTTGAAATGTATACTTTTTAACATTTTGTGGTAATCAGTTGCAGAATGTTTTTTTGAAGATTTCTAGTGCTTTCTTGTATTTGCAAAGTGGACGATTGACTAAAGATCCTAGAGACACAGAATGCTTGCCCCCACTATCTGGACCAGAAAATAGTACGCAAGGCAAACAATATGCACCGTTCTGTTGTTGGCTATAGATTAGCCAACCATATTCCTTTAGCCAATCAGATTTAAACTTTCTTTTTTGCCCACCCTCCATCTGCTCTGGATATTCATAATTATGAGGTGGTTCTAAAGACTCCGTCAGATGTTTATACTTTTCCTCATTACTAAGTACTTTTCCTATTACATAAGAAACATCAAAACGATTTTCAACGCAAACAGTGGATGTATTAGCCATTGGTTCCATTTCGGATCTGTAACAACAGAAAACATAAACTACAACTTTTACACGAAGTAGAGAAACTTACATAACCAAATCAACAACTTAGGGTAATCAGACCATTGAATGAACAGTGGCTTAAAACTGTTTTAAAAATTGGTGAACCTTGTTAGTTGACAATATCCAACATGCTGTAGTTGGTTGTAACCATTTGGATATGAACAACTCGAGAGAAAAATATAAAACATATTAATTGTAAAAAAATTGTTTTAATATAAATCTGAAATATTTAGCAAATTCCATGAGTTACTTGGGTAGATTGCTGGGGTAGTAAAAATGAAAAAAATTAGGATGTTGGCTCCTTACCACAGTGGAAGAATGACAGATGAAGATAAGGTTCTTCAGAAGAAATTAAATTCATACTCAGATTTCAGAGGTGAGATTACAATGGTCATTACTGGTGAGGATTTAAATTTACTGGGTACGAAATAAGATTAATAACACAAGGGAAATACCTTAATAAGAGGAGGAGGATTTACACAAGTGGTAAAGCAGAACACTAGGAGACAAAATATTTTGGATATGTTCATAATAAAGCCCCATGATAATCTTGTGAGGTGTCAACTAACCGAAGAAATAAGTGATCATGAAGCAGTTCTGATGGATATTAGAGGATTCAGTGAACCAGCAGCCAAAACTGAAGGGGGTAACAGGTGCAATTATGAAAAGGCACAGATTTTGAACTTTAAGAGATATTTCAGGAGAACATTTCAGCAAAAGGAAGGAAGGCACAAGTACAGTAGAGTCAAGGTGGGAAGAGTTCAAGGAGAAAATAAGAAAGGGGGAAGAAAAATTTATCCCAAGACAGAAAATAAAGAGATGCTGTGTACTATAACAGGGAGATGAGGCCGTTAAAGAGGTTGGTAAGAAGAGAACATAACAATGTTAAGAGACAGCAGGGTAGTAGGGAATATTTAAAACAACTACACAAGGATTTAATAATCCCAGTGAAGGAACACCTGTTCTTTTATTGGTTGGAAGTATACTTGAGATCCAGTAAATGAACACCTTACCTCTAAACAAAGACAAGATGCAAAGATTGATGCTATTAAAAATATACCTTGATCTTTCTTAATTATAGTATCCCGTGTTAGATATACTATATGAGCACTAAACAATATGAAATTCACTATAGATTAAGATAAGTGCTCTGCTTGCCTTTGTTGGAACCACAGTCTGCATAAACAACAAAACTTTACCATTTTTCCATCAAAGGTAATGTGACTTTACATCCAATCAAGAGCAACTTAGGTTCCATAATGAAGTAGAAAGCCAGTGATACCAAACTAAAGGCTGCAGAGAAAGAAATGACCTTATTTTTAAACAATTTTCTCAGAATATTCATTCACTGGATCCTGTTCAGTCAGTGGTCAGGTTATCCTACAAACAACTAATTCTTCAGAACTACTCTCCAGGTTTATTTATAAATGGCCAATAGTCCTTTAAGGGGATAAAATAATATTTATAAATCAATATGAACATCTTTTCTTTAAAAAGGGTATCAACTTTGAAATCTCGAGGAAAAAAAAAATACAGCTATTCCATACAAAAGATGTACCTACTCAACCAAAAACAGAACAGTTTTCTTCGCGATTTCAAAGTTTCTCTCTTAGTAAAAGTTGTTCTTGTTGATAAATACTTTAACTCCTTCAATGACCGATTTTAGGTGAATAACGCCGTATAAATCTATTAAATTCACGGCGATTGCGGTGGGCGCGGAAAGAAAGCTAGTTTAAAAAGAATTTAAACCCAACAAAATCGATGATTGATATTACATTATTTACGAATAAAGTAACAAACTCGACTAACTGTGTTTATATTAATTTCATTTAAGTTCATACAAAATAATAAGAAGGATGTACCTGAAGAACCGTGAGTCGATAATGATAACTTGCTGACACTGTTTCCATGAAATATTGGTTGATTTTCGGTCGATTCGCCGTCTTCTTTCTTTATTTTCGGTAAAAAAATGACGGAAGATCTCTTTGCTTACGTTTCGATGTCATATTTAACAACTTTGATAGAAACAAACAAAACCAGGCCGCGATAATAATTACAACACACTTAAAATGCGCATTCTATTGTGTTCGATTCGACGAAGCATAAACATTGGCATCAGAGCGGATCCATGGAGGAAGGAATAATATGGAGACGACGCAAGAGACCTTAACCACTCATGGGAGTGAAGCAGGCCGGCGGAGGAGTGGGGGGGCATGGCCGGAGTGGTGGAGGCTTGACCGCTTCCCAACAAACACGGGGAATATGTACAAACACCTCAAGGGGACTCTAGGATAAACGTGACGCCGCAATCTGGTGATGGATTATTATGTAACTCGATGAGACAAATAAAAAATGAAGAATAAAATTTTTTGATATCCTGCTTAGTTTTCGAGATATTCTGTCTCAAATGTGAAATGGTTTTGGTTGAAATTCAGAAGAAAACATTATTCAAAGTCAAATTTTATGATGAATTTTTATTTAAAAAGACGAGACAAATAAAAAATAAAGAGTAAAATTTTTCGATATATCACCTAGTTCTCGAGATATACAGTCTCAAAAGTGAGGTGTCTTGAGTTGAAATGCAGAAGAAAAATTTCGCAAAAGTCAAATTTAATGATGGATTCTTATGTAACACGACGAAAAAACTCGATAATAAGGAATAAATGTTTTCGATATCTTGCTTAGTTTGGGGGATATACAACATCCAAATTGAGGGGTTTAGGTTTGGATGCAGGCTGGACCAAAAATTAATTCTGTCAAAGCCACAATGATTACATGGTTGACATGCAGAATGGATATTTCAGTTTTATTACTACCACTTGTGGTTAGTCTGAAATGTGTCCTAGACCAGAAAAAAAGTAAGAGGACCCACTCTAGGGATGAGCAACCCAGACATTTTGTAGGCTGGTACCAGAAATAAAATGTTTATTCAGTCACCTTAATGAACATTCTCTTGATCAAGATGTGTTGTCTAATTTCACAGCCCTACTTATTAGGACAATTGTAAAAAAATTATCTCTCAGTTAGATTTAGATACGGGGGGGGGGGGGAGAATGTTGTACAAAAAAAAAGAGACTAAATTAGAAACACATTCCCCAAATTGATTTTGTTCAAAGGCCAATAACTTCTGAAGCCCATTTTTATTTATGAAGCCCATTTTTATTTCTGCATGAACCTGTTTCGACATAAATAGATGAGAAAGATTTCAAAATCGGTAAAAATAGGTATAGACGTATTTACAAACAGAAACAAGTCTTATATGAAGCTTTAAAAATAACCTAAGTCAATGGCCTGAAATAGCTATTTAAAAAATTAATAAAACTCACAGCTTCTCACATAACAGTTAATTTCATCATCCATTGTCAGTATAATCAGCAACGTGACGAAAGAAATCGTAATAGTAAATTCACTGAATCGCGAAGTAAAACACACCCCTTTAAATCTCATTTTAAACACTCGTTAAAAAATAATGCTAGTCTATTATGTGCAAAATAGCAAGTTTGCTGATTTTCTACACTACACCAAGAAAAATTTGAGAAAAAAGTCATCCCATTGAGAGCTACGACTAAATATTTATAGACGTGCTGCAAAGTTTGCGGTGTCTACCGCTCACTTCAACAACGATAATTACAATTCAACTTACTTATGAAATGATATTCCAGGTTCTTTCCTGTCTGGCCTATTTGTGCAACCGTACGCAACACAAGCTGGCATTTTTAAACACTTATACACAATACTAAATGAAATAATCACTGCATCTACCACAATGTGAACACCTTAATTGTTGGGAAGCGCCATATGGTCGCTGCCGGTGCTGCCACCATGCGGGAGAGTTTAGTGCTTGCTTCACCGATTTAACGTCACTTCTCCTCCATATAATTCCTTCCTCCATGATTTAACGTCACTTCTCCTCCATATAATTCCTTCCTCCATGGAGCGGATATATCCTCCACGTGTGACCACAACGCTGGCGGGTGTGTGGTGGGGGTGACGGGGGTGTGATGCGAGTGGCGCGCAGATTAAAAACTCGTCACGTAAAAATTACTTATATAAAAAATAAGGGCTGAAGAAAAAAAAAATACTGATCTTCCTTAAGGATTAAGTAAGATATGCGATGAAATCTGTACACTACTATCAGCTAGTAAGTAGGATTATATGAGGTTTAATGTGAAATTTGTCTGGGATTGATCCAGATGCTTTTGGGGGGGGGCTTGAGCCCCTTAGCCCCCCCCCTGGATCCGCCCCTGCACGCAACCGTTCTTGGAACAAATCGAGTGTAGAAGAAAGAAAGCGTTCTTGGAACAAATCGAGTGTAGAAGAAAGAAAGAAAAAACTATTTTCCTAATGCTACATATTTCGTTTGAAATACCTCTTGATGGTATACAAGTAAAGAAACGACGAAGATAACATGATAGGAACTATTTCAATTGAAAACGCAACGAAACAACTGTTTAACAAAATGTGAAAAAAATGTAAGAATGGAGACTTTCTTGACGAATGATTGCAATGGAGTTTTTAAGGGCGTGCGGCCGATTTGTGTTGTGAAAAGACAATCCGTCGGTAGACCCGTGAATTCATTAAAAAAAAAAAAAAAAAAAAAAAAAAAAAAAAAGATTATGACTCTGAGGTGGGTAATATGATTTGTGTTAAATAGTATTTAACTCAATAAAGGAACGTAAATGAAGTTTTAACAAAATAAAAAGTCTAGCTTGAGAATTTCTGAAGATAAAAATATTTAATTCTACGGGGATTTGAACGCGGGTCAGAAAATTATGAAGCTAACACCCAACCGCATAGATCACGCTACCGTTTGATAAAAAAAAGGATAATAATATACTATATATCCGACATCTAGAATTTTTTTGTTTATTTGCATGCGAATGTTGAAATATCTATCACTTAATTACCTTGCAGCTTTCACTGCTCCGAGCTGAGCGGCCGTAAAATTCGGATTTGATGCAAAATTTCTTGTCATCATGAGAGCATCAATTTTTAGAAGATTATCCGACTGTGCTTTCAGAAAACTGCTTTCAGTCATTATTTGGTGTGTATATTGTAGCAAGAATACAATATCTCATCAGGTATGCTGATATATTAATATAAACTTTAACACAATCGCAAAGCTATTAGAACTACCAGCAACTACGCCTTTGTTCACAATAGTATCGTGTACTTGGTCGTCACGATTCGATTCGACCAATAGCGTTGCGTTTTGCGAAGTTACATTTCGCTTGTACTTTTAGCACTTTTGATTAATTAAAATCAGTAAATAAAAATCGAAAAAATAGGAAAAAAACGTTATAGCCGTAATTCTACACTAATAAAGTTTCAAAATAAAAATACTAGACGTAAATTTGAATTTCATGCATATACCTATTGTTGTGAATAAGGTTAAGGCTGCTGGGTAACAACCAAAATGTATTCAATAAAGGTCAATAAAGTACAGGCAGAGGCTAACATCGATCCAAGTGAAACTAAACCCTTAACAATACGACTAAGAGAGCTACCAGGATACAGTAATACAGAACAGAATAATTGAAAATCAACCAAGAAATAACTGAAATGTTTTAGAAAGAATTCGATACGTTGGACTCTTATAAATGAAAGAAGATAGTTCAAAGAATGCAAAAGTGTCAAAACCAACAATTTTCTTATCCAAAGAGAAGAAACGTCAATGATCTAATTATGAATGTGAAGATGCTCTATAAAGGCTTTCTGTTGCATGGAACAAAATGAATTCTACCAAACTAAATTTTGAAGAGTTCAAAGTCGAAAGGAAAATAACAGCCAAGGTCGTCAGAAAAGTCAATCACAACTACGAGAAGGGGCAACTAAAAGAGATAGAAGAAAACTTTAACAGAAACAACACCAGAGATTTCTATCAAACCTTTAAGAAAAAAATTCAAGATTAATCTCCAAAAACATTTTTTTCAGCAGTAATCAGTGTATATTAGATCTAATTAATAAAGAGAACTATGAACATCTGACTAATACTTTAGACAACTACTTAACTGTGAACCTCATCAGAATGAAATTACCTTTTATGAATCAAGCAATAAAATTCCTGATTCTTCTTCACCAGATATTATGGAAATAAGAGAGATCATGAAGATCCCTAAGAAAAATAAGACATCTGGGAAAGACTCCATTGTTGCAGAGCTTATCAAGTGTACTGGAAACAAGATAATAAGCCAACCTCAGAAACTCTTCCAACAAATCTAGTCTACAGAAGAGATACCAGATGAACGGAGGGACGGTGTCATTCATCTTCCATACAAGAACTGAGACAAAACAAATATGAATAATAACAAAGGAATATTACTACTACATGGGGCATACAAGATACTCTACAAAGCTCTGCAGCGGAGAATAGAGAAACACATAGATCGAAAGCTAGGAGAATATTAAGCGAAATTTAGGAAATGACGATCATGTGAGGAACAGATCTTCACTATCAACACGTTGATTGGCAGGGGATAAAAAGGTGATCATGATTTTTGTGAACTTAAAGGAAGTATATAATTCAACAGATCGGGATGCGATGAAAAAGGTTTTGAAAGATTTGGAATAGACGATTAAACAACTTCAATAATACAGGAAACATTAAAAACACTCGACCCAAGTTAAGTTCTTAGAAGAACTATCAGAGCCACTTGAGATGAAAATTGTTTATCTGCGTCTTGGAAGGGTTATCAGAGAATGGCGGAAAGTGATGTGTCAGTCAAGCGCTTCGAAAGAAATTAGACTAGGAAACCAGAAGAACGGTCTGACATTTGAATGCATCGTTTTTTCGGTTGACATAATGTTCTTTGCAATAAATGTGGAGATTGTAATCAAACAAGTAGAAGTCTTGAAGGAAACAGCTGAGAAGGAAGGACTACAAATATCGATTGAGAAAACTGAAAAACATGAACACAGGTGCAAAAGAGCAGACTTGGACAATGGAGACTAAATATGGTGATATTAAAATAAAACAGACGTTCAAATACCTTGGTGAAATTTTAAGTCCCAATGTAAATGAAAAGGCTGCAGTGCAATATAGGGTAAGAAAGACGGAAACAGCTTTCAGGATATGTCACACGACATACAAATCGAAATTACCCTCCCATCAGGCAAATTTCAAGCACTAAAGTATGGTAGGGAAGCCAAAATATTTATACGCAGCAGAAACACTAGCCAGAAAGAGACTATACGACTTGGTAGAGCTAAAAAAAAAAAAAAAAAAAAAAAAAAAGCCCCTGCACAGCAGGCCAATTTTTCATCGATCCAAATGGTTTTCACCTTATTTAGTATCGTTTTATGGCCTAATGCCCTACTCTGTCATTTGCTTGGATCCCATGCTAAATTATCAACATGATAGCCCTTGTCCATCTCATCCGAAATATCTTTCTTGTAGCCCACTAACTGAAATTGTCATAATTACCTGTGGTGAAAGCCATGTTGCCAATTTGCAAATAAGTTTCTTTTTTCACAAACATTTCTGATATGGTTGTATATTAATCTCTTCATCAAGTGACCTGTCACTAATGTCAGACTAAGAGGCCGGTAATCTTCAACTCTATTTGTGCCCATTTCACCCCCCCCCCCTTCCTTTATAGAACGGAACTAATATCCGTTAAAGATCGACCTCTTCATTGAGAAATTACATTAAAATTTTTTCATTCGTATAAAGATGCCGCTAGTAGCTGCAGTATTTGTCCACTGGCGGGGTAGTTTTACCTTGCAGTATATCACGTAGAAGATTTGATTTCCTTATCTTTCATATATTGGTGAGAGTATACAAAAACCAAGTTTTCGACTTCCGACACCCTTGGAACAAATTTCAGTTGCCAAAAAATGTCAAAATTTTAGTACTTTTTCAGTTTTTCGACAATAAGTCATTCCTGATGTGTCTTAGCATGGAATACTTTATTTCCAGTTTGGAAGAGGACAAAATTACCTACAGCTTTTAAGCCACTAAGTTTTTTTCTAAACTTAAAATTAAGCGAGCTACACTTCTTCGAAAATCAGCAAAATTTCACAGTTTTCCTAAAAGTTGAATTTCCACCTACTTTGTCACTCCCCTTATATATATAATTGATACGTGTATCTATTTCTGTATGGCATATTATATTTATGTACTGCACTTTGATTACTGTTGGTCAGTTCAATAATCATATGGCATTGTTGGTCGGGAGAACCAGAAGGATTGTTCGGCCGCCAGATGACAGAGTTTTCTATTCACCGCGCAATGCGCCTCTTTGTGGCTATATAATCTAACCAGGTAATCGTAATGGGTGTAGGGAGACTTCAGCTTAAGTGGGTGTCCATTAATTACGTGAGGTGAAATAGGAGATGGATTCGGCGAAATCTCACCAAATCTCACCAAGGGGGAAGGGCGGGGTTGACGGAAATCTCACGTGACGTTTTGAATTTCTCGAAAGGACAGAAGAGTTAAATATAAAAAAAGGCTTCAAAAACTATAAGACCATTCAGGAGGAGGGGGGGGGGTCACGTCAAAATCTCACGTCATCTTAGGGGGGTCGGCTCCGACCAGATCTCACCAAATCCCACCAGATAAGGGGGGTGGGGAATTCCTAAAAAAACACCTCGTGTAATTAATGGATGCCCTCTAATGTGGTATCTAAACCACAGAAGCATTCTGGAACACTTCATAATACACATCAAGCTGTGGCAGAGTTGAAGGTCGGGTTAATGTCCTTTCAAAATTACATCTGAGTTCGGGATTTCGATCTTCAGTCAAACACCATAACCACTGAACTACCTGAACGCTCTATTACTGATGGTAATAGAGTGGAAATGAATGCATAATGTTATGGCTCAAAGTTATTAAGTCACAATAAATTCATAATAAGTTAATAATTGGTAATAAGTCAGTTTCTTTTCCGTTTGAATTGTCCCAGCTTATCAATGTCCTCATCTAGAATTGTATCTCATTCTTCCATTGGATCAGGAGCAGTTTCCTAGAGGTCGAAGAACGCATCCTCTCCTTCATCTACTTTAATCTAAGGAATGTTTTCACGAGACAGGCCATAGCAGTATATGCAAGCATCTGAAGAGTGTAGTCCTGGTTTGCGACATCTGATTGGTGGAGTACTAGGTTCCTTGCAGTAAAATGCTTCGAAAGACCGGAATCTGAAGGCTAAAAAAATTGTATTGTTCTCGGTAACTTTGAATTAACCTTCATTAACTAATATTTACATTCGCCAACGTGAGTCGAGAAAACAGGTGTTAGCATTACTTGTTCAGAAACCCGGCGTGGAAATTTGAGCATCAAAGTGGTGCTCAAGAGAACAAACCGTCAAAAAATTGCTCAGATATTCGAAACACGTGCGTTATTCAGTTCTGATTTTTATGAGTTACAACATAGCACAACAAACATTTAAGGATTTGCACGAGCAACTGTGACTACTGCTGTTAATAATTTTTGATCTAATTGTAGTGTTGTGGGAAGGTGATATAAGTTATGAAGAAATATATGAAATGAGACATGAGGTCAGAAATCGAGCCCACACCCTCCAGAATGCAGGAATAGACAGTTTAATATTAAAGCAAGAATTCACACACGAAACTCCCAAGGAGGAAAGAAACTGCACGTCATATTTTCCTTATATGGGTGAGTAAGCTCCAGTCACCCTACACATTTGAATCTGTCCCATAAATATTGTAAATTAATGTTAAAATCGTACAATTTTACGAAAAAATCATAAAAATACTTAAAATCATGACAAAATACCCGAATTTACGAAATTTGGTATACAACATTAAAAATTACGTTAATTCCCTCCATGAAGGAAGACATCCATACAAATTGTCTGTTTCGGTAGACATGAAAAACGGAAAAAGCTGCATAAATTCACCATTATAATAAAGGAGAGAGTGCACTAACGATGAAAAAAACTCAGATATTTGCATCATACAGTTCAGTGTTAACAGAACATACGCCGACATGGAAGACAGTTTGTATTTAGAAAGGATGTCGTACCCAAAAACGTGAGTCAAATATTTAAAAAAAAGTCAGAAAAGTAGATAGAATCTGAGATGCCATACGATGTCTGCCACTCGAAATTGGGTTAATTGGATGCATGATTTCCCCCAGTTGCGTACGGAGTAATGGAAAAAGCTACTATTTGATAGTGATTCGTCAATTGCATGGGGCATACATGGAAATTGGTCTCATAACTCTCTAACACACTGGAGAAAGGAAATGGCCACCTTGCCTGTTAGAAGCCAAACTTTGGGTTGTGGATTAAACATATATAAGCGTCTGAAAATTCTCAAACTTTAGTACAGATGGTGCGAATTTTGCATAATTTGTGGAATAACTGGGTTTGGGAACCAACTATGTTGAATAAGCGGTAACGTTCGAACCTGGCATTTCAACAGTTAGACCTTTCAGACTTAGATTTCCATTGTTTTCAGAAAACATTCCATTAATTATAGTTTGGCTCCGTCATTAAGGTTGTGGTCGACTTCTTCCCCGTTCCATGGCTACAGCCTCTCCCAGTTCTATAGACCTAGTTCTCTGCAAACTGTAAAACCCTTCTAATAATATTTAAGGAGCGGTTTAATGGCACTGAAACATCTGTAGAACATCCATTTGAATGATGATATGTTGAATTTGCGAATTCGTCCTTTCATATTTAGATTGATAGCTAAAGACTTCATGCGTAGGTAAACATGAGATGCCTCTCAGGAGTCTTGAATTGGTTTTGTTGTTCTTTTGAACAGTATTCCGACGTATCTGTTTAATGCAGCTTCGAACTTCAAAAAACGTATTTCCATACACACTAAATAGCGTGCTGTGTAACATATCCGTTGTTTTTGATTGTAACATATCGGGCCGCATGATGAAGTTCAGTGTTTCTGAAGTGTGAGGTAGACACAAAAATCGTGGAGCTGATGTCTCTTCAACCTCGAAGCCTGGGTTGGCATATTCCCTCTTGTTTTACTGTTATTAAATTCCCTCCTTTTCCTCATTTACGTTGACGTATTTTCTTTGCCCACCCGTGTCCATTTCCCTCGAGTCTGCTTCATTTTTTTTCGTGATATTAATATTCTGTCCTTACAGCATTCTTATTACTCAAGTGATAGTGATTCGTCAATCATATTTAATTTTAACGTGTATCCACATTTACAATAGACTCAATCGCCATAAAAGTGAATGTATTTTCTTCGAAGCTAATCGTCAGGAACTGTTATATTCAGCATGCTGTACAATGAACTCTATACAGAAAACTTCTCTGCAAATATAAGTGGGTTACAAGTCGAGCCTTTGAATACAGAACTCTCTCTGCTTCTGTGAATACTGTGTTCTGGGCTAAACATGGCCTTGCCAACTAGTATGTATTAAAGAACATTCCATCGGTCTGAAGCCTGGTGTTCGTGGTTCTCTATGATAGAGTTTCCTGCAGTGACTTTATATCATCTAGATCCCGAGACATTGTATTACTTTACTCACAATGGATGAAAATGCCTATATTAGTATTATGTGTATGAATGAATGCATAAATGATCAGCATCTTCTGTCAAGATCATTGTTTAATAGGACCCAACAGTTCTTCAACCCAGAAAACTTTCACATAGGCAAAACAACGTTAGTCAAAGGTTTTTGGAACGTTACAATACAGAGAAAAATAATCTCGAAGGTATGAGACGTGCACATTGAATAAAGCATAAGCGCATTGAGCTTGTCTGATTACATGGTAAAATTAATGCTTAGCTGAAAATCAAAGAAAGTACTACGCTTATATGTCGCGGCACTCGCCACGAACCATTCCTAAGACTCCAAAACCTGGCTGTATTGCTAAACGTCTATGGTGGTCACTTCAGCGATAGGAAATAGACTTCTAAATGATGTCCGTCATGAAAGAAGATTCCAAAAAAAGTGACAAAACTAGAATGTCGTTCATGTGAAGTTCTATGTAATGTTAAACATTTTTGCTCTGAGATTACTTTTTTTATTGCGTCATCTGTCTCGAGAATGCTTTAATCAAGGTTTTCACATAACAAGACTAAATATTCCGGAGCTCAAACCCTTGTTCGTCTCTAATTCAAGGACCCATCAGGTTTGAATAGCAGGTATTAATACAGTACAATAACACAATACATTCATTTTCCATTGATCCCAATATAAGAGACTGGCTCTGTGGGATGTGGAAAGTTGTCAATTTACAGATAAACAGTTGCATAACAAAATAATAAGTACACCACTAGATGTACAGTCATAGTATACGTGGTACATTAAACACTTCCATTACAAAATAATACATACACCAGAAGATGTACAGTCATAGCATATATGGTACATTAAAAAAAAAAATCCATAACAAAATAATACATACACCACAAGATGTACAGTCATAACATATATGGTACCGTAAACAATTACGTAACAAACTAAATACATACACCAGGAGATGTACAGTCATAGCATACATGGTAAATTAATTATGTGAACTATATTTACACAAGATACTGGCAGTTATTTTTTAGATACCTTAGAAATAAATTCTTCAACAGAGTAGAAGGAGTTGCCAATTAAAAATTCTTTCAATTTTTTCCTGAATTTATTCTTATCATCTACTAGACATTTAATATGTGTTGGGATCATATTGAAGATATGTATCCCTGAATATCGGACCCCTTTTTGAACAAATGACAATGACTTGTAAGTCTTGTGAAGATCATTTTTACTTCTAGTGCCATAATTGTGTATTTTACTATTTGTTTCAAACAAAGTATAATTTGTGACTACAAAGGACATTAATGTGTATATATACTCAGATGCTAATGTTACGAGGCGTATTCCAAAAGCAAGGTCCGGGGTACAAGATGTCACAGATGATAGGCCTGAATGACGTTTCCCACCTGCAGCGCCATCTACCAACTCCTGGTAAATATGCAGTATTGTTGGCGTGCCGCAGTAGCCGTATATCTATTGTTGAGAGCAGTTCGAAATGGCCGCGACAATCGTAGCTCCCGCCAGTTGTGAAGTGCGCGGTGTGATTAGATTTTTGTTGGCAAAAGGATCGTCAGCTGCGGACATCCATCGCGAATTGTGTGTAGTGTATGGACCAAACATAATGAGTGAGAAACAAGTTCGACACTGGTGTCGAGAATTTCAAAGTGGTCGCACAGATGTGCACGATCAACAGCGGAGTGGCAGGCCCAGTATTCGGACCGACGACATCGTCGAGAAAGTTAACCAAAAACTGCGAAGTGATCGGCGTTTGACGATTAGTGGTCTGGCTATGGAATTCCCAAATGTTGCTAGAACCTCAATTTACAGGATTGTCACTGAAGAGCTTGGATATTGGAAGCTTTGTGCGCGGTGGGTGCCAAAACTGCTCACCGCTCAGCACAAAGAGCAACGAATGCATAACGCACGACAATTTTTGGAGCGCTATAGACAAGATGGAGACAGTTTGTTTTCCCAAATTGTTACGGGAGACGAGACGTGGATAGCGTACACCAACGCAGAATCAAAACAACAATCAACGCAGTGGCGCCATTCCGGTTCACCCAAACCAAAAAAGTGTAAGCAATCGCCGTACACGAATCGCAAAATGATGGCTTCCGTGTTTTGGGACGAAAAGGGCGTCCTTTTGATCGAATTTATGGACCGTGGGCCAACCATTACAGCTGACGTGTACTGTGCAACGCTCACCAAACTGAGACGTGCCATCCAAAATCGACGCCGCGGGAAACTGTCGTCTGGCATCATCCTCCTGCACGACAACGCACGCCCGCATACCGCTTCCAAAACCAAAGAGAAGATTCAAGAGTTTCGTTGGGAAATCCTAGACCACCCTGCTTACAGTCCAGATCTTGCACCAAGCGACTATTTTCTCTTCCTGCATTTGAAACGGTGGCTTGGTGGACAACGATTTCAAACCGATGAAGAACTCAAGACGAGCGTTACCAATTGGTTCAGGTCCCAGGCGGCAGACTTTTATGCCGAGGGGTTAAAGAAACTGGTACAGCGTTACAGAAAGTGTATAGATATGAACGGCGATTATGTGAAAAAGTGAACTAGATATGTAGTTACATACTGACGTTAATAAAAACCTTGTATCCTGAACGATGTTTTTATTATGATCAAACGGACCTTACTTTTGGAATACGCCTCGTAAAATCCCTAAATTCTTGAACAGATCTCTACATAAAGTTCTATTGCTAACCCTACACATAATTCTTATTATACGCTTTTGGGCTATGAACACTTTGTCTCTATGGGTAGAATTGCCCCAGAATATTATTCCATATGACAATAAGGAGTGAAAATAAGCAAAATAAACTAGCTGCCTCATACGGAGATCACCTAAAGCTGAAATTGTACGAATTGCAAACGTGGCTACTCCTAATCGCTTTAGTAAGAAACATGTACTTTCCAATTTATATTATGATCTATATACAAACCTAGAAATTTCACACACTCTACCTCTTGAATGGACTGGCCTGCAAATTTTATGTCTATATTAGGTGTTAATCTGTGTGATGTACTGAATTGCATATACTGAGTTTTATCAAAGTTTAAAGACAAGCCATTAGCTGTAAACCATTTTTTAATCAGTTCAAAGACATAATTTGAAATATATTCTGTAGATAAATCTGGAGTGTTTTAATTCCTATTGTTAGGGTTCTTTAGGTGGTTTAAGAACTGCATTAATTAATTAAAAAGTCCACCCAAGAAACAATGTTATGTCGATGTTCGTTTATTTTGATCAAATCAACAAGTCAGCGATATTCACTAGTATAGGTACAATACAGAGATTATTTATTATTTATTTATTTATTTATTGGCTTTTGGTTTCCTGACCATACAGCCATCCTATGTATACAATTTTACATTAAGTATTTGCAGATACTAATACTAAGCAGAGTTAACATGACATATACAATTACATTATAAATTTTTTTATGTTTTCGTATATTACACTAATACTAAACAGACTTTAATTTACACTATAGAATATACAATTACATGCTTTCCCAATTTCCCTGTCCCATATTAAAATTAATACAAGAAAGAACAATATACAACATAATCTCAGAAACATATCTATATTGTAATTCCCATCGTTATAAAAAATCATATATTATTTTATACGTTCTGACGTCCTCAGTGGCCAGAAGTGTGGTGACCCTGGTTGGGCCCACGTAACCCAGGTCGCGTAGTTTCTTGAGGAGCTTCTCAGTTGCTGTTCTTCTCATCGGGCATCCTAATAACAGATGGTTGGTGTCCTCCACCTCTCCACACTCACAGTAAGGCGTCTCTTGGGCTCCGATGCGGTATAAGTGTTTCTTAAAGGCTCCATGGTTGGCTTTCAGACGCATAATTGTTACATAAAATTTTCTGGTTACCCTCCATTTTTTGTACCAATGTGATTTAGGTATATGCGGGTGGATTTCCCTGTAATGACTTCCTTTGTACTCTGCTGTACGTGCCCACTCGTCTTCCCATCTAGATCTCAATGCTTCTTTGAATTTCTTCAGGTGGTCCGACGCAGGTATCTTGTGTGGGCGTCTTACTCCGTCCGAGATAGCTTTCTTGGCTAGGTTGTCTGCCATTTCGTTTCCTCGCATACCACAGTGGCCTTTAACCCATGCTATTGTTACTTCTTTCTCCCTGCTTTGTAGCTTATCTACTTCCTTCATTATATCATAGACTAGTTGGTTGTTGTGACGCTGGGCTATGTGGTTCTTCAGTATCATTACTGCTGAACGAGAGTCGGTTAATATAATAATCTTATCTTCCCTACTTCCTCCCGCATATTTTAAGGCTTCCAGGATTGCTGTAAGTTCAGCTGTCATTACGGATGCTTGGTGGTAGAGATTGTAGTATCCGAAGTCTCCTGTTTTGGGGTCTATGAAAGCGCAGCCTGTCCCCATTTCGTTCTTCGCTCCGTCCGTGTATATAGCTTTCGTTGGCGACGTTTCTTGCAGAAACTCTTGAACTTGTACGATGTGATCGATGGCATTTTTATACTGGCATGAATCGTCTTTTATTTTAGCTACTATGAGCGAAAGCTTGTATCTGTTTTCATAGATGGGTAGTTTTCCTGACACCCGTATCTCTTTTTGTAGGTCTCTGACTTTGGAGTATTCCATTGCCAGAGGAGGTGCCTGTTTCCGTTTCCAATACCTTTCCATGTGATATGCTATAGCAATTTTCCTAATGTTTTCCATAATTGATGTCTGGCTGTACTGTGTTTGCTTGAGCATAAATTTTGCTGCTAGATAGCGTCTTCGCAAATCTAATGGTGCCTCCAATGTCTCCACCAACAGAACGTTTGTTGGTGTCGTCTTCATCGCTCCTATGCATACCCTCAAGGCTTTGTATTGTACTCTATCCAGTTTAATTAGATTATTTCTACTCGCCGATCCATAGCAGATACATCCGTAGTCCAGTACAATACAGAGATGCACAGTCGCAAACTCAACTGAATGATTGAAACTCTCTGTAACACTGAATACTGTCAACTACACTGACTTACTAACTGAATGCATGAATGAATGTCTCTGTCCAGGTGATCTGTTTATATAGTCTTTATCGAAATTACGAGAATTCTTCAAAGGCATCCGCCCGATATTTCTCGATCATTAACAATCACTCAAACAATCTAACATATTAAAAACAATCGGAATCAATACAAAATTAATTAACAACATTACAAAATGATCAGAAATGGTAATTATAGATACTTAAATACAAAATTATTTACAGAAATCCTTTCAAACGGTAGAAAATTGTCCTGTAGACATCGTAATTTACATTAATACATGGAATTACAAACATTTAAGAAATTCTCTTGCATCATTCGGTTCTTAAACATGTTAAATGGCCTTTGAATAATTTTCTTACCTAAAACAAAGTCTATATACACTGATTTACAAGAAATTACAAAACAAACATATCAAATCACTTTCAACCAAACATTAGCTCACTGCAAATACTTCATACAGTACAATGCTATTCAAAATTCAGGTATTAGGGCTGTTACAACCCCTTCCCCAGGATTCACTTAATTTTACACAGTTAAAATTGATTGAATCCGTCACGAATCTAAGCAGGTTGACTGTACACATAATGCCAACACAAACAGGTTAGAATCAATCAACCATAATGACTTTACAATGAACAAATACAATTCTTCATACAACATCTGCACATAGTCCATGACACTGATTTGGTTTACAATAATTGTCTTTTCTCAGATCCAATCTTTATTTTTTCAGTTACTGTTTTTACACAACAAACGTTCAATGTCATCACCTTAAGTCACAATTATTTTCACACCAAATTACACACTTGATATCTGCTTGTTAATGACAACAGTCTGTTTACATTTTACGGCTGATAATTTGTCAACACAATGTAGAAAGTCACAACATCATGAAAACCCCCAAAAGTTTCTACACAAAACTGTCACAAATTGCTTTACACAGTGAAATGTTTACATCTTAAACATTCAGTATTATTACATCTGCATCTGAACTTAAGTACTTACACAAACTATTTACATGCATCAATTGACAAACTTATTTACAAAATTAGATATTTACACATATAGTGGCACACTTCATAAGTGACCGCTTATTCATAAAAGGGTTTTAGGGCTTCAACATTATACACACCCTTACATTTACCACTCTCAGGGTCTATTAGCTCATAAGAGTTTTTCCTTGGTATAGACTCTATCCTGAAAGGGCCTTCAAACAAACGGTTAAACTTACGAGTTTCTTGTCGCAAAGCTGATGACTTACTATGAACTTCAACTAACACCAAATCACCCACTTTATATTCTATACACTTCTGGCCTTCATCATGCTTTTTCTTTCTCCTGGTTGCCTTCTCCTTTAAATTTTTAAGAGCTAAAGCTACCTTTTCCTCATAGTTGAATTCTTTCTATTTGGAAAACTAACACATTCTCGAATTAATCTGTTAGCCGGTTTATTAAACATCAGCTCAATGGGTGGTATTTCAGTTGTATCACTAGGTACAGAGTTAATTACATTTTCAAAATTTTCTACTTCACATGCCCACTTACTGTGTTGGTCTGTACAATATGTCCTAAACCAACGTC
Source organism: Vandiemenella viatica (assembly GCA_031002005.1). NCBI lineage: Eukaryota > Metazoa > Arthropoda > Insecta > Orthoptera > Morabidae > Vandiemenella > Vandiemenella viatica. Next base: position 49,512,204 of record JARYHS010013631.1, read on the forward strand.
CTATTTCCCTCATTAGGCGTTCTACGGGATTTCCTGCTGGATGATAAGCAGAAGTATATATAACCTCTATCCCTTCTTGTTCAAGTTTTTCTGTCCACACTTTACTAGTGAATTGCGGGGCATTGTCCGAAAGCACCCTCTTAGGTTTACCTACCTTTTGACAATATTCATCAATCACTTTTCTAACCAAAATTTTAGCCGTAGACTTCTTTACAGGGTAAAGTTTAACGAATATCAAATAAAACTAAAACCTGGGTCACCCCTCCCCGAGACATGGGTAGGGGGCCAAGAACATCAGCAGAAACTAATTCCAATACACTACTTGGGATGATATTTTGCATTTTCCCCACTCGTTTAACACTATCTACTTTCGATTTTTGGCACACTTGACAAGATTTTAATAGCTTGGAAATCTTCTTTCTCATATTATAGAAATAGGTATCTTCCCTTAACACTCGGTAACACTTGGATGGCCCATAATGCCCATAACTATAGTGGTGATGCCACACAATTTTTTCAACCAAACTTTCTGGAAGCCATAACTTCCAACCATCTTCATCTTCACTAGTCCTTCTAAATAATACTCCCCCATGCAAAGTATAATATTTCTGAAGCTTATCTCTGTGTTCTGGGCTATCAAGATTAGTTTTTACTTCTGCTATAGCTACATCTTTGTCCTGTTCCTCTCTGATTTGTCTCAAGGAATACTTAACCTCAGTTTCATACGGTACTCCTTTCAGATAAGCAATTCTAACCTCAGACTGTGGTCCTAGACATCGCTTTTCGGAATCTAGACCTAACGGTACACGTGACAAAGCATCTGCAACTTGATTTTTACTAGCAGGTCTATACCGAATCTCTAAATTATATTCCTGCAGAACCAATGCCCAACGGGTTAACCGACTGTGGACTAACTTACATTCTAATAAAAATGAAAGAGCCTTATGGTCTGTATATACAATAATTTTTCTACCTAACAGTAGGTACCTAAACTTAGTCAAACCCCACAAAATAGATAAGGCCTCCCTTTCCGTAATTGTGTATCTAGTTTCAGCTGGTTGTAGTTTTCTAATGGCAAAGGCAATAGTCCTACAATCTGGTTCTCCATTGATTTCCACTTCCTGGAAGACATGTACTCCTAAACCGTAGTCAGAACTATCTGCGGCAAGGAAAAAATCTAGGTCCCAATCTGGATAATAGAGGATATTGGAATTACATAAGTCATCTTTGATTTTTTGAAAATCTCTGTCACATTCTGAGGACCACACCCACCTGACACTTGTTTAACCAAATCTCTTAAGGCTGGACTATTTAAGGCTTGTCCCTGAAGAAATCTCCTATAGTATTCACACAATCCAAAGAAACTCTGTAGTTGTTTCTTATCTCTAGGTCGGGGAAAATTCTTAATGGCATTTATTTTATCATTACTAGGCAAGATCCCCTGTGGTGTAATACGATGGCCCAAAAATTCAACCTCTTTTTGCAAAAATGTACATTTCTTTAACTTAATAGTCATACCCCCCTTTCTCAATGCTTCTAAAACTTTTCTAAGTAGCACCCAATGTTCCTCAAGTGTTTCTGACATTATAAGAATATCGTCTACGTATATCTCTACTTGTTCAAGCAATTCCTTTCCTAACACACTATCCAAAGCACGAATAAAGGTGGCCACTGAAATATTTAACCCAAATGGTAACACTCGAAAACTATAACAACGGCCATCAAATAGAAAGGCAGTGTATTTCCGGGATTCTTCTGAAAGCGGGACTTGCCAATAGGACGCAGTCAGATCGATAGACGAAATATATCTTTTACCTTTAAACCTGTGCAACAACTCACTGATAGGTGGAGGATGATCCCGTTCTGTTACTAAATGCTTGTTTAATGTGCGAGCATCAAGAACTAGTCGCACAGAATTGTCCGGTTTTATTACCACAACCAAGGGATTATTGTAAGGACTCCTTGACCTCTCTATTACCCCCCACTCTAACATTCGATTTATCTCCTTATTCACTTCATCTCTTTTGGTCAAAGGGATTGGATATGGCTTAATAAAGAAAGGCTCTTCAGACTTTACAGTAAGCTTGCACTCATAATTTTTGATCAGACCTGGTTTGTCAGAAAATACGTCCCTATATTCTTCAATTAGACATTTCAGCGTTTCTTGTTGGTCTGACGGTAATAGTTTCATACTGTTTGGGTAATTAATAACGTTTCCTTCGCTTATCTCCTGACCTTCAATCAGACTATTAATCCCACTACTCTGCCTTAACACATTTACACAAATCTGTTGTAATAGTTCGTCACAAACTCTAGCTACACCAGCATCCTTATATTTAACTCTCACATGATCTACTTCTTGTATGCCTTTCCAACCAGTCTTCTCAAAATCAACCCAGTATTCCCAACTGTCTAATTTAATACGTAAGTTACCTTCTCCACAGTCTACCAAAGCCTTTACTTTTGTAAGCCAATCCATGCCTAAAATGCAATTAACATTCAACTTAGGGACTACATACATGGGTATTTCTACATTTACAGTCCCCATACACCCTTCCATCAACATTTCCTGCCTAATTCTCTTACTTCGAGAACCAGTAGCAGTAATAACAGTCATACTACTAACGGGTAACACTTCAATTTGATGGGTGCTTTCAATTTCATTAAATAATCCCTCAGCAAGGCAAGAAACCTGTGACCCGGTGTCAATGAGAGCATCTATTTGTTTATTAAAAGCATTAATTTGCACTATGGGAACTTTATCTAAAACTTCATCCTTATCCTCCACCTCTTCCAATAAATCTTCTCTGGGATTATTCATAAAAATGGTATTAACTCTATAGCAGTTGGTACCTGGACCCACCTTCTTGTCCACCACTGCGGGGCCCATCACAGGGGTGGTCTTTAGTTTGCCTGCCCCCCATGCTGCCTTTCCCTTTCAGATTGAGGGTTCTGTTCTCTCACTTCCCCATTATCATTCCTCCTTGTGTAATTATAACGAACCCATCCCCTAGATCTACCATCCCTTGACCCATTACCCCTTCTAGGGGGACTCCTGCTGCCCCTCCTATGGTGTTGATGGTGGTAATGTTGTTCATTGAATGACTCCTGGGCATCCAAGCGTCTCAAAAATTCAGAAACTCTATCCACATTTACTACATCCAAAGTGGCAATTAAATTTCTTGTTTGCTGAGGTAGCCTAGCTCCTATCAAATCAATGAATTCCTCCTCTCCATAAGGATGGTCTAAATACTTACAACGGATCCAACATTTATGAAAAAAGTCATGTTGAGTTTCCCTACCAGGCTTATAGGGCCTTCCAGTCATCAACTCTCTCTTTTCCTGAATCTGCCTGCTTGTCGACCAAAAATGTTTCAAAAAGTTTTCTTTAAACAGCTTGTAGTCAGTCACTTCCCTAGCTTGTCTATCACCCCATGTCCTAGCATAAGACTTTAGATGTTTACCCACAAGTGCAATTTTCTTATTGTCGGGTAACAAATTAAAATAGTCTGATCTTTCAAAATTATCTATAAATTCAATAGGGTGAAGCCTCCCACTATCATCATAGAATTCAAATTCTTCCTTAATGTCAGCACTAACAATTGTGGTACCTAGTGTGGGAGCTTGACTTAACTGTATCTGCAACCCAGTAACCCTTTTCTCTAACTGATTTACATTGCTTTCTAATGTATTAATATTTAATCCCACCTCTTGTCTCAACTCGTTGACCCTTTGAGCAGATTTACTGTCACTGGTTTCGAACAAACTCACATATTCCTCCTTGATCATATTACATTCTTCTCTGACTCCCTTCATCTCCTTGCTATATTTGCAATCTACTTCATTAATTAAATCAACACATGCATCTTTAGTGTCTCTACAAATTTGGTTAACCTTTACAAAATTCTCCTGACACTCTACAACAGCTAGTTCCAGTTTCGAATTTAAATTATTGACATCCTCCTTAAATTTAGAACTAAAACCTTGAAATTGCATACAGATTTTCTTATCAAAACAATCAACCAACTCAGAGAATTTGTTCTCAAAATCCAATTCCTTTTTGAACTCAGAAAACTTACTGTCAAATTTATTATCAATTTCAGAGAATTTCCTATCATTATCACTCTTTAACTCATTTCTAAATTCAGAAAATTTGCTATCGAATTCAGAAAATTTTGCATCAAATTTGGCTACAAAAGACTCTAGAAAAGCTTGCAGGTTCTGACTATCAGCCATTTTTAGTAATTAGCAAAATCAACATAAAAAACAAAATTAAGAAAAATTAAAATCTTTCCAATCTGTCACACAATAACATGCAAAAGAAATCACTTGAATATTCAATGCAGTACTTACAGTTCTTCCTCAATTTTGTATCACATTAAATTTCACTTAGAAGCACTTATTTAACCATTAAACACCACACTGACTTCAAACACTTAACCACACTTTTCACAATTCACTGTAGGAAGACGATTTTGAGGCCGAAGAAAATCCACTCGTCGTCGGAAGATTACAGCCGATTCCCGATGGAAAAACTCCGCCTTAGGCCGAAGAAGATCCGCTTGCCGTCAAATCCGTGTCGCCTGTATAACCTCTACGTGTCGTAGCCGGTCGAAATTTTCTCGCAGGTTATGTTCGCTTATCGCCGATAATTCGTCGCAAATTTTCTGCAGATTCTTTTTAGAAGATAAACATCCCACAGATGTTTAAGAACTTCTCGTCCTGTCAACAGTCGCCATGTTAGGGTTCTTATGGTGGTTTAAGAACTGCATTAATTAATTAAAAAGTCCACCCAAGAAACAATGTTATGTCGATGTTCGTTTATTTTGATCAAATCAACAAGTCAGCGATATTCACTAGTATAGGTACAATACAGAGATGCACAGTCGCAAACTCAACTGAATGATTGAAACTCTCTGTAACACTGAATACTGTCAACTACTCTGACTTACTAACTGAATGCATGAATGAATGTCTCTGTCCAGGCGATCTGTTTATATAGTCTTTATCGAAATTACGAGAATTCTTCAAAGGCATCCGCCCGATATTTCTCGATCATTAACAATCACTCAAACAATCTAACATATTAAAAACAATCGGAATTAATACAAAATTAATTAACAATATTACAAAATGATCAGAAATGGTAATTATAGATACTTAAATACAAAATTATTTACAGAAATCCTTTCAAACGGTAGAAAATTGTCCTGTAGACATCGTAATTTACATTAATACATGGAATTACAAACATTTAAGAAATTCTCTTGCATCATTCGGTTCTTAAACATATTAAATGGCCTTTGAATAATTTTCTTACCTAAAACAAAGTCTATATACACTGATTTACAAGAAATTACAAAACAAACATATCAAATCACTTTCAACCAAACATTAGCTCACTGCAAATACTTCATACAGTACAATGCTATTCAAAATTCAGGTATTAGGGCTGTTACACTATGTTTGTGTCATCTGCAAATTTGACAAATTTTGAGTTTTTAGATGAAACACGGGGTAGATCATTTATATATTAAAAACAATAATGGCCCCAATATAGAACCCTGAGGTACTCCACATCTGATTAATTTCCACTCAGAAAACAGTGGACCTCTTAAGGCATCCTTAAAATTCTCCATTGACACTTTCTGTTTTCTATTTAGAAGGTAAGAACTAAGCCATTTATTAACAATGCCATAATACTTAAGTTTCTGTATCAGAATTTTATGATCTACACAGTCAAATGCTTTAGATAAGTCACAAAAATTCCCACAGGAATTAATTTATCATTTATTCCTTCTAAAATATTGTCAGTGAATGCAAATATAGCTTGTTCTGTTGAATGACCCTTTTGAAAACCAAATTGTGATTTAGTTAGAATATTATTATTTTTTAGATGTTCATAAACTCTATTGTACATTGCTTTCTCAAAAACTTTGGAGAAGGCTGTTAGTAATGAAATTGGTGGGTAATTCGTACGGCTGCCATATCTCCCTTTTTATAGAGTCGTTTAACTACAGCATACTTAAGCCTTTCTGGAAAAGTACCCTCAAGTAAAGATATATTAAATACATAACTTAGTATATTACTTAATTCTGTGGAGCACAATTTAATTAATCTGTTAGAAATCCCATCATAACCTCTTGAGTTTTTGCTCTTAAGCGATTTGATAATTTTTCTTATTTCTTCTGGAGTAGCTAATTTTATAGACATAGAGTTAAATTTTTCTTGGAAGTCCTTTTTGACAAATTCCATACTGTGTGTCACTGAGCTATTAGCAGTTAATTTATCAGCAACAGATAAAAAATATTTATTAAAATTATCAGCAATTGAAAAATTAGATTCTACCGAATATTCTTTGACAAAAATATCATTACTTGTTTGATTACTCTTTCCCGTTTCCATTTTTACAATGTCTCATATTGTCTTAATTTTATTTTCAGAATCATGAATTTTATGTTTGTAGTACATACTTTTAGATTCTTTAATAACCTTTTTCAGTATTGTGCAGTACTGTTTGTAATGTGTTTTAACATTAGCATTCTCACTGTTCCTAGAGGCAATATACAACTTCCTTTTATTAATGCATGATGTTCTAATGCCAATAGTTATCCAAGGTTTTGTTCTTTTTGAGAAGCACGACACTTTTTTAAGGGGATGCAATTTTCAAAGAAATTTAATACAGTGTTACTAAAAATGTTGTATTTTTCATCCATACCTTGAGCACTGTAAACCTGTTCCCAGTTTGTGGTATTCAGGCACTTTCTAAAACAAGTAACTGACTCATCATTTATTACGCGCTGAAGTTTAAAGACATTACTCTTAGTGCTAGTTCCTTTGAAGTGTTGATGGTTAATAACTGGGCATCGTGATCCGAAAGTCCATTGATGGATGGCTTGATGGTATAACTGAATTTTGAGGTATTTAGGAAAACATTGTCTATAGCTGAGTGACTATTATTCATTATTCTAGTTGGAAAATTAACTACCTGAGTTAAATTGAATGAACTGACTAATGATTCTAACATGACTTTACAGGGTAAGTTATTTACAAAATCTACATTAAAATCACCTCATACGACTATGTTGACTTCTTTTCTGCTTAAAAATGTTAATAAGAGTTCAAACTGGTTCATAAAAACAGAAAAGTTTCCCGATGGTGCTATATATTGTTACTATTATGAAAATTTCATTATTGAAACTTAGCTGTGTAGCACAGGCTTCAAAATGTTGGTCAACACAATATTTGCTAATACTTATATCCTCAAAACTATAACCATTTCTAACATAAGTGACAACTCCTCCTTTCTCCAAGTTCGTTCTACAATTATGAGAAGCTAAATTAAAATCAGTTATATTTTACATACCTATTCCTGCAGTTATATGGTGTTCAGACAAGCATAAAACATCAATTCTACTGATATCATTTAATTCATTTATGTGGACTAGCAATTCATCCACTTTATTTGTTAACCCTCTGATATCCTGATGTAATAAATTAATCCCTACACAATTTTTAATTTTGGTATCTGAAAACTCATTATTGTTTAAACTAATTTCTTTTAAAACTCTCTCCCTAATACATGATCCTAATCTAAAAAAGGAGCTGCCCTAACACCATTTAAGAACATAATAAGTTCGTTACACTGTAAATACCTATACATTCGAATTGTAACCCTTCAATTCCTTGTAAAACGGATCATACTATAATTTAAACAACTAAATTCCAAACATATATTCAAGAAAATTAATTATTATTAGTAAGGCAAAGCCTGTAACAGTTAAAAATAACACATTATCTCATTTATAAAAAGAAAGATCTGATTTTATGTTGTACAGAATTGCACAGTACTGTTTTACCCTATGCGTATTTTTAGTTTGAATGAATAAATGATCTTCGTACAAGGTTTCAAAGGCATGCTGTCATGGTTACGCTGAGAAACGCATAAGAATGGGAAATAATTCTACCTTATTCACCGAAAAACAAGCTTTAATTTCCCGTTCGTAGCTGTTTGAATTGCGTATTAATATGGGCAGATCTTTCTTTGAAGCATTGATTGGGACAGCGGATGGCAAGCGGACAACCCAAATGGTAGTGCATATGAATTAGACCATCAAAGCGATTTTAAAACGCCTGGATATATGTTTTAGCTTTCCGCCTGTGCCGCCAAAAGGGATCGTGTTTTTAAAAGGGCACCTCTAATCGGATGAGGCTGATAAAGAAATAAATGGCCGCCTATGCATTTTTTCTATAGCCATAGTACATGCGACTTCAGGACCTTTTTTTTTAAAATTGCTTAACTTATCTTAACAGAGAGGTCTTTAGAGACGGGTCCAGGATTAGGGTGACCTGCCAGTCGCGTAGGGGTAATGAAATTAGCTCGGGACGGCCGCGGCGGGCGGAGGCGAAGACGCCGTATTTAACATCACATAATGTAAAAAATAGTATCTCGGAACCAGCTCTACAGATATTTATGAGATACATTTCTCTGTACTTGGCAGAAAATTTATCTGGTCTTCGATAAGTCGTGACACTATTTAAAGATTAAAACTTGTGTAACTTGTTTTAGAACTTGGAGTGCAGGACACCAGTCTAAGATTTTTTTTTTACTTTTGTCTTTACGCCTCGTCAACGTCGAGGTTATTAAGGCGAGATAGGACTGGAGACAACGAACGGGAAGAAATTCGGCCATAGCCTTTTGAAGGAAGCCTATGCATACTTAACTGCACACTGATGGTAGTGGGAAATCCCATTACTGTTGGGTTCAAAATTTGTCGCGAGTAGTTAAATCTTCCTTAAGTAACCATAAATGTGCTATATTTCTTTGTGACAGATGTCTGCAAAATTTCAGTCGCGAAGATCTCCTGTACTGTCACAACATCGATTGCGCAAGGGCTGATACTGTAAGAGTAGATTTGCCCTGCGAAGAGGATAAAACCTTAAGTTTTAAGAATTTTGCTCCCCAGCAGTGTGTGCCCGTCGTCGTTTACGCGAATTTTGAATGTCTCTTAGAACCTTATGATTCATGCAGTCCCCCACCCATCGCGTCTCACTCAACCAATGTCCAGAAACACACACCATTCGCTGCGGGATACCAGGTCGTTCTCGGGTCCAAACCCCGAGAAATGGCTTATGGAACATTTTTTCCAGCTTACCGAGGATGTTGATAAAAATTACAAGAAGTGTATTCCCCTTGTAAGGGAGCGTGCACAAACCACGTAGCTCCATTTTGGCCTCCTGTGAAACCCCCCCCCCCCCCACGTAGCCCTACGTGGCTTTTGCCTCTACCCCTCCCCCCCCCCCACGTAGCACGTAGCTTTTCTCCCTTTTGATTCCGGAAGACATTTTGTAATGTTTTCTCTTGTCAGACTATTGTAAATTATATAAGGAGATAATTAAATGACGGAAATAAATATTCACATGCTGTTGTGAGTTCTGTTCCTCATTTTTACTGTGAAAAATGTTATGAAAGGAAAGCTACGTGGCCTGGCTCGGAACCCCCCCTCCCCCCACGTAGCCCAGCGTAGCCTTCCAGCCACCCCCCCCCCTGGACCGAGCCACGTAGTTTGTGCACAATCCCTAATGACAGATGAGCAGAAAGCAAATTTTCCTGATGCTATAGAATACCACATCTGTGAGGAAGGCATTGAACCAGGGACTGTTAAAGTCCGCGATCATTGCCATATCACAGGTGAATTTAGTGGGGTTGCACACAATGACTGCAATTTGCAGTTTAAGACTAAAATAACATACCCACTTTCTTTCATAATGGTTCCTTTCTTTTTCAAAAAAGGTTGAAAGTACTTCAATTACGTTAAGGTTTCTGGATACTTTCCGTTATATGTAGGCCCCATTAGACAAATTGGTTAACCCTTGAGTCCGGCGACATGAACATTACTCGTACTCATTTTGCCGAACCCGAGAAGTATCATTTAGTTAAACGGAAAATAGTCTTTCCCTATGAACATATGGATTCGTGGGAGAAGCTCGACGAGGCTTCGCTTCCTCCATAATCAAAATTTTATAGTTCGTTGTCGGAGTCTGAAATTTCAGATACCGATTACGAGCACGCGACACAGGTGTGGCAAACTTTACAGATAAATACGTTAGGCTACATGGAGACAGATGTGCGGTAACTTGCAGATTTGTTTGGGAAATTTAGGAGTTTATGTTTGGAGAAATACTCTCTGGACCCTGCCCACTACCTTATATCCCCAGGTCTTTCGTGGCAGACCATTTTAAAGAGCACACGTGTTGAATTGTACTTTCTGATATCGGCATGCTGCTCCTTTTCGAACGCGAAATACGCGGAGGTAATTGTCAATGCGTCTATAGGTACGACAAGGCGAATAACCAGTGCATGTCGGAGTACAACCACGAGGTGTCATACGATTTTATCATGTACTTCAATATTAACAAACTGTACAGCTGGGTCATGTCCAAGAATCTACCCTCTGGTGGGTTTCAGTGGTTGTCGGCCGAGCAGATTGCGAGCATAGATTTTATGAGCGTTGCATCTGACTCACCCAGGGGATTCATGTTGGAGGTAGACCTTACGATTCCACAGGATAAACACGATGTTCTAGTAGACCTACCGCCATGTCCTAGAGCACAAAGCCCCGGTAGGTTCTACGCTCCCCAAGTTGATAACCACACTGGAGAACAAGGTACTGTGCGTCTTCCATTAACGAGTCCTCCAGCAATGTGTAGATTTGGGATTGCGAGTGGGAAAAATAAATCGCGTGATTTTTTCAACCAGTCACCGTGGTTGAAAGACTAAATCTCTCTCAACATGGATTCTCGTCGACAAGCTAACAAAGATTTGGAGAGAGATTTCTACAAGTTAATGAACGATTCCATTTTCGGCAAAACTATGGAGGACATTAGCAGACACCGGGACGTGAAATTGTGTACATGATGGGCGGATCACCGCGGTTCCAGCAAATACGTAACATCACCTAGATTAAAATACGTGACCGTTTTTCGTGAATTTGTAACCCTGAAGATGACGAAAGTGCGGTCCCTCTATAACAAACCTGTGTATATCGGAATGTGTATTCTTGACCTTTCCAAAGTGAGGATGTATCGATTTCATTATGAATTCGCTGTTCTTCGCTTTGGAAGTTCCAAGCTGCTTTATATTGACACTGACAGTTTTATTTACATGATGAAATGTGATCCATATAAAGTGATAATCCACAACAAGGATGAGTTTGACACGTCTGGGTATAGCAACGGCAACCCTTTCGGGAAGAGTCCCATAACAGATAGGTAGCCGCCGTTATGAAGGACGCTGCGAACGGCATTCCTGTTGTGGAGTTTGCCTGGGTTGCGGTCGAAGATGTACACATTCTGGCTAGAGTCGGGCCAAAGCTCTAGACGGGCTCGCTCCGTCACACGAAGCTGCAGATGGATGACTATGTAAATTGTCTTCACGGAGCAACACCAAAATTCCATCTGCAGCGAAGAATAGGCTCCTCCCTCCACATTGTAAATACTCAGTAAATATTCAGATTGGGTCTGTCTAGGACGGACGATAAGCGGTATATTTCCCCCGTCTAGATAGAGACCTTAAATAGTGTGTGAGTGAAGATAAAATATACCGTTTATCTGTGTTTATATATGTATAATGTACTGTTTAGTCTGCTGCAAAATTGTAAATATGATAGATCAAATATGTGTTCTTTATAGAAAACCTTTTTTGCGTGTTGTTATATAAATGCTGTACATAGAGAAACTTACATGCAGTGGTGTATTGCTTTTATCGAGTCATTTGAATACGTGTACAGAAAATCAAAGCTATGCATAGCCTGAAAACATTTTGAAAAATTAATAGACTATAGGTTTGGTGAGCGATATTCTCCAGTTTATCATAGACACTATGCTGAAAAAAAATCATAGGCTGCAAGTTTGCTTAGTATAAAACTTGTAAAAAACTGGCAGCTGCCGTACTCAAGGATTCCTATAAAGAAGGATTTCTATAAAGAAACACAACATTGTTAGAAACATATATTTACTAAAAATAGTCATTTGATTAAGTGTACAGAAAAAACTCGCTGTATGTAGACTGTAAGTTCGTTAAGGGATATGCTATGTATAAAGAAATAAAATCATTGCTATATGTAGCGTGAAAGTTTGCTGAGAGCTTTGCTCATTTGCTTTGTATAAAGTCAACTGGAAAAAAGACTTGTAAAAATTGGCTGCTTGGTTTATACTGCTGCTGTGCTCAGTCTGTGAAATCACAGGTTATATCTGTGCCGAATACACATTGCTGAGTGATATGTTTTGTAAAAAAAATAGATAAGTGTATAGAAAAATAATTGCTGCACATAGACTAGAAGTTTGCTGAGCGACTTTCTCATTTGATTTATATAAAGGTCATTGAAAGATAAGTTTGTAAAAAATAATACTGTGCAATTTTTTTTATATTTCTTCATTTAATCATTTTTATTAATCCATGTGTTACATGATTTATCAAAACCTAGCCACTTCGCCAAGATCATATTTTTCTTTCTCTTTATCACTCGTTCAACCAAAAATGTACTTGTAAGTTTAGTTAATTTTCATTCTTGCTGGTAAAATTTTCCAGCAATATCCTTACCTTGGTAGTCTTTAAGTAAATAAGTTAAAGGATTTGTTAATTTCAGTTTACTGATGGTAAACACTTCAGTTGAGAAGTTTGACATTTGAAAAGGTCCAGCAAATATTGTAAATTAGTGTCAAAGTAGTTAAAAAAAGCATTAAAATTCAGAAAATCGCCAAGAATATGGTAATAATCACGAAAAATCACGTAAATTAACAGAAAAAAACTGTAAAAAGGATATCAATTTTCCTTCATGGAAAAGAATGTTACGGGTTGACATAAAAATTACACGTGCATGAATCATACTACCGTTCATATGATGTGTATTCCACACACCAACGAACCATAAAATGTGCAAAAGGTCTTGAAAAGGAGTAAAAAACTAAATGTAACATATTCTGTTCACTGTCCTATAAGACTTCTGACAATTCGAGTAATACATCAGATATATTTGTCGCAAGTCACAATAAAGTACTGATGCTGAACTAAACAGAGCATGCAGAAGATGATAAACACAAGTTTTATTAAACAGTATGTTAACAGCACGACCCTCCACAAGATTGAATCATAACGGACGCCAATACTAGATGAGACATAAACTGTGTTAGATATAAGTTAGTATGTGCCACTTTTGACGAATTTCATTAAGAAAGTATGAAAATGTACAAAACTGATAAATATTCATGAATACTGGCGAAATATAACAAATATTGGTACAAAATTATGTCAATTGCCGCCATGAATGGTTGAAATAACAATTGCGTGTGCCTGTATCACAATATCAGCCATATAATGCCCATGCATTACCGCAGATGGTTATACAAATGTGTACTACATGGACAAAAAGACAGAAACTGTATGTTTCTGCTATCATGGCAAACTCCAGATAAACCCGCAGAACCCGCACCACACACATCACGTTACCATCATGAGGGTGTGTAGAGGATAACACCTATAGATGTTTGCATCATACAGCTCAATATTATCGGTCAAAGATGTTGACAGTATGTACACGCCAACATCACAATAGCAACTACAACCATCAGTAGGTAGGCGAAACTTATGTTAAAATAAGGTTAATGCAGGATATTAAATTGCTTGTTATAGTAGGTTAGAGTAAGTTCGGGTTGGGTTGGTTGATCTCACCTTAGGTTTACTGTGGAGTTTTCATACTGCGTTAGGCCACGACAACACGTTGTTGTATGCCTTTCTCATGTAGTCTTTGAAACATAGAAATCCAAGAGTACTTGCCGAGGCTGCTTGGGCCCCACCGCGGACGAACAATTCCAGTATTTTTCACTCCGGTTTTCGGATCACATGATTTCTTGTATGGTGAAACGAATACAGGTCTGCTAGCAGCAGAACATTTGACGACATTGGTGGAACCAAATTGGCAATGTTGCACCAGGAAATAAGTCGTATTTTTCCTATTTCCTTCGGCAAAGAAGAAAACCTTTAGAACACGTAGAGAAAATAGTTTATCACGAAAAGCACATTTGGCTTAAGATTTAATTGATTTTGACTACAATTATCCAACTTACATAGTAAAGCTGTAAATCATAGCTGGTTTATTAAAAATACTGTAGGAATCCTTGTTTATTGCATGGGGGCAATCCAAAAAGTAAGGTCTCCCAAACATTTATAGGGACAAAATCAATATCTTTCTGTAATATATACTTCATTTTAAATCTTGAAAAATTTTCTATTTTTCTGCATGATTACCATTTAGGAACACGCATTTTTGCAGACGTTGTGACAGTTTGTGAGTGACCAGGCGTGGTGGGATAAGCGTTGACGCTCTGGCCTCTCATTCGGGAGGACACACGTTCGAATCCTCACCTGATAATCCAGATTTGAGGTTTCCAAGGTTTCCCCAAATCACTCCATGTGAATACTGGTAAATGCCTGGTAATTATTTATGTCAGTATAGTGAAGTAATTCCAAACAAAGAATAACGTAGAAAAATTCATATTTTATTCAGCAATTAGCATTTAACCTCCGTAGGTACCAAGTCGAATTGCTGTAAAGCACAGACAGTAAAGTGTACAGAAACTACTAACAACATTATTATATACCTCACGTTTATTTTTATAATTTTGGCAGGATAGAGGTAATTTCTATAGGTATCTTTCTGTCATATTATAAGAACTTATCAGTCTTGATACTCCACATTGTAAAAAGTCTGGCTTATTGAGTAGGATAAGAAACAAAATGTTATGGAGAAAGTTGTACTTTGTAGTTGAATTTTAAGTAATTTTATGCTATTAATAAGTATATAGTATTTACTTTTTATTAAACTGTTTTCTGTTTGATTTTACTGCTTTTTCATAGCTTTGTTTCTTATAAAGTAGTTATAAGATTCGCCACAAGACAAACTGAAGTTGGTTTTAATTTGTCGAGTGGAAATCGATTTCAAACCAAATTATAATAGCCTGGGAAATTTTACTTTCAGCTGCCGAATTTTGAAATTGGTATTGATGCCACAAAAACATTT
The DNA here is from genome assembly GCA_031002005.1 of Vandiemenella viatica. Classification (NCBI taxonomy): domain Eukaryota; kingdom Metazoa; phylum Arthropoda; class Insecta; order Orthoptera; family Morabidae; genus Vandiemenella; species Vandiemenella viatica. The sequence goes on from JARYHS010013631.1 coordinate 49,527,281, forward strand.
TTTTTCCAGATTTATTTTGAAATATATTGTGCCATTTCTGTAATGGCGTTGTGTTTTTCTGCACTGTTTCCTTCACTACGTTTTTAATGTTACAAACATTCTCGCAAAGTTCAGTCACTTCTCAAAACAAGTTAATTTTTAATTTTTTTTCTAATATAAACGATTGACCCATAAGTAAAAGAGTCATCTTGCTAGCAAAATGGTTTGAATAAGTCGAATTTGATCTCTTTTCCTTTTTGATTTTGGCTTTATGCCTCGACGACGTCGAGTTCGTAAGAGACAAGAAAGCACTGAGGGCAAGGAATGGGAAGGAATTTTGCTGTGGCCTTTTGCACGGACCATCCCGGAATCGACTTTTAGTGATTTAGAGAAACAATATTTCTTTAATTGAATTAGTGCTCGGTTTCTACATCGCATAATTCAAAGCTTCTCCGCGACACGCACAACAATCTTTTTTGTTTTTGAAACTGTGTCATCCTAATTTTTTAAATAAATCTTATATCTTTAAACGAGTAATTCTTTTATATATATATATATTAGGGAGTTTTTTGAACAAATACTGTAGATGTATTAAAATCCATGAAATAAATAACATAGAAAATAAATGAACACTAAAAGTATTTTATTTTAATAAAAGTATACCTATATCATAAACTATTTTGTATTTTGTATTTGAAATACAAAAACAAGAAGTTATTTGTATTTTGTAATTAAATGCTTTTTAAAAACTATTTTGTAAATCTCTGGTTACGATACAGTGAATGCGAGAGTGGCGCTACGAGCAAGCTCTCTGCTTCTTAAGCCAGTCGTCACCAGATCGAATCTCGCTAGCGGCAACATTTTTATTATTATTATGAGATGATTAAATGCTTGAGGACGATAAAAAGTTACAAACATGCACTATTAAAGTTATTCCTCCAAAGTGCACTCCTCTCGTTCATTCTTTACCAGCTTATTTAATCGAGCAATACCGTGAGATCAGTTCCAGACAAGACAGTGTAGAAATCCTATCGATCGTCCACCACCAGTTGTTTTCTCCGTTTTTTCCGATATGTATAGTTTCTATCACACCTGACGGACCATAGAATATGCCTTCAATGCGGTTCTAGGGCAAAACCGCGACGGACAAAACCGCGAATACAGAAAAACCAGGAATACATAAAACCACAAGAGTTCGTAGATTCTTAGCGTTACCCAGGGTGCACCACGAGGAGGTGATCTACGTAACACCCCATTATTATTTTTATTTAAAAAAATTACACAAAAGCATGAACATTATGGAAAATAAAAATACAATATAGATGGATTATACGAAATATACATCAATAAACCATTAATAAGTTAATATAAATTGTAACAAAATACACAAGCACACTATCTAATAATCGAAATTATGAACTATACCAGAAAGAAATTTCTGTGCATCGCTACAATCATATTCACTAACTAAATTGAAAATCGACTTGGTGACTCTCGCATATGTCATTTTCTGTATTTTTCTATCTCCTCTTCCATATTGCACCAATTTAACCTCCGTCAGATTTTGCTGCTTCTTGAAAGCTTCAATGAGTTTCCAAATTGTAGGATGGCTTGATCCAAGTAATAACCGAAAAGCATTGTGCCAACCTTCGACGGAGTTGTTGGTTCTCTCTAACGAATTTTTAACATTCTGGTTTTGGTTCCAAATTTCGATTGGAAATAGTGGTTCTCATCGTCGATTTCCTCGAAGAATACGTCCAATCCATGTATCATCAATGTAATCCAAAAGTGGAGAGAATTCCTGGTCTGCAAACTCCCTATCACAGAGTTCTTCATAAACAGAGATGACTTCTGAAACAGGAAGAAAGGCAATTGCTGCAAGTTTCTTTATCTTTGTTTGAAACGTGATGTCTTCTTTGTCATTGTACTTTTCTTGAAATCCCGGTATTTCCTGAATTTTTCGCCAAATGCACTGTTTAAAATGGAAGAAACATCCAGTAAGTTTTACTTCAGGAAAAGCTTCTGCGAAAGCGTTCATTGCAGCTTTTTCGAAATCCAGCATTATCATTTGCAGATTCGATCCAATTTGCGGCTCTATTTCTTGTAAAATTCTTATAAGTGTTCTATATGTCTCCTCCCTTTTGTTTGGAAGTAAAGCGAAAATCGATGGTAGTGAGGCATCTTCTTTAAATCCGTGAATAGTATAAAGCTGGCTGAAAATAAGTGGACAAACAGAGAACGTCCCATCGACAAAAATTGCATTTGATTCTTTCAGAGTTTCAAGGTTTTTTTTCGTTCCAAAAATTAATATACGATCCTCTCTTGGACCACTGTCGTGCAAAAGAAAAATTTCACCGTTTATTTTTGTATATTCTTCAGGAATTTGAAGTTCTGTTCTTGATAATGTATTCGGTGGTACTCCTCCAGATTTTTGTCTTTCTCTTCTAATTTCTCTTGCAAGTTAATCGGTGGATGGTAGTGCTCCAGAAACTTCATCGGGCATCCCTGCAAATAATGATGCAAGAACAGTTTGGGGTGCCTCTAATGTGGTTGTAGCCTTTTTCAGCATTTCAAGTCGAACCTCTTTTGCTTTTCTTTTCGCTGGTTTAGCAGAATGATTGTGTAATCCATTCGTTTCTGCAACGTTTGATTGATTTTCGAATGTAACTCTTGCTGGGCATCTTGTACTGTCATAACTGGTGCATCACCAATATTTTGGAAGACGGTCGAGATTTACTTCTTTCCTTTCTTGCCTAAATGTATATCCTTTATAAACGAGGTGATTTCCCCCTTTGTTATTTTTTACAAACACGAGAGCCATTATTCAGGAAGATACACAATCTCTTTGGTTAACTGACAGTGAGGGGATAACTCGTAGATTACAAATTACATATACACAAAATAAATTACACTACCGTACTCCATAATAACGTAACCCTAGCTGTCGTTTCGCGGTTTTGTCCGTTTCGCTGTTTTGTCCGTTGGCGGTTTTGTCCGTTCGCGGTTCTGTCTGCGCGGTTTTGTCCTCGCGGTTTTGTCACTTCGCGGTTTTGTCCGGACACGCTTCAATACTTTGAACTCCATGCTGCTATAGCTATGATGGCAACAAATTTGTTGATACATAGTTTAGATTGGTGAATATCAATAAATAATTTTCTTCCAGTACTAAGCATACTGCAGGAGACAGTTAAGATTTCTATGACAACCTTTCATTAATTGATTTATACGGTTTGACCGAAATTGTTAGATATTTTATGGTCAAGAAGTTTATCGGTTCTGACTATAATTTTTCCTAAACGTTACTTATGTAGGCCTATACAACGAAGACAGTAGAACAATCTCTTTAGATAATAGGAGGTCTGAATAGCATTCTGAATCAGTAACTGCTACGCAAAATAATTTTATTAAATGCTTTCCTACTTAAAAGTAAGCCTTGGAAGATGTAATTCCTTTCATGAAATTCCTATCATGAAATCGTTGAAAATATTACCAGTTGTGCTGGCACTGACAGTTTGAATGTCCACTTGCAAGTATATTTGTCAGTAATGTTATGTATGCCACGGTCAACAAAATCAATGTTTTGGTGTTCTAAAGATTAAAGAAATAATTTCAGACTAACTGAGGACTAGTTCATAATAAAATAAGTGGCCGGATTCGTTTCCAATCCTTGGGAAATAATATTTTCCGTGACATTTCAAAATATATAACACATTTAAATAATCAATTGGTAAACAATAGAACAGGAAAGTATTTGCCTTAAATAATCGATATTACCATCCTTAGCTTCTCAATTGATGTATAATGTGACTTTAGTTAGCCAAGTATAGTCAACACTAGAAGAGCGTAACAGTTCATGAAACACACTTATGTCTTTGGTTGGACTCAAACCGCTTACTCCAGGAACTAACCGAACGCTAGCCACCATGTTTCCGTGTAGGCAGTGGCACCCGCGACGCCTACTGTGCTGTCGACTGAGACCTACCAACCAAGACGGCAGCAGAGGGGCCAACAACTCTTAAGGTGCGTTTCCACTTGAGAGTAGTCGCGCGAGAAACTCTCGAGAGTTACTCTCAGGAAGGTGTCCATTTGAGAGTAGATTTTGGCTAGCTCTACTCTCGAGAGCTCTCGGCGAGCTGCTCGCCGGGGCAGTTCTCGCAACAACTCTCCAAACCGTGTCCACCTGAGAGCTGAGGAGCTGACAGTAGTCAAGATGGCGGGGCACTTGAGAAAGGTCGCAGCAGCTGTGATTATACTTGCTGTTACTAAAAAGAAAAAAAAAAGCGAATAGGAAAAGCTGTTGGGTGAAGAGTTGGATTGAAAGGAGAAGAGTTTTTGGAGCTGGACATTCACTTACACGGGAATTGCATATTGAAGACGCTCAACAGTTCAGGAACTTTTGTAGGTTAACTAGTTGTGAAGTAGAGTTTATAATAGAATCTGTGGGGCAATGAGGAATTCAATATCAGTACGTGAAAGAGTATTGGTTACTCTTCGATTTTTTGCATCAGGTAAGTTTACTTATTATATAATACGTTGCTCTAGATTTTCTAAAAAATATATTTATTACATCGTTTTGACATAATTTTTAGGGGATTCGTATTCTAGCCTCCAGTATCTTTTCCGAATACCGGTGTGTACTATTGGTAGAATAGTAAAGGAAGTAGCCCCTGCAATTTATGACAGTCTGAAAGGGAAATATTTACAGGTAAAAAATACTTGAGTAACCATTTCCAAAATTATACATTTTATTTGCTAATGATCAATTTAATTGCTTATGAATACAGAAAAATTACAATTATATTTACAATTCAGTGCTGTCAAAGTTCTCAATTAATTCCTGAGCAGAATGAGATTCACAAGCTTTTGGCAACGCAGGTGAGGAAAAGACAAAAATGTTTTCTGAGGAATTACTGGAGGACAAAGAATACATTTCATCTTCATCTGCAGCACGAACTATAGCTTTTCTTATTTCATTTTTCAATTTTCTTCTTACAAAATCAGATCGCAGACTGCGCAATTCCAACGCAACATATTCCCAAAATGATCATATTCATCCGGTACTCCCTTCGCAAGTACTTGCAACGCAGCATTTAGTGCGATATCATCTTTTTCTTGACGAATTCTTTTCGTTTGTTTCTTTGCGTTAGTTTCAGTTTTTTTAGTCACCTCCTCGTTTTCGCTGGAATTCTTTGAACTTTCAGCAATTACTCTTCTGGCTGACGTAGTATTTGAAGATTCCTCCATCTAAAATTGAATATCAAAAACGAAAAATACTTCGTTAAAAAAGGATCAGTAATAATTATATTAATTAATTATATAATTATATTGATTAATTGATGATAAGTGTAATAATCATTGATTGCTTAAATCGATTATTCTTTCATTACAGTTTCCAGAAATACAGAGCAATGGCTTAAGATATAATCTGATTTTGAGAGGCGTTGGAATTTTCCTCACTGTCTGGGAGCCGTGGACGGAAAACATGTAGTGATTCAAGCTCCTGATAACAGTGGTAGTTTTTATTATAATTACAAAGGTACGCACAGTATCGTTTTGTTAGGAGTCGCTGATGCTAACTACAAATTCATTTATATAGATGTCGGTTGCAATGGCCGAATTTCTGATGCTGGAGTGTTTTCTAACTGCAACTTATATGAAAAACTGGAACAAAAGGCTTTACCTTTACCCGACCCAGAACCACTTCCTGGATGAAGTATGCCAGTGCCATATTGTCTTGTGGGAGATGATGCGTTTGCAATGAAAACATATCTGTTAAAACCTTATCCCTTTCGTGATCAACCAGCACTAAACAGAATTTTTAATTATAGCCTGTCAAGGGCACGTAGTACGGTGGAAAACAGTTTTGGGATTTTAGCAAACAGATTTAGAGTACTGAGAAAACCTATGCTCTTGAAACCTGATATAGCCAAAAATATTGTATTGTCAATGTGCGTCCTTCACAATTTTCTGTTGAATGGAAATGCATCTGCCTATTTAGGAAATGGGATGATTGATTCAGAAGATGAGGTAACTCGAGATATGGAGCCTGGGCTCTGGCGTACTGAAAGTAATCCAGAGAATACATTTTTTTCATTGGAACGAGGCAAAAGAAATAATTATACAACATTACAAAAAGATGTGAGAGATGAGTTCAAAGACTATTTTATTACTACCAGGGGTGAGGTGTTTTGGCAATATAGACATATTACTGTGTGACTGGCCATGTTAAAGAAAATATTAAACTTACCAAATTAGATTGTGTTGGAAAAGCAGTCAATCCCGGAATCACAAACTTCAGTACATTGAAGTAAGGCCACTTGCATTCATAATTTTCATCTGCCCCACTTCCACTTTTCCTATTTTTAATTTTTTTCATTTCTTGAGATACCTTAAAACATTAAGAAAAACTTACTGTTGAAATTCTTATTGTCATTACAATGTATCTACAACAATTATAAAAGATATTGGTATTAATTAAAATGAATGATTTGAAATGTATATGAATCGTTCAAATTTAATTTGAGTTACCTGATTCCATAAATTGTGCAGCTTCCTTTGAACTTCATCTGCTGAACAAAAAAATTTCTCTCCAATTTCCTTTAAAGCATTTTGTTTCTTAATTCTGTCCCGGTAATCGACACATTTCACATTCCACAACACTTCTCTAGCTTCATACATTTTAATTAAGTCCATTGTTTCTTCCGATGACCAGATTTTACCCATTTTGATACTACCTCTCGCCGAGCTCTCAGCTTCTGCTCTCAGACTATACGAACAGTGTTCGTATTCTGCGCAGTGTTGCCAACTCGGAAAGACGGAAAGTCGCTACGGGAAGGACAGAATTCCGCTACATTCCGCTACATGCCGCTACGGCTATCGAAATTCCGCTACAAATAAATAATTATTGCAAAGATTATCAATAAAACCTACCTGTAATGATGAAATTTATTGTTAAACATAAGACGTGAAATCCGAATAAACATGTTAGGTTTCTGCCAGTGTTTATGTCGAATACCGGATGATTGAAGATTTGCGCTGCTGTTTTCGTGGTGTAGTAGCAGCTCCAGTTGTTTTCGCTTACGAAGATATTTTTATCATACCAATGAATATTTCGCAAAATAGGACAGAATTCATTAATAGATTAAATCACGTAAATGCGTAAGAATGACAATATTGAAGGATTAAATGATTTAACTTACTTGAAATTATACATACATTAATTACTAATCATTTCTGGCAATGGTATAATAATAGTGTAACTACAGTCAGTCTTCATCAGACGAGGCAAAGGTTTCAGTTTCACTTTCTTTAAATTGATACATATATTTACCAAATTTCTTAAGATGGTCATTGGTAATTAGATAGGTCAAACAACAACTGTTTTTTGTTTGCAAATCTAATTTCACTCTTAGCAGATCACTGAGTGTTTGAGGTTTCAAGTGGTTCCTTTTTTTTGGTCTTTATACCACCCATCATAGAGAAAACTCTTTCTACTTCTGCATTTCCATGTGGCAATACTAACAACAATTTTGCTAACTTGCAAATGTTTGTAAAAACATACTCTCCTTCAAAAGTTTTAGTTTTACTTAACGCACACCAAAAACTAACAACGACATTTAACTTTAACAACTCTTCTTTTTCTTCTTCTGAAAAATAGTATGGGAGCTTGCCGAATTCTTTTGCCACTTCCTGTTTGTTTATTTTAGATTCAAATCTCGTCGCAATTTCCGAAACGTCACACTATTTCTCAACATTTTGGTTCAATGCATTACTTGGAACAAGAAATGACATATTCTTAAAGAGGTTGTCGGTCACCGGAAATCTTTTGAAAGATTCGCTGACACATTTTTGATAAAACTTGACACAGTCTAGTCTGAATTGCTCCTTGTCCCTTTCACTACACTCTGATAACACTTTCATAGTATGTTCCCCAACATTTACTTGTTCTACAGGGAGTAACACATGAGGATCAAACACGTTCAATTTATCTAAATTGTTCTCATTATTAAAGTGAATGGGTTTCGCGAAGTTCGCAGACAAAATTCTGACAAATCTTCAGCTTTCAGGATAGAGATCTTGGGTAGATACCTTCTGTGACTGAACCATGGCTTTGAATTGATTGAATGTAGGTAAGACATGACTCAAAAAGTGAAGGTACGCTTTGAAATAAGGATTTTGAAGATCTGAATAAATCATGTGGCCCACTGGATTTTTGTCTTCAAATGCTGCATCTCTGAACAATTCAACGAGTGCATTCCACTGTTGTAGAATACGATCAACACAGTTCGACAACGCTAGCCATCTAGTCTTACTCGGACTTAAGATCTTTAATTCAGAAGCATGCATAAACTTTTGAAATTCCAGCAAAATGCATTGTCGTTTTGGAGAACGGCAAAAATAATTAAAAATATTGTGCAACAAGGCTTCAACATAAGTAGGAATTTCATTTGATGCTGCTACGGCAATAAGATGTGCTGAGTGACATATACAGCTGTTTACAAAAACTTCTGGATTGTCATTTACAAGATGGATTTTGAATGATTCATTTTTACGAAGCATAACACTGGCGTTATCAGAGCAAAATCCTATTAAATTTGGAACATTTATTTCAAAATTAGACAGACAACTGCTGAAAAGTCTGTAAAGCCCTTTAGCATTGCCATCATCACTACAAATGGGGATTAAGTCAAGAAGGTGGGTCTTAACTTCGTCATGGTATATGTATCTTGCTAAAATACACAACAACCTGTTATTACTAATATCAGTACTCTCATCTATGAGGACCGAAAAAGCATTGTCTTTAAGTTCTTTAGTTACATCATCCTTGATTTTTGATGATAGAACATTTCGAATAATAGCTGTACACTTTGTGCGACTTTGTTGAACGTTTTTTGCAATTGTTGAATCCTTGAAATTCAGTTTTGCAACTTTAACAATATGACTGACCACACTGAAACTAAGATTATGAGCAGCAACTAATAAACTAAATCTTATATCTGCTACTATAGCTTCAGATTCTTCTGTCTTGAAAATCTGAAAGAAAAAAGAAAAGAACTAGATTTGTATATGTAGTTCAAATAATTGAAATAATATCAAACAAATTATAAGAAGTTCTGGTGTATTAGATTGGATCGCCTTTCTGATATCATGTTATTTTTTATAAATTATACATCAAAAAACACCGTTATTCAAACCGAGGCCGTCAGAATGAGGTGCCCCTGGCTAAGTCATTAATTGCCAAGCTCAACGTTTATTTACTCACACGTGGTGCAAATAAAAACCTAGTTTAATTACCTGAGAAATCTGTTTTGTTTTGTCGATGGCTTTCACGTTCTTCAAGTGTCTTTGACTTTCACTATCCTTTACCAGATCACTTCTTTTCGCACCCAATACAACATTGCAAGCCCTACACCTTGCTTTTGAATTGTCCTCTTTCACTGGTAGTATCCACTTTGAAAAAACATCTTCATTTAACCACTTTTCTGAAAATAACTGTTTTCTCGACTTTATTTGACCTTTCGGTAATTCTCGACGGTATTCTCGTGTTTTCTTGGGTGTAGAACAACCCGCTTCTTCTGTATCACTCATCACGCACCCCTTGTTACTTGCAACAATTATTAGTAAACTCGTACTGAAGGCCCGAAGCAAACGTGTTTAGAACCGAAGAGCAAGCATATAGGCGCTACAAGAATAGCGGGGAAATACAGTTGAGGGGATTCATAACCAATCTGCCTGTTTTTATTGGTTATTCAATTGCGTAATGGTCGGTAATGATTTATTTTAGCTGGTTTAGATTCCAGGGAAGACATTATTAACAAAATGAATATTTATTCTTAAGAAATTCATTTTCGAAAGTTTAGCAATGAACATAGCAAAATGTCGCTACGTTTTCGACAATTTGCACATTTCGCCGCTCTGTCTCCCGAGGGGTAAAATTCCGCTACGCGTAGCGGAATTCCGCTACGGTTGGCAACACTGATTCTGCGAGCTACTCTCAGACAGCACAAGAATGACGTGTCGACTTGTGAGCAAGTTGATTATTGTCAGCTCTCAGGCAGTAGCTCTCCACTCGCCGCGAGCTACTCTCAGAGGCGTGTCGACTTGCGAGTTACGCTATCGAGAGCTTCTCGCCAGTATTTACTCTCAAGTTGACCAGTATTACGTTTCCTTGTTTCCAGTTTACTGTACAGTCTCATAAACAACAGTTACAAAATATGAAAACAATTGTTCATGAATTTATGATCTGCACTAGTATCAGCTTGTAAAATTTTTACACTTTTGTAACTTCTTATTGTATTATGAGTTATCAGATGACTGGTAACAATTATACCCCTTAAATCAGTGCGAGTTCTTTAGGGACTACCGTCAAAAGAGCCCACCGTAGTATTAACATCAATGTGGGTGAAAAGTTGGTCTACAATAATAATATAAAGTAGCAAAAAGCGTATAAATCGCGAAATGAACCAATTATTTCGGACGTGTCCACTAGCAAACGCAGCTGTTTGTTAATTGCCAAATGTTTTCAGTGCAGGTCCTTGGATATTTACCAATACATTTTTTTATTTTTTTAGTATTTTGAAAGAACAGCCAATCAACGTTTCACCTGTCGTTTGAGTTTTAATAGCAGCATCCACAGAATATTGCTATCGCGAAAACACCATATTAGTTTTTTGTTCTTTGCCTGCTTGCTAAACACCACTAAAACCACAAAGGTGACAACACTATGTGAAATTGTGTCTTCATCTACTGAACCCTCATCGTGTTTTGCTTTAAAATGAATATTCAGTGCGATTTAAGCAGCTTCCGATATTAATGGTAGGTGAAAATTAGTTTTTTGACGCTAAAATAATGTCAACTCAAACTGCGTTGACGACATCTCGTGTCACCGACAACAGTAATTGAGTTATATGTTATTCCGTATGTTTCTAAAATAAATTTAAATGTAGTAGTAAAAAAACAACATGTCTTAATAACACACTGCAAAATTAACTGACTTCAAAAATCTTCAATTATTTGTCAATGCTCTCACTTAAAACTGTCTTTATCCAGTATAGTTATACGTCATAAATATTGATTTTGTCATTAATATCTAGTTATTTTAGGTGAAATATGTTCGGTATAACGTCTTCCTTTCTTTTGATCCTAGCGTTTGTTGATATTTTACGTTTTGTTTGAAAACAGTAACTTGTTTGCAAGGCTTCTCTCCAAGGGCGTAGCCAGGTACATGAAGGGGGGGCAGCTGCCCCCCCCTAGCAGGACCAGGGTTTGCGCTCGATCAGAGTTCTGCTGAACCGAAGAGTAAACAATGTTAAGTAACTTTCAAAAATTAATTCGGTTCGCGCGATTTAAACCTGCTTGATACTGCTATCTGCGGGAAACAGACGTTAGCGAGGGCAAGGCGGTACAATGCGCCACGCACGGTGCTGTAAGCTGCGTATCGACTATGAGCGGCTGCCGCGCGAGTCGTGTTCGAGCGTACCAAACCGATTATTTGCCACGCGAACCATTTCTGTTGACGAGCGCGGCTGCCTCGCGTGGCAACGCAACCGAGCCGGATTGCACGGCAGATTATATAGGCACCGTCTTTTCGTGAAGCCACTGTGGACATTTCACGTGCACGAATAGCCGCAACTTTCACTGTAATGCGACACAGTGTATATTGGAAACCAAAACGAAAAATGATTTGGTGGATATGGAAATTGTATTTTAACAGAATACAGTATGGTGAGAAACTCATGGAAGACTTGAGATATGAAGCCATCGAGGATACAATAAACAAATTTTACGAGAATGACAATGGTACTTTTAGAATTTTTAAAATCATTAATTGAGCCAATGCCCTCAATTCGGGAGGCATTTCAGTTACTGATAAACGCTGTGACTTCAAGATTTCTTGCAATTGGAGACTCGTATACTAGCCTTTCATTGCCTTTTTCGAGTGTCAAAACAACCGTTTTTTTAAAAACTGTTTCAGAAGTTTTTGACGCATTATGCGAAGCTCTGAAAGAATGGTTAAAGATAAGATAAGAGCACCCATTTCATACTAATTTCTTTAATGGCTATTCAATTTTCTGTTGTCTTTCTTAACGAGAACTTACTCCTTACTTAGGTAAAAGGTATTAGTTGATACTGTCATTTTGCGATTCTATAGATTCGTTGGTTGGAGTTTCAAGTGATGGTGATGGAAGTGATACCATCTGAGTCTGATTATGCTGTACATTTGATACAACACAAAAATTGGCACCCTACAATTATATTAAAAGGCGACAGTTTTCGTAATCAATGGCAACAAATTGTCACTGTGCCGTGCAAGCCAACTCGAACAAAAACACCCCCGTCTGTGTGCGAGCCAAGTTATACTGTGACATCACCGGAGCGCGCGCTAATAATCTATTTTTCTATAACAATAGATATAAGAAAGTTTTTTTTAAAAAGTAATTTGTATTTTCCATAATGTTAACGATGGCTTTTAATATAGAACTAGTGATCGGTCAGAGGTCGAAATTCCACCTTACTTTATTACAATATTTAGTTTCTTTGATGAAAGAGTAATAATCATTATCTGAATTTATTCTATTGCGTTTGCTGCGAGCATAGATATATTATATACTGTATACATTGACGTCGTTGGCTGCGAACGTGTGCCAATACGTTTTTACCTTGTATTGTTTAGCTTAATTCCCTGCAATACCTATAAAATTAAAACGATACACTACACGCGTGATTGTATCTTAGATTTTAGCTTGTGAACTAACCATAGCAAATGAAATGTATTTATCCATGGTTCATTTGAATTTAGTCCATCACACAACGATTTAAAATATTCATTTTCACTTAGGGCCGGAAAACTTCTTTAGCTTTATGACAGGATGAAGTCCTTTCACCTGCAGTGACTTCTGATTCGAAATTATTTGCATTGTGAAACCTGCATTGTAAACTTGAAACAATAATAATTTCGTTATTTTGTGTGTTCGCTATTTAAATTTGGTCTATTATCATTTTGAATTTCACGCAAATAAGTATTCCTTCCTTTTTGTCTCTCTCTCTCTCTCTCCGACCTGTCAACGTTCTATATCTAAGTATATTGGAAATAGGTGCAAATATCTGAATGGAATAAAACATCCGTAGTTAAATTTCTGAAATTCAAAAATAAAAAGACCCTTAACCAAAGTTTAACCTTTTAGATAATTAAAAAAAACTACTATATAGTATCTGGCAGAATCGCTACATTGCTCTTCGAAGTGTTCCTTTTATAACTTCAAAGATTAATCTACTTTATGCGAGTCTTTCGTTTCACCAAAGACCACAGAGTACCTCAGTGTTGGTAATACACGTCAGAACATTTGCTCCAATCCTATTAATGAATGACAAATTATAGCATCAGAAATCGACAGGTTTTTAGAAAACGAAGGACATGGGCCTGGCAGGTGTGTTAGTCAAGAATATGAAGGGTGTTCTACACTGGCGGGTGATATTGGTGAGGTTCAAATTTTTTTAAACAGAAATAGAAAAAAAGCCTCGTATTTTCAGTGAGAAAGCCACAGACTTAACCTGGTTGTAAATGATTTAAATCAAATTACAGAAATACGTAACACAATTAGAACCACAGAGTAGATCATAAAATTTTTACGAGAAACCTTTTTACAGAGAAAGTACGTGCCAAATATTTCAGCTTTATACGAGACCCGCTGATCTAAAAAATATGTGCTTACCAGTTACAGTGCGCTGCTACGAAGTCAGAATTCATTATATGCGTTGGATTGAATACTCAGGATTATTGGAACCATGGATGAAGGAATATATGGAGACGAAATAACGGTAAATCTGTGAAACATCATATAAAAACTCGTCTCCTACTGCGCATGTGCCGCGGCCATAGGAATAACCCCAAAACATTGGGCTGTTTGCACTGTGTCTGCTGCTGAGAATATTTAATTTTATAATATTCTGAAGTTTTCTGTAATGCCAAGTTGTGTTGCATACGGTTGCATAAACAGACAAGATAGGAAACAACCTGGAATAATGTTTCATAATTAAGTCACACTGTAATTATTGTTCTTGAAGTGTCTGATAGGTAACTGCAACTTTAGGGCTTATCATTATAAATTTATTCATTGCCCTCAACAGGATAATGTCGTTCTCAAATATTTGTTGGTGTAGTGTATACAATGTTATTACTTTGCACACAAAAGGCTAACCTTAATATAAACAAGTATTGGAAGTCTAATTTAAGCGGGTCAAGTTTACATCGCGATACAATGAATATGGTATTCTGCATGCTTTGGTCCAGTTCAGTTTACACTGAAAGTGTACGATGAAATTAATTGTGATAATTTGTGCTGTGCGAACTATAGAACGTGATGAAGCAAAAGTTGTTGTTACCCGAAATTTAGTTCGCGATGCATTTCATGTGTATAGGTGTGTCTACATAGTTTGATTTGTAGCGACAATATTAATGGAAATGTGGGTAGGTTGAAATGCAGCCTGTACCAGAAGGGACAAGCAATTTAAAATTAGTCGTTAGTATTTTCATAAGAACCGTGTTAGTGACAACGTGTATCACGTATCGCAGTGTATACTACTCCCATTTAAGCTTCTGACTTTTGGAGACAGCATATCTCGAGAACTAAACGAGATATCGAAACATTTTATTCCTTTCAATTTCTCTCATCGTATTATATAAGAATTTTTTATCAAAAATGACTTTGGGGAAATTTTTTCTTCGGAATTTCAATCTAAAACACCTCACTTTTGAAACATTATATCTCGAGAACTGAGTGAGATTTCGAAAATTTTTATTATTTATTTTCGATGTTTCTCGTCGTGTTATATAAGGATCTAACACTAAATTTGACCTTGGGGAAATGTTTCTTCCGAATTTCAATCCTAAACACCTCACTTTTGAGACAGTATATCTCGAGAACTAAGCATGATACAAAAATAATAATAATAATAATTATAATTCTTCATTTTTGATCTGTCTCGTCGCGTCAAGTTACATAATAATCTACCATAAAATTGCTGGGCCACGGTTGTCTTATGATTCCCTTGAGGTTTTTGTGCCTATTCCCCGTGTTTCCACGGCCGACTAATATGGCGGCCTACCCACCGCACTTCTCACTCCCCGGCTTCACTCCAATGCGTGGTGAATGTCCCTTGCGTCGTCTCCATATAATCCTTTCTCCATGATTGTAACCTGTTGCCATTGCGTTACAATCAAAGACGATCGACATGTATTGATCATATTAATACAGTAATATCTGTGATAAAAGATAATCGCAGCAACGCGGACACGGAGAGTTAAAATATTTTAAACACATCTACCAGAACTGCAGCTGCCGATATGAAAGTAGGCGCATTGTATTTGTTCAACAAAGTCATTCCAATCACCCTGCTGAATCTCTAATCGATTTTTGAAAGGGATCTAATTTCATACCTTATTTATATTCCTTGAAATTTTTTTGGGATTATACATTGCGCTTTTACGCGTTTTGTTTTAAACCTAACTCTAGTTATTTAGTAAATAATCAATTATATTAAAAAATTCCGTTTTAGATCACATTACATGCCTTACAGTAAATCACGTAAGTTTGAAAAATAATCTGTTTATCTAATAAGCACTGAAACTAACACTTTATTTGCAAAGAATTACATATATAGCTAGGAGCCGGAAAAGCCCTTTCTACCTCTTCGTTCGTTGGTTTGATTGAAATGATCATAAATAAAAAACTTTTTGAAAAACTTAACAACTTTCTGCACTTTTTCGAAATAATTATTTCTAGGAATCACTTCAGTATGCGGATGATCCAGTGTTACGGTCACGCTTTGTGCTTCAATTGTGGCGTCCAGGTCTTCGTGGTCTACGTCCGAGTCAAATTTGTTTCCGTGCGCTCAATTTCTATCAGTGATTTTTTTTTGGGGGAAAGGGGGGAAGGGTATAAAACATCGACAACTGCCAATTGTGTGCTGTGTGAAAAGTACAATTGCAGGTACCACTGCAGAACGTTTTCCATGACGCTTGTTCCGACAGATCTTTTGCCGATAACATCAGATTCAATAGCAACACCAAAGCTTGTCAGTCGTTCTTTGACCAAAGAGATGCAATGATCCATGGTGCAGTTTGCTGTATTCTAAGCAAACTGATATTAAAATTTGTTTCTTTGCGGTGAACGTAATATAGGTGATTTTTTTTTTTTTTTTTTTTTTTTTTTTTAATGTACACTCATTAAACACTTAACGAAAATCTTTGCCACTGTTTTATGAAATATTCAAACTGAACAATTATGTGAACTTTCATGGTATTTGAAAACTATAGATCTTATAGAATTAGCAGAATTAGGAAATTGAAATACACTTTTTGAAAAGAAATATCTCAAATACAAAGAAGTACAGTTTATGACAAAAGCGTTTTAACACATCATTTATTCAATATATTTTGAAATAGCTGTCAATAGTCAAATGTTCTTTTTGTATTGTTTCTACTTGTATTGTTTCTAATTGTATCTTTTTTGCGTGTTACGAGCTATTGTGGGAGCTAGTTTTGCAATAAGATGACATAACTCAAATTACAGTAATGCACACAACAAAATAAACTGCAGTTCTTAAAAAAAACGTAAAAGAGAATGTATTTACTAATGATCACAGACGACATAAACAACATTTGTTACCGTGAGTTAAATAGTCAACTTGACGGTTACAGGTGAACGGGGCGATACAACCTGTAGAGAACGAGTCGAACCAGAAAGTGACGACAGGGAGACAAGGTGACGAAGACTGAAACATGTTTTCACCCCCATTTTACGGATTGCGGATCCGCTTAATTAGGTACTGGATCTGGCAGACTGTCAAATGATACGGGATCCCGCATTACTGGACTGCAATCCCTAGCTACATCCCAGCTAAAGTTTAAGTAAGTCATTGGTAGATTTTTAAAAAAAATAATCACGAAGTTTGTACCAATGCTACAACTTAAATTTGTTTGATTATGAAGTCGCACTATAGTATACAATATGGAAGGACAAGGGTATGACAAAAGAAAATCTTAGAGAACTAAAGAGTTAAATGAGACGGAAATATCATAGAGAATCACCTAAAGCAGCGGTTTCCAAATGATGGTCCGCAGTACCCTGGGGTTCCGTGGAAGAGTTACAGGGGTTCCGATGGAAGAGTCACAGGGGTTTCCGTGTTCCGTCCTATAATTAATTAAATTTTCGTTGAATGAGTCATAACCGAGCCGTCGGAAGGCTATCATTTTTCTGCCTCCGTTTGTGGACGACTTACCGATGCGAGACTGGTTTTTCAGCTTATGCTTATAAAAATGAGGATCCGCCAAATAATGTATGATCAATTAGGGTTCCGTGGCCCAAAAAGAAATTGGAAACCGCTGATCTAAAGTGTCTGTGTATGCTTGGTATACAAAGAAAACTTCTACAAGAAAATTGTATAAAATTACAGACGAAGTATCTCGAAAATTATTATTAGTGTAATTATATAAATATTAATTAATTAAATTATAATTAATTAATTAAAATATAATAATAATTAATTAATTGAATATATATGTATTACATTAATAAACGTTTTTGTAGCATGTATATTATCAGGTTTCTCTTACCTGCTCCCCCCCCCCCCCCTGAACAAAATCCTTGCTACGCCCTTGCTTCTCTCGCAACGTTTGAACAGTTACCGTTGGGGTTTACATGATACCATAACCGCACATTTCATGCTGCAGGTAATGCCTGTTACCCACATAGACCACCAGCAGGTTTGAGTTTAAGCTTTTTGCGGTATGCAGAGGTATTATCTCGGATTCTTGTACCAGGCACGCCCGGTAAGTCACGACACTTCAAGCGGCTACCTTACCCGGCTACCCTATAGCAGTGATTCCTAAACGTTTTAGGCTATGGAATGCTTAACAAATCCCTTTCATCTTATGGAGCCCCACATAAAATGACAATAAATAAAGACACTGCAATTTAAAATAAGAGTAAAAAACTTTATTCAAAATATTTCAAAGTTAATGTGAAGAATGAAACTGTTTCACTGTTTTATTAATAATTGTTTTTAAGTTTGGTTTTCTATGCGCATATCTCAGGCAGTATCCAATTTCGATCTAATTTTTTTTTTTTTTTTTTTGTAAGTATATGTATTAGCTGAAATGCCTGTTTCACAACCATATGTTGTGACAAAATATAGCAATTTTAAAATAGCTTTTTTTTTGCATGTAACAATTTATTCATGTAACTATCTATAACTTTAAATATGTCTTCCCCGGTTGTATTGGTTTCCAAAGGTGTGCAGAGCAGCAAATCTTCTTTCATAGATGTGCCGAAGGTATAGTATTTTACGAATACCTGTAATATTGATAGACCAGTAACATCTGTACTTTCATCAAGGTGCATTGCAAACGTATCAGAAGCATTCAACCTGTGTATAAGCTCATCTTCAATATGGTAGGATATTTTGTGAATTCGATCAGACATAGTTTTGTTTGAACATTGCATTGCTTCAACTTTCTTTATCGCGTCTTCTACAAGTATGTGGCCAACTATTTGTAACATACATGGTACAATTAAATTCTCTGCAAATTTATGTAGTTTTATAGATCGAACTATCCAGTAACTTAGGAGGAAAGATGCTTCAGTAGCATTTTAGCTGTCGGTATTTGCAAATTTATACATATTGGTCAATAAGACTTCATTCTTCTCTTTGTGTTTTTCCTTTAGATTTTCGTGGTTTCTATCAAAGTGTCGTTTTAGCTTTACTGGTAACAGAGTACTGTTTACTTTTAACAAATAAGGCAAGTAGGGGGACTAAGGTGTTTCAAGCCTGATAAGCTCTTTGGACAACCGTAAAGAGACTCCACTCGTCCGCGTGACGTCACAGTTTTAAGTTCTTTGCATGGCGAGAAATACGAATGGACCAATGTAGGCCAAGGTCGTATGACGTCACAAGATGCCGGACCGTTAGTTCATTTGGTGGCCGCTAGGGAGCAGCATCTCCTTGGGGGCTCTGGACCGTTAGTTCTTTGGACGCTCATGAGATGGCGACACTGCTCGGGTTTGCGCATTCGTTAGTTCCTTGACTGGCCGCCCAGATGGCAACTCGTTCGCGGTGGGCCACATGTGTCAACACGCCCTGGTATTCGCGTTGCGAAATGTGTGCCGTGCTGGATGGCGTGCCGTTAAGCAAGCACTTTGCGCGCGCCATGTTTGCGACACTCCGTCCCGTCTCTAAAGACCACTTTGTTAGAGAAACGTTAAGCAGTTAAAAAAAAAAAAAAAAAATCGACTGCCGAGGTGCAAAGTATCCCAGTTTCCGATAGTGGCGTGGGATGTTTCATTTCTCAACGCGATAGGTATTCACCAAGCATTTAAGAGAAATATTTCAGCTATTCCTGCCTGGTGTCTGTCTGCTACTATCGTAATGCATTAGCGGTATATCAATGTGACAAGTATTTCGAAACCATGGAGTTATTCCCGACGTTCAGAAATATTAAGGTATTTCCGTTTGCCCAGCGACAAGCAGAGCCCATTATCTCTTGTAAACGCTCTGTACACAACACGGTTCAAATATTTCAGCACAGTAAAATATTTTCTTCGGTTCTGTGTAGTGATTTCGTGAAATATACTTGCATTTGATTAAGCGTAAATTATTGCAATTTTACTAAAAAAAAAAAAGTCCACATTAGCGGATATTAAAAACGGCCTCTGTAGCGTTGGGGCTATAGTGCCGAAGGTCGCCAGTTCGAGTCCGGCCGTGGGCATGGGTTTTGTGATATTATTGAAAAAGCCGTTCCAACTCCTCAACGCTACGCAATTTCCACACCTAGAGAGTATGCCGCCAGCTTGACTTGTTATAATTGAATTAAAAATATGTTGTAGACGATTTAAAAGAATAAATTTTTCCTTTTAAAATACGTTAACGGTCGAAATGGAAAAAAGTCATAAACTCAGAAAATTGGAAAGATGTAAAATCGATAAAGAATTCTATGTGTACCTGTTTTCATGAAATTATTGTGATAAAGTATAGTATTACCACACATACGTTATTCCTTTCAAAATTCGTGGCCTCAAAATCCCATCAATGGGTGAAATCCTTTCATTGAGACCGGCAGACATTCACCGACGAAGATAGGGAAAACCATAAATTCCGTTCATCGAAGCAGGCAGACATTAATAATTAATTCACCGACGAAGATACGGGAAACAAACTCACTTTTGCACATCATTTTGGATTCGTTATGAACAATATAATATAGCTCACGAGTGTCACTTACATTCCGTGTATTTTAAAGGATGTATTAAATTATGTGTAATGAAACAGACCGAGAACACAGACACTTTTTAAACTCAAAGAGGCATTGAAGGGGTTTACTGATGTATGTAAGTATAACCTCGATGAATTAAGAGTCCCTAAACTAAAGCAAAGTTGTCGACTTAAAAAAACAGTTTCTTTCCCTACAGACATTCTGAAGTGAATACATGTTAATCTCTCCACTGATATCAAGCCAATCAGCCTGTAATTTTTTCAACCCTATTTCTCAACCCTACAGACTTAGTCTTTGGACAAGAGGCCAATTGAAAATATTTGCGAAATGATGAATAAAACCTTTCGCAACACCAAGGCTAGAAAAATCAGTTTCCAGTTTGACCATGGCAAAACTCATGGAATGCAACGAGGGAAGAAAGAATTCATATAAGCATCAGTGCGACACCTTATTTCCCTAATCTTATCTCTGATGTCACTGGTAATTTTTGCCATCAAACTCAAACATTTTGTCTGTCTATCCAGATCAATCTATGTATCAATTCTGTTATGCTTTCGTAAGCAATCACAAACTGAGTGTCCTTAGCTGTACTCTGTCTAAAATTCCAATCAATCCCTTGTGACACATCAGTGATTGACTAGAAACAGAGAGATACACCTTTAACTGTATTTTACAGCACAGCACGTATGTTGCAGGAATGAAATACCGTCTGTTAATCTTACTAATTTCACCCTGTCGAATCGAAGTACGCCAGTCCTATGTGATAAAAATCGAGTCATGCTAAGCACAGAACATGCCTGAGACCATCGCCTGTGACCAAGATAGAGATATAGCAAATTTACCCACTCCCTTATGGAAGAAATCCAGTGCCGGCTCCTACTTATATTCTTTTACGCACTATTCCTAATTCTTTCACCAAGATCCATCGTCAACGTACCCACAGCACTTCCCCAAACCTCTTTCTGTTTTCCAATGATTCCCACTCCAACCCCTGATCAGTTACTGTCAGGGCTACCTTTTCTTCGTGCGTTAAAGTAATCCAAAAAACTCAAAATTCGCAATGTCTTCTCCTAATCAGTATCAGGGATTCCAGGTACCAACATGTTCACTTAAGGTGGTTCTACTGCAGTTTCCCAGGAAAATTCCCTCTTTTTCCAGGAAATTTCTGCTATTTTTGAACCAATCAGGACCCAGGAGAGTTCTCCATTCGGTTTAAATGTTCCCATCTGACGCCAACCTTCGGATTCAGGACCAAGTATAACATTTGTTTGTAATTGTGCGCTTCGTCTAACTAACCACGATAAAATTGCTATAATGCTCTTAGCTAACTGTTAGTTTCATGGCCATCAAATAAACATCATAACCCACATTTTCATAGAAGATCTCCATACATAGACAAGTATCCAAAACGTCACCATAGGTGCAGACACTAGTTCTATTAAGCCGAAGATAGCTCCCACACTTGAACTGTCGTAAAGTGTTAGGTCATTTGTATATGAAAATGGGTTTTTGGATATCTTATCCACTCAGGCCTCATCACCTAAAGTCTAGTGCCAGATTGTGGTCATGGTCAATTTAGGCTCCATACACCATTCAGAATTATTCCACCAATATCCATTCTGACAGCATTTTACCACATACAGCCCCCGACACTCTTCCTATCTTCCAATGACATCCAGCCCGCTCCTTTATTATGTCACTTGTTGAATATTTTCCACTAAAAATCTAGTTGCCATCCTTTGCACCTTGCATTTGATGTACAAAAAATGTGGACTCCATACTACACTATATACAAGCAATGGTCTGACTGTGGGTTTGTACCCAAGCCCTTCGCTTCTCTGATACATCCCCTCATCACCCTCACTGTTAAATGATTTTTAAGTAGTGAAAAACGTAAGAAACACAATTCGTATGCCAACAGTCGGCAGTAAACTGTAAAGAGCACAGTGAAATGGGAGATTGCCTAAGCCCTGAAGCAATGGTTAGAAGCACACGTTGATGGTGAGCATAATTCTATAACCATATATTTTAGACTCAAATCCACAGGGGAATGACACACGCACACACTTGTACTTGTATACAGCGAGGTCGACAGAACTAACAGCAAGCATCACGGAAACGATGAAGTGGGGCAGAATTGCCGTTAACACTGATTAACTGGACCGAACTATCGTTACAAAAATCATCAGACAGACGAGGTATCACCATACTTACGCTTACATGCACAAATAGAGACACAGATACACATGTCCAAGTCTACAGAGAGTTCAGCACAACTACCAGCACCTATAATGGAAACAAAAAAGTGGTGTAGTACTCTCTTGCCTCGTGACTGGCTGAAAAACCGAAGTCTCATTACATATCATCAGCT